>LR738712.1:286213870-286419360 GCA_902687465.1 Secale cereale
ACACACACACACACACACACACACACACACACACACACACACGAGAAGCAAACCAATCAATAGAGCACACCCACCCACCGGAGAAGGAGCAACCTAAGCCCTAGCTTGCATCCCTTCCTCCTCCAAACAGCTCTAGGAGCAACTCTGTACTTCTAGGTGCAACCATACATAATAACACTCGGCAGGACTACGGGTGTTATCTCTCTAGAGAGCCTCGAACCTAGGTATATCTTGCGTTCCACGCTCGCTCATGCCAACCCTGCCTTTGGAGCCCACCGGTGCCCTTGAGCCTGCCCCTCTCTTTAGCCATCCATTGGCAGCTGCCCTGCACCCACCATGACAGGGGCCAACCAACCTTTCCCGATGGTGGCGCCCCCTATGGCTCTCCACCCCTCTCGACCTCCTCGACGCCCACGAGCTCTGCCTTGGCTATCGCAAGAGCTTGGATGTGTTCTCCCAGATCCTCGGCAGTCACCATGGCACAATCAGAGGCCTTATCACGGGCAAGTTCCGTTCCAATGGCAAGGATCGAGCCAAGCTTGACAAGTGGTTTGATCCCCCGGCCTAGATCAGCTCGAGGAGCTCAGTTTTAATGATGGGCATATGCGCTCGCTGCCAACGTCTGTGCTTCGCTTCGCGCCTACGCTGCTCCTCGCCAAGTTCATGAATTTCCATGTCCCCCTTAATGATGTGCCCGCTCTTTTTCTACCATGATTGAAGCACCTCGAGCTCATCGTCATCTGCATCCCAAAGGATGACATGGAGCGCCTTCTCCGTGGCTGTACTGCACTCAAGTTCCTTCATCTTCAGGCAATGAATTGGTAGAGTAGCTTCCACATCACCTCCAAGACTCTCCGCACTATTTATGTGTGTTGTTGGTGCTACAACGAGAGATCACAAAAGGTGGACCACAATATGGTCATTGAGGACAAACCTTCACTTGAGATATTACTTGTAGTTGATCAACAAGGTCCGACAAGAATCAATGTCATTTCAGCGCAGAAATTGACAGTGGTGGGCTACTCGTCTATCAAATACTACTACTTTCAGGTACAATAGTCGCCTTCTATCTCTCCTTCTTGATATCTACATTATTTCTAGTTTTGAAGATGTCTATTCGTCTGTCATCCAGAAAAGCTTCACCTAGTTTTTTTGCACAGTGAAGGTCTTGGCACTAGAATCCATCGGCCCCAACCTGGACCAAGTTGTCATATTCCTGAGATGCTTTCCGTGCCTGAAGAAGCTGTATATCGAGGTGATGTTCCTTTCTTGTTAAATGTTAACCATAAGGGAGTTCAATTTTTTGGACCTTTTCCCATGTTTATGATGACAATGTACTACGATTTCTGAAGGAATTTTGGAGGATTTCAGGACATACACCCCCGACCACATATTGGTTGCTGATGTCTACTACGCAACATTCTTCTTGTAGATGTTGTTGGACCTCCAAGTGCAGAGGTTTGTAGGACAGTAGCAAATTTCCCTCAAGTGGATGACCTAAGGTTTATCAATCTGTGGGAGGCGTAGGATGAAGATGGTCTCTCTCAAACAACCCTGCAACCAAATAACAAAGCGTCTCTTGTGTCCCCAACACACCCAATACAAAGGTAAATTATATAGGTGCACTAGTTCGGCAAAGAGATGGTGATACAAGTGCAATATGGATGTTAGATATTCGTTTTTGTAATATGAAAATATAAAAACAGAAAGGTAACTAATAATAAAAGTGAGCACAAACGGTATTACAATGCTTTGAAACAAGGCCTAGGGTTCATACTTTCACTAGTGGAAGTTCTGTCACCAAGGATAACATAATTAGATCATATAATAATCCCTCAACATGCAACAAGGAGTCACTCCAAAGTCACTAATAGCGGAGAACAAACGAAGAGATTATTGTAGGGTATGAAACCACCTCAAAGTTATTCTTTCTGATTGATCTATTCAAGAGTCCGTAGTAAAATAACATAAAGCTATTCTTTTCGTTCAATCTATCATAGAGTTCGTACTATAAGAACACCTTAAGACACAAATCAGCCAAAACCCTAATGTCACCAAGATACTCCATTATCACCTCAAGTATCCGTGGGTATGATTATACGATATGCATCACACAATCTGAGATTCATCTATTCAACCAACGCAAAGAACTTCAAAGAGTGCCCCAAAGTTTCTACCGAAGAGTCAAGACGAAAATGTGTGCCAACCCCTATGCATAGATTCCCAAGGTCATGGAACCCGCAAGTTGATCAACCAAACAGACATCAAGTGGATCAATAAAATACCCCATTGTCACCATGGGTATCCCATGCAAGACATACATCAAGTGTTCTCAAATCCTTAAAGACTCAATCCGATAAGATAACTTCAAGAGAAAACTCAATCCATTATAAGAAGGTATAGAGGGAGAAGCATCATAAGATCCAAATATAATAGCAAAGCTCGCGATACATCGAGATCATGCCATCTCAAGAACACCAGAGAGAGAAAGATCAAACACATAGCTACTGGTACATACCCTCAGCCCTGAGGCTGAACTACTCCCCCCTCGTCATGGAGAGCGCCGGGATGATGAAGATGGCCACCGGTGAGGGATCCCCTCTCCGGCAGGGTGCCGGAACAGAGTCCCGATTGGTTTTTGGTGGCTACAGAGGGGAACTCCCGATCTAGGTTATTTACTGGAGGATTGGGTATTTATAGGATTTTTGGCGTAGGGCACAAGTCAGGGGGGTCTATGGGCTGTCCACGAGATAGGGGGCGCCCAGGGGGGTGGGCGCGTCCCCCACCCTCATGGGCAGCGCGGCTCTTCTGGCCCAACTCTTTTACTCTGGGGGCTTCTTTTGGTCCATAAAAATTATCAAAAATTGGCACGTCAATTGGACTCTGTTTGGTATTCCTTTTCTGTAAAACTCAAAAATAAGGAAAAAACAGAAACTGGCACTGGGCTCTTGGTTAATAGGTTCGTCCCAAAAATCATATAAAATAGCATATAAATGCATATAAAACATAGAAGATGGATAATATAATAGCGTGGAACAATAAAAAATTATAGATACGTTGGAGACGTATCAAGGATCCCCAAGCTTAATTCCTGCTCGTCCTCGAGTAGGTAAATGATAAAAATAGATTTTTTAATGTGGAATGCTACCTAACATCGTTATCAATGTAATTCTCTTTATTGTGGCATGAATGTTCAGATCCGAAAGATTCAAGACAAAAGTTTAATATTGACATAAGAATAATAATACTTCAAGCATTCTAACAAAGCAATTATGTCTTCTCAAAATAACATGGCCAAAGAAAGTTCATCCCTACAAAATCATATAGTTTGGCTATGCTCCATCTTCGTCACACAAAGTACCCAAATCATGCACAACACCGGCTTCAACCAAGCAATTGTTTCATACTTTAAAATTTTCAAACTTTTTCAACTTTCACGCAATACATGAGCGTGAGCCATAGATATAGCACTATAGGTGGAATAGAGTGGTGGTTGTGGAGAAGACAAAAAGGAGGAAGATGTTCTCACATCAACTAGGCGTATCAATGGGCTATGGAGATGCCCATCAATAGATATCAATGTGAGTGAGTAGGGATTGCCATGCAACGGATGCACCAGAGCTATAATTGAATGAAAGCTCAATCAAAAGAAACTAAGTGGGTGTGCATCCAACTTGCTTTCTCACGAAGACCTAGGGCATTTGAGGAAGCCCATCGTTGAAATATACAAGCCAAGTTCTATAATGAAAATTCCCACTAGTATACGAAAGTGACAAAACAAGAGAGTTTCTATCATGAAGATCATGGTGCTACTTTGAAGCACAAGTGTGGAAAAAAGATAGTATCATTGTCCCTTTTTTTCTTTCTGTGATTTTTTCTTACTTTTTTTTCCTTTATTGGGCCTTTCTTTTTTCTTTGGCCTTTCCTTCTTTTTTTCCTTTTTTTATTTGGGACAATGCTCTAATAATGATGATCATCACACTTCTATTTATTTACAACTCGTAGATTACAACTCGATGCTAGAACAAAATATGACTCTACATGAATGCCTCCGGTGGTGTACCGGGATGCGCAATAAATCAAGAGTGACATGTATGAAAAATTATGCATGGTGGCCTTGCCACAAATACGATGTCAACCACATGATCATGCATGGAAATATGACAATGATGAAGCATGTCATAATAAACGGAATGGTGGAAAGTTGCATGGAAATATATCTTGGAATGTCTATGGAAATGTGATGATATGTAGGTATGGTGGCTGTTTTGAGGAAGGTATATGGTGGGTGTATGGTACCGGCGAAAGTTGCGCGGTACTAGAGACGCTAGCAATGGTGGAAGGGTGAGAGTGCGTATAATCTATGGACTCAACATTAGTCATAAAGAACTCACATACTTATTGCGAAAATCTACAAGTCATCAAAACCAAGCACTACACACATGCTCCTAGAGGAAGGGTTGGTAGGAGTTTACCATCGCGCGATCCCGACCTCCACACAAAGGATGACAATCAATGAAATATCTCATGCTTAAAAATTTGTCACACAACGGTTACCATACGTGCATGCTATGGGACTTGCAAACCTCAACACAAGTATTTCTAAAATTCACAAATACTCTACTAGCATGACCCTAATAACACCATCCTCATGTCTCAATACAATCATCATGTATCAAACTTCTCATAGTATTCAATGCACTCTATATGGAAGTTTTTATTATACCCATCTTGGATGCCCGTCATATTAGGACTAAATTCATAACCTAAGTGAAAGTGTTGTATATCGACTAGAGGGGGGTGAATAGGCGATTTTCAGTAAAGACTTCAAAACATGGAAGTTTCGAAGACAAACGACAGAACCGATCCTATTTATATGCAGCGGAAGGTAGACTACACTAAACAAGCCATAGTCAAGTATTCAATGAAGTGAAAGCATGAAGAGTAATAGCAGCTAGGCAGTATGGATCAGGGTGGAAGATTGAATGAAGCCAATCAGAACAAGTCGTCACACAGTGAAGTCAAATAGATAAGGCAAGCAGGCAATGACTTCACAAAGATAGACAGTAAGTAAAGAGAGGGAAGGGATAGAACCAGTAGCTTGGGGAAAACAGTGATTCATTGGACCAGTTCTAGTTGTTGTGACAACTGTACGTCTGGTTAGGGAGGCTGAGATTTAACTTTGAAGACCGCGTCTTCACCTTATTCCCCTTGAGCTAAGGACACCCAGTCCTCGCCCAATCACTATGGTAAGTCTTCAAGGTAGACTTCCAAACCTTCACAGACTTCGTTCACCGGCGATCCACAATGACTCTTGGATGCTCAGAACACGACGCCTAACCGGCTGGAGGATTCATAGTCCTCAAGTGTAACAAGTCTTCTGATCACGCAGACAGAAAGACTTCAGTGATGCCTAACACTCTTTGGCTCTGGGTGTTTGGGCTTTCTCCTCGCAAGGATCTCTCTCTCAAATGCTTCGGAGGTGGGTTGCTCTCAAACGACAAAAGCCGTGTAATAACTCTGAGCAGCCACCAATTTATGGTGTAGGGGGTGGGCTATTTATAGCCACTAGGCAACCCGACCTGATTTGTCCGAAGTGACCCTGGGTCACTAAGGAACTGACACGTGTACCAGCGGTCAAATTTCAACCACATGCGGCAACTTTACTTGGGCTACAAGTAAAGCTGACTCATCCAGCTCTGGATAAGATTTGCTCTCATTGTCTTCGCTCGAAGACATAGGATTTGGTTGAGCATCACTTCAGTCACTCTGACTTTGTTCACTTGGACCCCACTTAATAGTAGGGTGGTTCCTATGACTCAACAAAGAAGAAAAATAAACAACGAAACGTCTAAGTCTTCGCGCTCCATAGTCTTCACACAATGTCTTCTCTCGTCATAGTCTTCAATATGAATATCTTCATGTACCACCATTGTCGTCAATGTCTTCATACATTTTTAGGGGTCATCTCCGGTAGCTAAACCGAATCAATGAGGGACTACTACATGTGTTATCCTGCAATTCTCACAAACACATTAGTCCCTCAACCAAGTTTGTCGTCAATACTCCAAAACCAACTAGGGGTGGCACTAGATGCACTTACAATCTCCCCCTTTTTGGTGATTGATGACAAACTGGTTGAAGTTTTAAACGAGGATAAAAGTATGTGAAATTGTAAAGTATAAAGGTATTGTCATCATAAGTAGCAAAAGGCCCCCCTGAAGATGTGCATATAATTTATTTGCTTTTGAATGCAAATGCACATGGCAGGTTGTACTTGTGGAGATCCTCTTCAACTTATGAAGACAATTCATCATGCACAATTGATATTTCGAATATAATGATATACAAAATGAGAAATGGACGTCTGCAGAATGAATAAGTGCGGAATTTATCGTCGCACATGCGGAATTTATCATCGCATTATAGAGTATCAGAAAACGTAGCAGACGACCGTCAAGTTTAACTGTTACCACTCAAAGAACCAAATGTAGCAAAAACGAGAGTTGCAAACACTAGGCAAAATATAAAGCACCCGCCCATATGGACCCGCTTGAAGACTATCAACTCATATGCTTCTCCCCCTTTTGTCAGTAAGGACCAAAAAGGTTTGAAGAAATAGAGCCTCTACTCGTTCCCAGGAGGAGTAGGAGAAGATGCAGGGTCAGCGTTGGTGGTTGGCGGTGCAGAAGTAGTTGGAGCAGTGTCGACACGCGCCGAAGGAGGAGGAGGTGAGGTAGCATCATCTTGATCATCAATCAATCTGGCATCCACCGTTGCAGCGGAGGACGAGTAGTCAGAGTCTTCAAGAGACGGAGTTCGACGCAAAACAACATTCCTTGGTGGAGTGTTGTCAAACTTGAATCTTTCAGTGAAGATTGACGTCCACCAAGAGGCTTTGCATCTGACGCTTTAGTTAGTAGTGATGCTTATCCTGTTTCTGATGTAAGGCAATGAGAAGCTCTCGGTCATTGAGAACATGAGATCGCTTCCGAGGCCTTTGGGCAATGGTGCTCTCAGTAGCTTCAGTCTCTGCATGGTGAGGTAAGCGAGTACGTCCAGCCAGAGGATAAACACGAGTGACTGCTAGAACTCCTTCCATGGGCCGTGTGAAGCTTTGGTGATCAGCATTGTGAAGACAAACAGGCTCTTTCGCACGCTCTTGGTATATGGCTTCAACTGACATATCAACCTCTGGCAAGAACATGAGATGGTTGCGAGCAGAAGGCTGATAGTTGATGGCAGAATGAAGCTTGATGAGGCGCATGACCCATGGAGCGTAGAACTTAAGTCCAAAAAGATCAGAGCCTGATACAGCCAACTGCCTGATAAAGAAGTCTTGAGCATTGAAGATGATGCCATTGAAGATATAGAAGACCAATGTCTTCATTGTGCCTTCAAGTTTGGCTGATGAAGAGTGTCCTTTGACTGGCCATAGAGTTCGCCTGATGATATGATATATGGTGCGTGGCAGATACTCAAGGTCTTCAACAAAGAACTCCTTTGGGTACTCAGCATCACGTGGCAAGGGCTTCATCATGCTCAGCATTTGGCTCATGTTGGGCTTTGGCTTCTGAAAGATACTCTCCAAAGCTTCGCAGTGTCGTTGACAACCAGGTTCATATAGTTCTCCTGGAGTGGGCAGGCCAGTTAGCTCACTGATGTCAAAGGCTTTGGCTTCATGATGGACATTTCCTATCATCCACTCAAGGACCCATGTCTTCGGATCCCTGTTGTAGCCGCGAATGTGGAGGGTTGCATAGAATTGCAGGAGCAGCTCTTCATTCCAATGCTCTTTATCAGTCACAAAGTTCAATAATCCAGCATAACGGAAGCAATCAAGGGCTTCTTCGAGGCAAGGAAACCCAGTAATGGCTTCAGTGTCAAGACGCATATGTGGGAAGGTGCGCCCTTGACCATAGAGAACACGTGAATAGTAGCTGCGCTGTTGATGGCTCCAGAACCTATCTGATGAAATCCTTGGTTTGGAATAGGGGTTCTTGGTGCTGTTAAAAAAAGTGCAGTGCGCAATGAAGCCATTAGCATTGAAGGACCCTGGCGAAGTGGCAGTACCTAGAAACCTGGGCAGTCTTGGCTTTGGCTTCTGAACCTGAGGCATGTGCTCGACGTGGTAATCAAATTGAGGACCAGCAGTAGGCGGAGGAACAAGTAGAAGCCATTTGACAAAGATGAGCTGGTCATCATTGTCGTACGCTTGCTCGATAGTATGTGGCCTTGGAGGCGGAACAGGAGCAGTGGCATTGACTTTAGGCTGCTGATTTGCGTCAGGTGCAGCATTGGCTTCAGGTGCTATCACTTCAGGCACCACATTGGATTCAGGCGCCACATTAGCTTCAGCCATGACAACGTCATTGGCTTCAGTGGTGGTGTTGGCGGCAGCCTCAGAATGTGTAACCTCCACTTCAGGAGCTGGAGGGTCGGACACGTTCTCCTCGAGAACAACTGGGTCGGCAGGGGGTGTGGCAACACGTGCTTCTTCTTCTCTTGTTTGTTCTTCATCGGCTGATGCAGCCGGAATGTCTTCAGACGGTTTGGCTTCAGACTCAGGGATGTTCATAGTAGGAGACGCTTCAGGAAACACTTGGCATGAAACAGATTGGCGCACATATCCTTCTGGAACACTTGATGGATCGACTTGAGGCCTTGGTCCTTTGCAAAGCCTGCGGAATGCTGGCGACGCTTGTGGAGATGGAGTTGGTTGGGCCTCAAAGTCTTCGTCTTCAAGCACCGAACTGGTGACTTGAGTTGGGGGGGTTACTAGTGTGTCTTGTGGGTGATCAGCCCATGAGTCATCCTGAGCAATTGGCATCAATGGACGACCAATGCTGATGCGTTCGCTGTTCGTGAGAACAGGCGATGATACCACATTGTATTCGATCTGAGGAAGGACTTCATCATCTTCAACATTGTCGTGATGACCAATGTCTTCAGCTGCGGTGGGGTCAACAACTGGAATGTCTTCAGGAGCCTCTGTGGGAGCAGGCTCATGAACAGTTAGGCGACGTTCTTGTTGTGTAGATGTAGGACGAGCAAAATAAATTGGCTCGATGACAAGGGGCTCTGTGGGAGCAGCCCGGACCTTCTTGATCTTGCGCTTTTTGGTGGGTGGAGCATCATTAGTGGTGTTCTTGCGCTTGCGGGCTTCAGCTTCAGCCACCTTTGTCTTCTTGAGTTCTGAAGAAACTGTGGGGACCTTAGGCTTCGAGCTTGTCATGCTGGCAGGGAAGACAATGCGAGGTTATTCCTGCCTTGATGCTTCAGCTTGGGCCACAGTTGGCTTCTTCTTCTTGGCAGCCATCCTGGGGTCGATGCCAGGAAGCCCAAGGGCCTTGCGCTTCTCAGCTTCATTGTAGGCTTGAACATACTTGGCAGCCAATGCCTTTATGCGCTCACGAGAACCTTTAGCTTCTTCACGCTTCTTGTGAAAGGCTTCCTTGAGCTCATGCATCATGATTTTGAAATTCTGGACATCTTGGACGCTGAGCTTTGCCATATGCTTATTGAACTGAGCCTTTTCAAAATCAATCTTATGCTTCATCTCAACAATGTTCTGAGCAAGAGCTAGCTCAGAAGCAATGGCGCCGTTGAATGAGACGCTCAGGCCATTTGGAAGTTGCAGATCATCGAAGCTGAGATTGGGGGTGTCAAACCACTCATCAATGAAGTTATTGATGGCTGCCACGTCAAAGAGAGTCAAGTCATTGAAGTTTTCTGCATCTTGCTTGCTCTTTATCAATTGCTCAAGAGCGTCATCAGCAAGATCTTCATCACTTGATAAATCAATGGAGTCATCCGCATTCCTCAGAACAGCATCAGGAGTCAAAGCAGGACTGGGGGTGTGCATGGGCTTCTTCTTTAATTTCTTGGGCTTAGAGATGCGAGAGTGATCTTCGGATTGCACACTTGGTGCAGGTGGAGCAGTGGCCAAAGGCTTCACTCCTGAAGCTTTTGGTGGAGTGGAAGTCTTCGAAGCCTTGGATTTCTTCTTCTTCTTAGGCTTCGGAGGTGCAGGCGCTTCATCAGAGTCAGCGTCGTCTGCAGGTTGATCCACATCCGCCCCTTGAACCCTTATGTGAGAGATGAGACCTTCTAAGTTGTAGAAGGTCCCAACAAGATTTGGTTTAGCTTCGTGTGTGCCATCGGCACGAGGCGCAGACGGGAAGGGTTGAAGTCTAATCCCCAAGTTTTCTTGTTCTCCTTGGCCGAGTTCTTGGCATACTGGAGGTTGCGCTTGAACAGTTGTCGTCACGACACCATAGCAATGATGATGGGTCGGCATCAGCTGGTTGTGGCCCTCGGACCATGCAAGGATAGAAGCCTTGCGCAATGGCTTCAGCTCTGGACCTGGGTGGACGATTTTTGTACAAAATGTCTCCCCATGGTCGCTTGATGGCATTCTTCTCAGCATACTCCTGGGTCACAAACCTGTACTTGAACCATTGTTCTGCCCAATATCTTCGAATCCATTGGATTCGAGTTTTTCTCTGATTCTAGTCCTCCTCTGGGTCAGTCTTGTACATTTCATAGAGGTCAGGAGGCAAATATCTGGAGGTATTTCCACGGCGCTGTCTGCCACCCTTCCTAACAGATTTCTCAGTTGCCATTGGGTTCAAACTGAAAGGCTTCAACACTGTCAAAGGCTTCCGTCTACTGGTCAGACAGGAACTGGCTTCGGGAGAGTTAATGTGATGCTGTAAGAATTCTGCAAATGAATGCAGACTATGAGAACCAAGGGATTCGCCCACGGACATGTACCTGTGACAGCATTAGAGATGCGAGGGAAGGGGAAGAGGTCATATGCATTCTCAGAAGATTTTAAAGATAAATCAGTTTAGAAGACATTGACCTCATAGCGCGAAGACATTCACTTATATGTAGAGAGTTGGTTCCAGATTTGTGCGAATCCAAGAATATGTACAAGTGAGAATCTAACTATGTGTGAAGCATAAGTGAATATACTAGGCAAAGTATGCGATGCAGACAGGATAGATCCAAATATGTGGAGGCAGAAACTTCTATTGGTAGAAAGGATGAATCTATCGGATCAAGAAGACAGTAAAAAGAGGGTTTTAATTTACCGCACAATGAACTGCTAGACGAAGACGAAGTGGAGGCCGAGCAGTTCGATCTTTCGTGACCTAACTTGGCGACGGAGTACACCTACGACGGCGGCGGAGAAGACGATATCCGCGGCCGGCGTGAAGACAGTGTCGACGAGGTCGCGGCAGCTAAACGCTTCGTCGCCGGCGTCGTCAAGAGCTAGCGGAGGCGCTAGGGTTGGTCGAGGTGGAGAGGTGGTAGAAGAGTTTTGACCTTGATGGGACGTGTATTTATAAGGATGGGAGACGGCACAGCGCAATTATGCAGGTGCCCCTGGCGGTTCACATCTGAGGGACACGTGGCGAACATGTACCACATAGGGAGTTGTTCCATGATCCCACGCACGCGTGGACTGTCGGGGTGGTCGTTCCAGCTTCTCCGGGTTTCAGGCAATAAGGATTGAGCATTAAAAACAGATTTAATGTTTGTCTCTGTATCTTCTGCTGACAAGGACGCAGAGAAGACATTTGACGGTTCCAACAGAATGCATATGATTTGGATAGATAGAGCTTGAGGTAGAAAGAATAGAGAAGTTAGGGTCCGATCACATTCACTTAGTTCAAAAGATTCAAATAAGAAGACATAGCTATAAGTGAATGATGTAGATGACAGAACACAAGTCTATATAAGACATATATGAAGATAAATCAAATGCGAAGATTTTGCAAATGTAACGCCAAGAGAAACACTTCAAGCAAATATTTGGTGGGGGCGTTACCCACCGTATAGAAAGTATTAGACCCAGACACGGCGCACAATTATCGTGGCGCTCCGAAGTCAAATTCCACGTTAATGTATTCACACTCAGAATGTAAGTCTTCATTGATTGAAGACATACTTTACTTCGTGTGCTGCACATCTAAGTCATCAACATGCATAAGTGTTAGGATGTGTGCCTGATTACAGGACATTCGAGGATTCCAAGATATTTAGCTCACACCGCAACTTGCAAAATCTTTTCTCATCCAAGGGCTTTGTGAAGATATCTGCCAGCTGCTCTTCAGTGTTGACGTGTATGATATCAATATCTTCCTTCATGACATGATCTCTAAGAAAGTGATGACGAATTTCAATGTGCTTTGTCTTCGAGTGCTGAACTGGGTTGTTGGCAATCTTGATGGCGCTTTCATTGTCGCAATAGAGTGGCACATGCTTCAGATGGACACCATAGTCCTTGAGAGTTTGCTTCATCGAGAGAAGCTGGGCGCAGCAAGATCCAGCAGCAATGTATTCAGATTCAGCAGTGGAGAGTGATACACAGTTCTGCTTCTTTGAAGACCAACAGACAAGTGATCGTCCTAGAAAGTGACATGTGCCTGATGTAGACTTGTGATCAACTTTGTCACCAGCATAATCAGCATCTGAGAATCCAACTAGATCAAACTCTGAGCCCTTTGGATACCATAATCCTAGTGTTGGGGTGTAAGCCCAATATCGAAGAATTCGCTTCACAGCTAAGTGATGCGATTCCTTTGGTGCCGCTTGGAATCGAGCACACATGCAAACACTAAGCATAATATCTGGCCTAGATGCTCATAAATAAAGTAAAGAACCAATCATGGAGCGGTATACCTTTTGATCGAAATCTTTACCATTGGCGTCGGGACTCAGATGACTTTTAGTTGGCATAGGCGTCGTGTATCCTTTGCAGTCTTGCATTCCAAACTTCTTCAGGCAATCTTTGAGGTATTTCTCTTGAGATATGAAGATGCCGTTGCTTTGCTAACGAATTTGAAGACCAAGGAAGAACTTCAGCTCACCCATCATGGACATCTGATATTGCTCTTGCATCATGTGAGCGAACTCATCACTGTATCTTTTGTCAGTGCAGCCAAAGATAATGTCATCCACATAGATTTGGCAAACAAACAGTTCACCATCATATGACTTCGTGAAGAGTGTGGGATCCAAGGAACCACGTTTGAAGCCATTGCTCTTCAGGAAGTCTTTGAGTGTGTCATACCAAGCACGAGGGGCTTGTTTGAGGCCATACAGTGCCTTGTTAAGCTTGTATACCATATCAGGATGTTTTGGACTTCAAAGCCAGGTGGTTTTGCAACATACACTTCTTCTTCAATCTTGCCATTGAGAAAGGCACTCTTCACATCCATTTGATACAGAAGGATGTTGTGATGGTTTGCATAGGCTAGCAGTATGCGAATAGCTTCAAGCCTAGCCACAGGAGCAAATGTTTCATCGAAGTCGATCCCTTCAATTTGAGTGTATCCTTGAGCAACGGGATGAGCTTTGTTTCTGACAACTTGACCATGCTCATCGTGCTTGTTGCGATATATCCATTTTGTGCCTATTATGATGTGCTTGCGGGGATCAGGACGCTTGACAAGTTCCCATACGTTGTTCAGCTCAAACTGTTGAAGCTCTTCTTGCATAGCTTGAATCCATTCATGTGCCATGAAGGCTTCAGCAACTTTCTTAGGTTCAGATATCGAGACAAATGCAAAGTGCCCACAGAAATTTGCTAGCTGTGTTACTCTTGAACGAGTGAGTGGACCAGGTGCATTGATGCTGTCAATTATCTTCTCAACTTGTACTTCATTTGCAACACGAGGATGAACTGGACGAAGATTTTGCTCTTGCTGGTCATTGTCATTATTAGGAGGATTGTCTTCGGGCTGAGCATTGTCTTCAGGTTGATTGGGAGCAGAAATGATGAGTTCCTTGTCAGACTGTGCTTGAGAAGGCATGATTTCACCTGTTCCCATTAGCTTGATAGATTCACTGGGTGGAGCTTCATCCAGCACATTAGGCAGGAACTCTCTTTGTGAGCCATTCGTTTCATCAAACCTCACATCCACAGTTTCAGCCACTTTATAGAGAAAGAGGTTGAAGACTCTGTAGGAATGTGAGTCCTTTCCGTAGCCGAGCATGAAACCTTCATGTGCTTTTGGCACAAATTTTGATTTGTGATGTGGATCCTTGATCCAACACCTAGCTCCAAATACCCTGAAGTAACTGACATTTGGCTTCTTGCCAGTAAGGAGTTCATAGGAAGCTTTCTTCAGAAGCTTGTGAAGATAAACACGGTTGATGACATGGCATGCTGTATCAATAGCTTCGGGCCAGAACTTTCTTGTTGTCTTGTATTCATCGAGCATCGTTCGAGCCATCTCAATTAGGGTTCTGTTCTTGCGCTCTAAGATGCCATTCTGCTGAGGTGTGTACGGAGCTGAGAACTCATGAGTGATTCCCATTGTATCCAGATAAAGATCAAGTTCGGTATTCTTGAACTCGGTGCCATTGGCACTTCTGATATGCTTGATCTTGACGCCATAGTTGTTCATGGCTCGGTTGCCAAAGCGTCTGAGGACATCCTGCACTTCAGTCTTGTAGAGAATTATGTGCACCCATGTGTATCTTGAATAATCATCAACAATGATGAAGCCATAGAGACAAGCTGTAGTAGTGAACGTGGAGTAGTGAGTAGGGCCAAATATGTCCATGTGAAGCAGCTCGAAAGGTTGGGATGTCGTCATGATTGTCTTCGAGGGATGCTTGGCCCTAGTCATCTTCCCAGCTTCGCAGGCACCGCACAGATGATCTTTCTTTAACTTGACACCCTCGATGCCTACGACGTGTTTCTTCTTCGCGAGAGTGTGCAAGTTCCTCATGCCGGCATGTCCTAGCCTCCGATGCCAGAGCCAGCACTCTGAAGCTTTTGCTAGAAGACATACGGCCATCTGTGGTCCTGCTAAGAAATCTACCATATACAAATCATCTTTCCGATATCCTTCAAAGACTAGAGACTTGTCAGATTCCATTAGTACAAGGCAACGATATTTTCCAAATATCACAATCATGTTTAAGTCACAAAGCATTGGGACAGACATTAAGTTGAAACCAAGGGATTCAACAAGCATGACTTTATCCATGTGTTGATCCTTTGAGATAGCAACTCTACCTAGACCCAATACCTTGCTTTTACAAGTGTCAGCAAATGTGATGTGACTCTTGTCAGATGGACATAAGGTTGAGTCCATAAGAATGCTTCGATCACCAGTCATATGATTTGTGCATCCGCTGTCCATAATCCATTCTGAAGTCCTTGGTGTCATACCCTACAGTGCAGTTAGGGGGATAGGCTTCACGAAGAGTATGTGAAGCATAAACATTTGACGAACAAGCGGATTATGAAAGCTTAGATCCAAGTTGGGACTGATAGGATGATTGGCAAGTGATTCAGGAACAAAATACATAGTAAGACCATTTGGGCATTTGATCTTGCGCCCTACAAGTTGTTTTAGGTCCCCAGCAATAGCATCAGACGCCTTTGATTTTCGGCTGGAGACCTTTCCCTGCAAGAGAAAGTTAATTCTTCTTAACCACCCACATGTTCAGGGGTGGCTTAGAAGCAATGAGTCTAAGTGCAGCATCTGAGAATTTTGGCTTTGGAGCCCTAGCAAATAGTCTTGCAGTAGGAGAATAATACTCATAAGAATAAGCAGAAAAGTTCTTTGTTTTGTGAATATAGCGGTTTGAGGAAACACTCTCATATTCACGGGTCTGAGTACAATTTCCCTGCAAAACACTGGCATTTGGGTGACTCAGGTGAGTCCTCTGTCTTTATGAAGCATTAGGACCGTATGAAGCCTTTGGTCTGGGGTTTGTCTACTTCCCAGGTGGTGTCATAATGACATTTACTGGAAGCTTCTCAAGACAACTTTTGGGAACCCAGATCTTCTTCATAGGTGGCCCATTCCTGCAGTTAGTACCAATATACCTGGCAAACACTTCACCATTTTGATTCTTAAACAGTTTATAGTTTGCATCAAAGGATCCATCAATGATAATAGGATTAGCACAAGTGAAGCCAGATAAGGTAGATGGATCCACTGAAGGTTCCTTTGCAGCAACCCATGTGGTTTTGGGGTACTGCTCAGGCTTCCAGTATGAACCATCAACATTCATTTTCCTCTCGAACGCTACACCCTCTTTCCTAGGGTTTCAGTTCAGAATCTGCTTTTCGAGGACATCACATAAAGTCTGATGCCCTTTGAGGCTTTTGTACATCCCTGTTTCAAGCAAAGTCTTCAACCTAGCATTTTCATCAACAATAGTAGTGGTATCCTCAGCAGAGGGGTTAGTTACCACATTAGCAGTTGAAGATATTGCAACAGTAGCAGCAGTAGAACATTCAGCAACAGATGTAGAGTTATCACGCTCAATGCATTTTAGGCATGGTGGTTCAAATCCTTCCTGAGCGGAGCTGATCTGTTGAGCGCGGAGTGACTCATTTTCTCTTTGAAGATCTTCATGAGCCGCTCTCAATTTCTCAAGTTCTTGCTTCCTTTGAAGATAATCGTAGGAAAGCTTTTCATGAGTTTTTGAGAGCGATTCAAGACGAATTTCAAGTTCCTCGTACTTAACATGAAGATTTTTTATGTCTTCAATTAAGGACTGAGAACGGGTCATTTCCGCGTCCAACAGGTCATCGCTTTTGTCTAACAGTTTTTGAATATGTTCCATAGCTTTCTGTTGTTCAGTGGCAATTTTAGCAAGTGTTCTGTAGCTAGGTTTGAATTCACAATCGGAGTCATCTTCACTGGATGTTTGAAAGTAAGCATCACGTGATTTTACCTTGGCACTACGTGCCATGAAGCAGTAGGTGGGAGCAGAGTCGTCGTTATCATCATCATCAGTGTTGGTGACGGAGCCATTGTCTTCAGTGTTGAAGATGGACTTGGCAGGTTGTGGCTATAGCCAGACTTGCAACACTAGAATCGGAGTCATCCCCAGACTCCACCTCCGCTTCTTATGAAGCAGACTCCTCCTCCGAATCCATCTCCTTGCCAACAAACGCACGTGCCTTGCCAGATGAATTCTTCTTGTGTGATGAATACTTCGATGAAGACTTGGAAGAAGATTTTGAGTATTTCTTCTTTTTCTTGTCATCAGAATCATATTCCTTGCTCTTCTTCTTCTTCTTCTCATTGTCCCATTGAGGACACTCAGAGATGTAGTGACCAAGTTTCTTGCACTTGTGGCATGTTCTCTTCTTGTGGTCATGGGTAGAAGCTTCATCATTTCTTGAGCTGGATCGTGAAGACTTTCTGAATCTTTTCTTCTTAGTGAATTTCTGGAACTTCTTCACAAGCATGGCAAGCTCCTTTCCAATGTCTTCAGGATCACCAGAACTGCGGTCAGATTCTTCTTCAGATAAGGAAACAGCCTTTGCCTTCAAAGCGCGAGTTCGGCCATAGTTGGGACCATAGATGTCACGTTTCTTTTTTTTTTGACTATAAACAGTAGGGTAAGACCCCACTGCAATTTTATTAATTAAAAGGTCAAAGTACACAGAAAGTCTGAAAAGGCTTGAGGTAAGCCTAAAGAGCTAGTAATGGGACTAAAACTAAGAAAAGAATAAAGGAAAGAAAGAAAGAAAGAAGAATTTACAAGAGGCTTTGAAGCCAAATAGAAAATTGTCTATCATGCTTCTTCTTCATTCTAAACTTGAGAAGCTTTAACTCTTCCAAGAAAATGAACTTCCAACCTTGGAATGAAGGTGGAATGTTTTCAAAGACCTTATTGTTTCTGGTTATCCAGATGGCCCATGCTCCAAGAATGATGATTTCCATGTAGAAAGGGTATCCCAGTTTGTATTTAAGGTCTTGAAACGCTTCTAACACAGACAAGTTTGGTGTTCTTGTTGGAAAAATGAAATCCCAGCATTGTTGAACAAATTGGCAGCCCCAAAAGAGGTGACGTAAAGTTTCTTCTTGCTGGCATCCACCAACAGCACAGTTATAATCCTCTAGCACAAAATTCTTTCTTCTAAGTAAATTCCTTGTGTTGACTCTATCGTGTAGAAGTTGCCAGAAGAACACTTTATGTTTTGGCTGACAAGAACTCTGCCAGATAAAATTGAAGTGTGGAGGTGTCTGCTTGTATCCAATTAGTACTTTATATGCTTTGATGGAGGAATAGTGTTCAGTCCACCAAATGTAGCTCCATGTGTCAAATGTGTCTAAGTACTCAGATTGCCTCATGGAAATGCAAATGTCTTCCATATGTAAGAATTCCTCATATGCTTCATTTGTCAGAGGGAGAAACAGGAGGTCCTGCAAGTACTCAGTCTGCAATACTTGTTGTACATTTAGTTGAGGGTTTCTGACAAAAGAGAATAGGTGAGGGAATTGGTGTTTAAGTATTGTTTGGATCCATAGGTCATCCCAGAAAAAAACACTGACTCCATTCCCCACATTACATCTAGAAATAGCTTTGTATTGATCAATGAGAGCTAAGTTGGACTTCCACCAGAATGATCCTATCAAGCTGCCCCCTGGTAATCTCCCATCACTATAGTATGATTCCCAGATAAGGTTGACCCAAGGAATATCATGTCTGTTGAAAAAATTGTGAAGGTTCTTCATGAGCAAGGTTTTGTTGTGTGTGTAGATATCTAGCACTCCTAGATGTCACGTTTCTCAGATAGCTAGAACTAATGTGTGTTGAGCCTCTCAAGTATGTCAGACGGATCGAGAGTCTTGAAGTCAGGGCGCCCTTGAATCATCAGGGCAAGGGTGTCGAATGAGCTGTCAAGTGATCTCAGGAGTGTCTTGACGATTTCATGCTTGGTGATCTCAGTGGCGCCAAGTGCCTGAAGCTCATTTGTGATGTCAGTGAGGCGATCGAATGTGAGCTGGACATTCTCATTGTCATGTCTCTTGAAATGATTGAAGAGGTTGCGAAGGACACTGATCCTTTGATCTCTCTGGGTTGAGACGCCTTCGTTGACCTTGGAGAGCCAGTCCCAGACTAGCTTTGACGTTTCCAGAGCACTCACAGGACCATACTGTCCTTTGGTCAGATGACCATAGATGATATTCTTGGCCGTGGAATCTAGTTGAACGAGCTTCTTGACATCAGCAGGGGTGAGACCTTCACCAGTCTTGGGAACGCCGTTCTTGACGACATACCATAGGTCCACATCAATGGCTTCAAGATGCATGCGCATCTTGTTCTTCCAGAAGGGGTATTCAGTGCCATCGAAGACGGGGCATGCAACGGAGACTTTGATTATCCCTGCAGTCGACATAGCTAAAACTCCAGGTGGTTAAACCGAATCACACAGAACAAGGGAGTACCTTGCTCTGATACCAATTGAAAGTGTTGTATATCGACTAGAGGGGGGTGAATAGGCGATTTTTAGTAAAGACTTCAAACCATGGAAGTTTCAAAGACAAACGACAGAACCGATCCTATTTATATGCAACGGAAGGTAGACTACACTAGACAAGCCATAGTCAAGTATTCAATGAAGTGAAAGCATGAAAACTAATAGCATATAGGCAGTATGGATCAGGATGGAAGATTGAATGAAGCCAATCAGAACAAGTAGTCACACAGTGAAGTCAAACAGATAAGGCAAGCAGACAATGACTTCACAAAGATAGACAGTAAGTAAAGAGAGGGAAGGATAGAACCAGTAGCTTGGGGAAGACAGTGATTTGTTGGACCAGTTCCAGTTGCTGTGACAACTGTATGTTTGGTTAGGGAGGCTGAAATTTAACTCTGAAGGCCGCGTCTTCACCTTATTCCCCTTGAGCTAAGGACACCCAGTCCTCGCCCAATCACTTTGGTAAGTCTTCAAGGTAGATTTCCAAACCTTCAAAGACTTCGTTCACCGTCGATCCACAATGACTCTTGGATGCTCAGAACGCGACGCCTAACTGGCTGGAGGATTCACAGTCCTCAAGTGTAACAAGTCTTCTGATCACGCAAACATAAAGACTTAAGTGATGCCTAACACTCTTTGGCTCTGGGTGTTTGGGCTTTGTCCTCGCAAGGATCTCTCTCTCAAATGCTTCGGAGGTGGGTTGCTCTGAAACGGCAAAAGCCGTGTAATAACTCTGAGCAGCCACCAATTTACGGTGTAGGGGGTGGGCTATTTATAGCCACTAGGCAACCCGACCTGATTTGTCCGAAGTGACCCTGGGTCACTAAGGAACTGACACGTGTACCAACGGTCAGATTTCAAACACACGCGGCAACTTTACTTGGGCTACAAGTAAAGCTAACGCATCCAGCTCTGGATAAGATTTGCTCTCATTGTCTTCACTCGAAGACATAGGATTTGGTTGAGCATCACTTCAGTCACTCTGACTTTCTTCATTTGGACCCCACTTAACAGTATGGTGGTTCCTATGACTCAACGAAGAAGAAAAGGAAACAACGAAACGTCTAAGTCTTCGCGCTCCATAGTCTTCACACAATGTCTTCTCTCGTCATAGTCGTCAATATGAATATCTTCATGTACCACCATTGTCGTCAATGTCTTCATACATTTTTAGGGGTCATCTCCGGTAGGTAAACCGAATTAATGAGGGACTACTACCTATGTTATCCTGCAATTCTCACAAACACATTAGTCCCTCAACCAGGTTTGTCGTCAATACTCCAAAACCAACTAGGGGTGGCACTAGATGCACTTAAACTAAGCAAATTACCATGCTGTTCTAAAAGACTCCCAAAATAATATAAGTGAAACAAGATAGTTCATCTATTTCTATAAAATAAAACCACCGCTGTGCTATTAAAAGATATAAGTGAAGTACTAGAGCAAACGACAAACTACTCCAAAAGATATAATTGAAGATCAATGAGTAGTTGAATAATTACGTAACTATGTTAAGACTCACTAACATTTAAGAATTTCAGATCTTGGGATATTATTCAAACAACAACCAAACAAAAAGAAACAAAGTGACGCTCCAAGCAAAACACATATCATGTGGTGAATAAAAATATAGCCTCAAGTAAAGTTACCGATAGACGAAGACGAAGGAGGGGATGCCTTCCCGGGCATCCCCAAGCTTAGGCTTTTGGTTGTCCTTGAATTTTACCTTGGGTGCCTTGGGCATCCAGAAGCTTAGGCTCTTGCCACTCCTTATACCATAGTCCATCGAATCTTTACCCAAAACTTGAAAACTTCACAACACAAAACTCAACAGAAAACTCGTAAGCTCCGTTAGTATAAGAAAATAAAATCACCACTTAGGTACTGTTGTGAACTCATTCTAAATTCATATTGGTGTAATATCAATTGTATTTCAACTTCTCTATGGTTCATACCCTCCGATACTAGTCATAGATTCATCAAAATAAGCAAACAACACACGAAAAACAAAATCTGTCAAAAACAGAACAGACTGTAGCAATCTATAACTTTCTAATACTTATGTAACTCTAAAAATTTGAAATAAATTTGTGGACATGAGGAATTTATATATTAATCTTTTGCAAAAAGAATCAACTCAAAAGCACTCTTCTGTAAAAAAAAAATGGTAGCTAATCTCGTGAGCGAGAAATTTCTGTTTTTTACAGCAAGATCGCAAAGACTTTCACCAAAGTCTTCCCAAAGATTCTACCTAGCACTTAATTGAAACAAATATATATAAAACATGATTACTACAGTAGCTTAATCATGTGAACACACAAAACAGTAGAGGTAAATATTTGGTTGTCTCCCAACAAGCACTTTTCTTTAATGCCTTTTAGCTAGGCATGATGTTTCAATGATGCTCGCATAAAAGATAAGAATTAAAACATAAAGAGAGCATCATGAAGAATATGACTAGCACATCTAAGTCTGACCCACTTCCTATGCGTAGGGAGTTTATGAGCAAACAACTTATGGGAACAATAATCAACTAGCATAGGAAGGCAAAACAAGCATAACTTCAAAACATTAAGCACATAGAGAGGAAACTTGATATTATTGCAATTCCTACAAGCATATGATCCTCTCTTATAATAATTTTCAGTAGGATCATGAATGAATTCAACAATATAACTATCACATAAAGCATTCTTGTCATGATCCCCAAGCATATAAATTTTATTACTCTCCGCATAGGCAAAATTCTTTTCATTCAGAATAGTGGGAGTATCATAAGAGACTTGAATACTATAGATTGTTTCCACATTAAAAGAGTAATGTTCAGAAAAAGGGTAATCATAATCATGACAAGTTTTTTAAATATAATCATCACTACTTTTTATAAATTAAGTGTCATCACAATAATCATCATAAATAGGAGGCATGCTATTATCATAATAAATTTGCATATCAAAACTTGGGAGGCTAAAAATATCATCTTCATCAAATGTAGCATCCCCAAGCTTGGGACAAACATTAATTGCAGCAGATAAATTTTCAAACATGTCATTCTCATCAAACATAGCATCCCCAAGCTTGGGCCTTTTCATATCATAAGAATAATCCCTCTCATCATTAATAGTATGGATAGCACCGATGGTATAGCAATTATCATCATCACAATGGGTAATAGGAGCAACATCATTTGGAAGGGATACCTTTTTACCTTTGCTTCTCCATCTTTTCTTTTTCTTCTTATCATTATGTGTGGGTTTAGTCCTCCTTTTGGAGCTCCTTATTAATCAGATTGGTTGAATAGAAGGCTCATCCCCGTTACCTGATTCATCATAAGAAATAATAGGAAGATATTGGGAATTATCTTCCCTTTCATTAGTATTCTCTTCATCTTATATTTGTTTTCTTGTCTTTATGTAATTGGCAATATAAGGATTTTCAATGCAATTCACCGCATAATACATAAAAATTTCTTCTATACCAAAATCAAGAACTCTCTCAAGGGCAAATTCTGGAATATTCTTAGTTATACTTTTCATTTCTTCATAACCCAAAAGCAAACTAAGTTCATTATGATGTGCAAGGGAAATCAAGTCATCACAATTTTTGGACACAATTCGATCATGAAACATTTTGCATTGGATATTTAAATGACCACGTTCATTGTAAAGTTCACAAGGATGGCTAAGAAAATTTAAATTTTCAGCACAAACATCTAGCCTTTCTTGAAACCATTTAGTTTCTAAATACTTATGCCTCTTGCAAAATCTATCTTCCCTATTTGGTGTGTACTTGCAAACTATATGCACTCCACAAAAATTGACATGCTTATATGAGATATTTTCATCATGACTAATACAATCATCATTAGTACTATGGATATTCGAGGAGTTCGTACTAACAACATTGCAATCGTGCTCATCATTCAAATATTTGGTGCCAAACATCTTAATGCATTCTTCTTCTAGTACTTGGGCACAATTTTCCTTTCCATCATTTTCACGAAAGATATTAAAAAGATGAAGCATATGAGGCAACCTCAATTCCACTTTTTTGTAGTTTTCTTTTATAAACTAAACTAGTGATAAAACAAGAAACTAAAAGATTCGACTGCAATATCTAAAGATATACCTTCAAGCACTCACCTCCCCGGTAACGGCGCCAGAAAAGAGCATGATGTCTACTACGCAACCTTCTTCTTGTAGACGTTGTTGGGCCTCCAAGGTCAGAGGTTTGTAGGACAGTAGCAAATTTCCCTCAAGTGGATGACCTAAGGTTTATCATTTCGTGGGGGGCGTAGGATGAAGATGGTCTCTCTCAAACAACCCTGCAACCAAATAACAAAGAGTCTCTTGTACCCCGAACACACCCAATACAATGGTAAATTGTATAGGTGCACTAGCTCGGCGAAGAGATGGTGATACAAGTGCAATATGGATGGTAGATATCGTTTTTTGTAATATGAAAATATAAAAACAGCAAGGTAGCTAATGATAAAACTGAGCACAAACGGTATTGCAATGCTTTGAAACAAGGCCTAGGGTTCATACTTTCACTAGTGGAAGTTCTCTTAGCAAGGATAACATAATTAGATCATATAATAATCCCTCAACATGCAACAAAGAGTCACTCCAAAGTCACTAATAGCGGAGAACAAATGAAGAGATTCTTTTAGGGTACGAAACCACATCAAAGTTATTCTTTCTGATCGATCTATTCAAGTGTCCGTAGTAAAATAACATAAATCTATTCTTTCCGTTCGATCTATCATAGAGTTTGTACTATAATAACACCTTAAGACACAAATCAACCAAAACCCTAATGTCACCTAGGTACTCCATTGACACCTCAAGTATCTGTGGGTATGATTATACGATATGCATCACTCAATCTCAGATTCATCTATTCAACCAACACAAAGAACTTCAAAGAGTTCCCCAAAGTTTTATCGGAGAGTCAAGAGGAAAACGTGTGCCAACCCCTATGCATAGATTTCCAAGGTCACGGAACCCGCAAGTTGATCACCAAAACATACATCAAGTGAATCAATAGAATACCCCATTGTCACCACGGGTATCCCACGCAAGACATACATCAAGTGTTCTCAAATCCTTAAAGACTCAATCAGATAAGATAACTTCAAAGGGAAAACTCAATCCATTACAAGAAGGTAGAGGGGGAGAAGCATCGTAAGATCCAACTATAATAGCAAAGCTCGCGATACATCAAGATCGTGCCATCACAAGAACACGAGAGAGAGAGATCAAACACATAGCTACTGGTATATACCCTCAGCCCCGAGGGTGAACTACTCCCCCCTCATCTTGGAGAGCGTCAGGATGATGAAGATGGCCAGCGGTGAGGGATCCCCCCATTCGGCAGGGTGTCGGAACAGGGTCCCGATTGGTTTTTTGTGGCTATAGAGGCTTGCGGCAGCGGAACTCCTGATCTAGGTTATTTTTTGGAGGTTTGGGTATTTATAGGATTTTTTGGCATAGGGCACAAGTCAGGGGAGTCTATGGGCTGTCCATGAGATAGCGGGGCGCGCCCAGGAGGGTGGGCATGCCCCCAAGCCTCGTGGGCAGCCCGGGACTCTTCTGGCCCAACTCTTTTACTCTGGGGGCTTCTTTTGGTCCATAAAAAATCATCAAAATTGGCACGTCAATTGGACTCTATTTATAACGACAATCACATTGAATGCATGGATCTGCATCTCTCAAAAATTACTTTGAACTCCTACCGAGGGACCTTGCCGGAGATTAGATTTGCCAGGTTCTTTGTTGCCAAAGCAAGGGTGCTGAAGGTAACGAGGTTGAATAGGACAAACCTTCACTTGAGAGATTACTTGTAGTTCATCAACAAGGTCCGACAAGAATCAATGTCATTTCGGTGCCGAAATTGACAATGGTGGGCTACTCGTCTGTCAAATACTACTACTTTCAGGGACAACAGTCGCCTTCTATCTCTCCTTGATATCAACATTATTTCTAGTTTTGAAGATGTATGTTCGTCTGTCATCCTGAAAAGCTTCACCCAGATTTTGCACACAGTGAAGGTCTTGGCACTAGAATCTGTCGGCCCCAACCTGGACCAAGTTGTCATATTCCTGAGATGCTTTATGTGCCTGAAGAAGTTGTATATCGAGGTGATGTTCCTTTCCTGTTAAATATTAACCATAAGGGAGTTCAATTTTTTGCACCTTTTCCCATGTTTACAATGACAATGTACTACGATTTCTGACAGAATTTTGGAGGATTTCTGGACATACAACCCCGACCCCATATTGGTTGCTTGATTCATCTGGTTACAATCCATAAGCATTTTTCCTTTGGATTCATCTATACTAGTTTTCTTAGGGAATTTTTCATCCACTCCAACCTCTTGTGAAGGCTAAATTGTTCTAGATTGTAATCAAATGCCCACGTTAATCATGTCAGATTAAATATGGCACGTTGGTGCATTTTACAAATACCGCAAACCAAATAGGCGTGCAGAAGTGTTCAAAACTGCATGTAGGCACTAACATGTTCTCTTCTTTTGTAGATAATAATAGGACCAGAGGTGGATAATGATTATAACGACAATCACATCGAATGCCTGGATCTGCATCTCTCAAAAATTACTTTGAACTCCTATCGAGGGACCTTACCGGAGATTACATTCGCCAGGTTCTTTGTTGCCAAAGCAAGGGTGTTGAAGGTAATGATGTTGAACTTGCATTTAAATAGGAAATTTGAATGGTTTGTTGATCAGAGCCGGCAGCTACTACAGAATGAAAGATGCTCCAAAAAAGCTAAACTTTGTATTGGAAGTGCATATGACAGAGTAATTGCAAGTCATTGTGTCGAACCCAAACATGACTTGTCAGCGGCTAATCCCTTTGCAGAAATGACGAGGTTTCGAAAGCGGCCTTACTGTTTTGATTTTTAGTTTGAACCTATCTTATATCCATGTTCAGCTGATCAGCACACGTGTTTGTAGCTGAATGAGCTAAATTTCATTTCTAATATTAGTTTGAACTTTGTAATCTTCAAATTTGAGCCATGTAAGTCTGGAATTTGAACCTTGTAATAGTTTGGGCTTTTTGGTACAATCCTTGTAATGGCATCGTATGAGACTCTTAGATTGGTAGTACTATTTTGACCTTAATATGCAATAGACTTAGATTTTATTCACCATTCACGACCAGGGATCCAGCCAGAAGCAGAGCAATGGCATACGTCGTCGCAACAAGATGTAGATGATTAGATGCTCGTTTCTCCTAGTTTAGTATGCATGTAATCGCTACCTTTGGTGTGTGGAAATGTTATGTGTGTAGTCACTTATGTAATTGTATGCTTAATTTGGTCACGCAATGTTGTTCTTATAAGTATATATGTTGATGTTCTGTAGACAGAGCATATCCCATCGCACACGGACCACACTAGGTAACCCGTCGGTGATGAATTCATCAATCGAAGACGGTTGTATACCAGCAAGCGTTTGCCCACAACACACACGGCTTATTCCATCGCAAACAGCTCGGATGGATCAATTGTATGCCACGTATCGCACACACGACTCTAATCTGTTTCGTGGTTGACGTCTCCGCCATCATTTGCACAGTTCGTCTTATTTGCCACGTATCACTGTGTCGGCCTTTGCTCACCTCCCTCGTCACGTTGTGCTCGCTGTTAGGCACCGCTGCACGCTCTGCTCGCGTCCGTCGGCGCGCTCCGATCGCGTACCTCCATGCGCTCGGCTTGTGGACAACTTTTCCATGTGTGTTCAACTACTATATGCATATATATGGTTGCTCGTCGTTGAGGCGACCGCAGAGCGCTCTACTCGTGTCCTTCCGCGTGCGCCCTGCTAGAGGTTGGGCCTGCGCACGATCACGTTGGGGGTCCCATAAGCATGAGGTTGCGCCGCACGCATCACCATGATGCAGTTACGTGCGGCACGATGGAGTTACATGGTTCAAATTAGAAATGACATCCGTGCGTGCCGATATTCCAGGCCATCCGGCTTCCCCTTTAATTCCCACGGCCATTATAACCTTAGTCTCTTCAAACTTTCGATCGCGCCCAACAACACAACAAGCACACCCATGATGACACATAGAGAGGGGATATCTAGCGGCGCTCCAATGGAGTTCGGCAAGCATAAAGCGGAGACCCACGCGAGGGAGACGGATCTCTCGGTGGTGTAAACCATCGATCCGGCCGTGGTGGACGGCTACATCAACACCGTTGAGCAGTTGCTTGACCGAGATAAGCACAAGGTGGTCGGCATCGACCTCGAGTACACCGGCGGTTATCCCAACATAGATCAGAAGGTTGTCGTCGCCCAATTGTGCTTGCGCCATCAAGTCCTCATGTACCACTACAGCACGGCCATAGAGCCTTGCGACCGTTTCGCCAGGTTTGTCAACAGCACCGACTACAAGTTCGCTATGGTGGAAACCACCGACGATTTAAAAGCGCTCAGTGTTACGGGCTTGGCCTGCAAGAACCTTGTCTAAATACGTGAGCACTACAGGGTCTGGGACAGCACGAAGAAGGGCTCCCTGGTTGACTTGCCTCGGCCATCATCAACCCATACTATGAAAAGATGAAGCAGGATGACAGCACAACATGTCCCGTATCCTAGCATGGGGCCTGGATGCGGCAACTGGATGAACCTCACCTCAGGTTCGCGGCCAAGAGTGTGTACACATGCTATGAGATGCACAGGCGGATCATTGACATGAGGAAGTTCCTCGTTACCAAAATCGGCGCGGCTGGCTCGATCCACAAGCTGAGCAGTAGCGGCAAGCATCACAAGAAGTAGATGATTATCAGATGATCATTTATCCTAGTTAATTAAGCTTGTAATATATAGTTGACTTTGGTGTGTAGTAGCCACCTATGTAATTATGCATGTAATAGTTTACTTTGATGTGTGCAAATGTCGTGTGTGTAGTAGCCACCTATGTAATTGGTTGTCTAATTTGGTTATGCAACCAAGTCCTTATAAGTGTGTACATATATATTGTTGTTCTGTATGCAATCCCAACGCACAACACACACGTCTTATTAGCAGCAATCGTCTGTCTTATTATCGGTCTTTGCACACATTTCTTATTACATACCTGATTGCTGCGTATCACAACCATCTTGTTAAATGTAACCGTTTCTGTTATCTTGGCTCAACGCAAACAAATCATCTGAGTGAACTGTTTGCCCTCTATCGCACACACCTTGATCTGGCTGGCCATTTCTTTTGTTTCACCTAATCACAAACATATCATCCGAGTGAACCGTATGTCGTATATCGCACACACCTTCATTTGGCATCCTGTTTCTGTTCTTCTGCCTCATCGCAAACAGTTCATTGAACTGAACTGTATGCCCCAGATGGCACACACAACTAAACTCTGAACCGTATTTGATGCATCCATCATCACAGATGTTTTTCATCTTTTTGAGGGTTTTTTTACATCACCATTTGCGATTATTGCATCGCACATAGTTTCGTCGAAGGGTCTCTGATCGTAGTGTCACGTTAGCAGCATTCTGTAGTAGTGTGTGGTGACATTGGAGTATCTAGGTGAGATGCGTGACACTTATAGGAATAGACCAATAGATTGATCAGAAAGAATAACTTTAAGGTGGTTTCGTACCCTACAAGCAATTTCATCTTATGTTCTCCGTGTACGAACTTTGGAGTGATTGTTCGTTGCACGTTGAGGGATTGTTATATGATCCAATTATGTTATCATTGTTGAGATATTTTGCACTAGTGAAAGTATGAACCCTAGGCCTTGTTTCCAAGCATTGCAATACCGTTTTTCCTCACTTTTCCAACTTGCTAATGTTAATGCTTTGCTCCGGTGCTCTATTAAAAGGAGGCCTTAATATCCCTTAGTTTCCTTATGGACCCCACTGCCACGGGAGGGTAGGATGAAATATGTCATGCAAGTTCTTTTCCATGAGCACGTATGTCGGTGTTCTGGGAACCGGGGTACCCAGACTTGCCTACCTACGGCCCATGACGTGGCTCCTTTGCCGGCCTGGTACAACCCATCTTTAGCATCGACACTCAAGACCCTCGCGGGGGGCCATGCCTCGCGAGGCAGAAGACACTAAGACCTCTCGAGGGAACAGTCTCTCTATGCTGGATCCCCTGGGGCGGGGAACTTTATACAAGCCCTCACCTCATGAGGTTCAGATGACGCAAGCCATGATGACCAAGGCCAGGCGGGTGCCAGCGGGCGCAGGATGACCAGTTTCCTCTTTGGTGCTAAAGAGGCAAGCACAGGCGTGGAATCCCGAGGAATCAACCAAAGGTTTCCATTTCCATGCAACAACACCATGATCGCCTAGACGGTAGGACGGAGGTCATCATCGAGCCCACTGTGGCGTCAAGATTAGAAGCTTTGTAGGCGAATACCACCTTTAGTCAGGATAAGATGTACTAGTTGTCTCCCTTCAAATTTGGCCGTTGTGGGATCCCTTCCCACCTACATTGGGGGGGAGAGGACCAAGGCCACTATAAATATAGCTAACCACCACCATAGACTGAGGGAAGAGAGACCTCCCTCTACACACACACAAGCAAGAACACACCTCATGAGGTGGTTCGTCCATTGTACTAGTTCTTCCTCAGCCCACCTTGAGGCAATCCACCACATTGCAGGAGTAGGGCCACTCACCGCTAGGAGGCCTTAACCTGGGTAAACTGCCCTGTGTCGTGTTCTTTCTTGTTCCTCGAGCTAGTTCGTAGAAACGGCGAGTAGGCTGATAGAGGAAGTTGGGTGCTTTGCAAGCACCCTAGTGTTCGAACTTACAAGGGTTTTGCGAAGCCCTGAATCTGAAATTTGGTGCGCTAGGTAGGGGTGCGTCAGAGTCTCTCTTCTTCCGATCAGTTCGCCATTGCTTCACCTTCCCCATGGCGGGTGCTCGTCGAGTTCGTGCTGAGCGTCGGGCCGCTCTCGCCGGCCACGTGGCTCAGACCACACCTCTAGGCAATGGCATCCCCCATCGTTCTCCATCGCCGGCAGTGGATGCATCCATCGGCCCCGCCACCCATGAGTAGCAAGACTCGTCGCTCCCGTTCTCTGGGCGATGCGACGGCTGGACTGCAACCCCGTCACTAACTCCTGCGGCCGCTTCGTCCTCTCATGCTCGTCGCGGGCTGGAAAACTCGCAGGCCGCTCTACTCATGGCGCGAGAGCTCCCGGGATACCACCCTGCCGACGACCTCTATGGGGAATGGCTGGACCACATAGCCGAGCTCATGAGCGCCGCGGGAGAAGCACCAGCATCGTCCTGCTCGCTATCTCCTCTACCACCTCAGGTGGGTGACCTGGCCCACGACACACCTCCTCCTCCTCTCCGGCGTGACGTCGTCCTCGGGCCAAGGCGTGAGGCTCCCTAGTGCACCTAGCCGCGTAGGACGCCTGCACGCGATGAAGAAAGCTGCCACGTGGTGCAGCGGCCCCAAGGTGAGGCGTGCGCACTCCTAGCGTCGCCTCCTCAAGGTCGCGCGCCGCCTCTCGCAGCGGCGCATGAGCATCCTGACTAGGCTCCACCTCAACGGCGGGCACCCGGGGGCGCGGTTGGCTGCCAGGCGTTCACCCCGGAGCTGCGATGCGTCGTTTGGCTCGGCAAGTTCAAGCCAGACCTGCCCCACACTATGATGGAACACCCGACCCCGCCGAGTTCTTGCAGCTCTACGAGCTGAGCATTGAGGAGGCTAGTGGAGACGAGAAGGTCATGGCCAATTGGTTCCCCATGGCCCTCAAGGACGATGCACGCTCGTGGCTCTTGAACCTCCCAACGGAGTTGATCTCTTCCTGGGAGGAGCTGCACGAGTAGTTCATCACCAACTTCGAAGGGACTCATGACTGTACCCCTACGATAGGGGACCTACGGCATATCAAGTAGTAGTCGAGGGAGACCTTGCACAATTACATCCAACATTTTACCAATGTCCGCATCAAGATTCCCAAGGTGTCAGACGAGGCCATCATCTCCGCGTTCACTGACGGCGTCCGGGACGTCAGGATGAAGGAGGAGCTCGCCATTCATGAGGACCTGTGCTCGGCCCTGGAGATGTTCAACATGGCAGTCAAGTGTGGAAGGGCAGAAGAGGGTCGCCTCTCGCTCGTCGAGCTCCCTAAGGCTGACCGAGAAGACAAGAAGGCCAAGACCAAGGAAGCCAAGCGCAAGGAACCTGTTGTGCTCGCGGCTGAGCCTGAGATGAAGCGTGGATGCAACTACGCCGAATCCTCCAAGGGAAGCCGCCCGTTCTATGTCTTCCTCAACGTGCACAGCCACAACACCAACGGCTGCCAGGAGCTCAGAGCCATTTGTGACGGACGCCTTGGCCATCACCCCGAGCGCGGCGACCGAGGCTACGGCCGCAGAGGTGGCCGAGGCGAAGGACGTTGGGAGAACCGTGACTCACGACAAGGCTGGAGCGATCAGCCTCGTGAGGACCACTCGCAGGGCCAGCTTCATGAGGGCCCATGGAGGGACCAGCCTCATGAGGGTCCATGGAGGGACCAGCCTCGTGAGTATCGCCCGCAAGGCAATGCTGGTCTTCCTCCATGGCATCCACCACCAAGAAGGAATGAGGACCGCAACCAAGATGATGGGGCTGGGGGCTTCCAAGAGCCTCGTGCTATCGCTTACGTCCTGGGTGGCGCTGAGGCCCAAACATCTCACCGTGTCTTCAAGTTGTTTGCTCATGAGGTGAATGCAGTCCTCCCAAGCTCGAGATAACATGCCTGCTCAAGTGGTCCTACTACGCTGCCACCTTCGACTCAGCCGACCAGCTCAAGTGCGCGGCCGTGGCCGGCGCCCTCCCGCTACTCTGCTCACCCAGCATTAGCTGCGTGCTCTTCACCAAGACGCTCATCGATGGCGGAGCCGGACTCAATGTACTCTCCATCGAGACCTTCGACACACCCCAGTGTCGTATGATCAGCTTCAGCCGACCAAGCCCTTCTCAGGTGTGACCGATGGCTCCTCCACCCCAATAGGACAGATCCGCCTTCCAGTCACCTTTGGCGATTGCAAGAACTACCACACCGAGCTCATAGACTTCGACGTCGCCCACATCTGTCTCCCGTACAATGCCATCCTCAGATACCCAGCGCTGGCCAAGTTCATGGCGGCGACCCACCACGGCTACAACGTCCTCAAGATGCCAGGAAGGGGCGACATCATCACGGTCGCCTGCAATGAGAAAGACGCGGTGCGCTCCCTCGAGCACGCCTACCAAGCTGTAGCGGTTGAAAACTCACATGCCGAGGGCTTTTCCTACTCACCAAAAGTTGCCCCGAAGAAGAAGAAGCTGCTTGTGATAGCCTGGCTTATTAGGGATGATAGACTGCTCATATCAATAAGGAATTCCTTCTTTTCCGGGATCCCATTAGGACATAACTCCAAAGTTAAGTGTGCTCAGCTTGGAGTAATTTCAGGATTGGTGACCGACCAGGAAGTTGCTCCCGGGTGCGCATGAGTGAGGACAAACTGCGTAGAAAAGATTAGTATTGATATGTGGGGCCAATCTAGATCCCTCCAGGAGTAACGACCACCGGCGGGTGTGTTCGGGGCGTTATAAGTTGGTATCAGAGCCAACCCTCGCGGTTACACGGATGTTTGCGGACAGGTGCGCGGTCATGTTGTTCATGACGTTTGTGACCCGTCGTGGCACACAGCATGGCACATGTACCGGACTGGATGCATAGAGGTTTGTCCCAAGAGGGAACATTCCTATGGCCCGATGAGGACGTCGGTTCCTCTGAGTGGGGGTGTATGTGATAGCCTGGCTTATTAGGGATGATAGACTACTCATATCAATAAGGAATTCCTTCTTTTCCGGGAGCCCATTTTGACTGAACTCCAAAGTTATGTGTGCTCAGCTTGGAGTAATTTCAGGATGGGTGACCGACGGGGAAGTCGCTCCTGGGTGCGCATGAGTGAGGACAAACTGCGCAGAAAAGACTAGTATTGATATGTGGGGCCAGTTTAGATCCCGCCAGGAGTAACGACCACCGACGGGTGCGTTTGGGGCGTTACACTACTGCTCACCCTGGGGCCTCAAGAGGGCGGAGCACCTGATGGACGAGCCTCGGGACCTGCTCCCACGGACAAGGCGCCATCCCCTCTCACATAGGAAGGCGCGCCCGGCGCCCCTCTCAGGCTGGACTCAGGAGCTCTCCTTTACAGGGCCTCTGACCTGGCTAGCGTCATGAGGGAGGCGCTCGGACACCATGTGGAGGCGTGCTTCAGCGCGTGTTTCCGCAAAGAGAGCACAGAGTGTGAGGCGCCAAGTGCTGAGGAGTTTGTCACCAAGGCGATAGAAGATCTTTAGGAAGCAATGGCGATGTGAGGCGAGCGTCGCCCCGCGTCGCCAAGCATCCCTCCCTCTACCAACGAGGGCGGGGGCTGCGAGTCTACGTCAACATCCCAGGGCTCAACAGAGACGAGTCTCAGGAGCTCTTATGGCTGTCATAAGTAGGCCGGTGTGAGGGTCCCCCTCATAGCTATGTTCGCATGCCTTTCGGCCTGCCGAATAGCACTGCCTCGCACCAGCGCCGCATGTGGGGCTTCCTGGCAGCTCGTGAGGCCAAGTAACATGAGATCCTGGCAAAGGAAGCTCTGGTCCTTCATGAGCCTCCTGGACCACAGGAGCTTAGCGAGGTCCAGGTGCCAGACGACCCATAAGGAGCAACTTCAGCGGTAGGCATCTTCAGCTACCCCAACACTTCTCCCGCAATGGTGCTAGGTGACATTTTTTGTTTCGTTCAATTGGGGGAGCCCCATAGACTGCATCATCCCCAAGCCGTGCGCGTCCGTCCCTACGGCGCTTATCATCTTTTCTTCTCATTCAGTTGGGGGCGCCCCTCGGGCTGCATCATCCCCAAGCCGTGTGGGTCTGTCCCTATGGCATGTATCTTTTTGCATCTATTAAGAACTTGCTATATTTTTGCCGAGAGTTATCCTGAGATTATCGCCTGCTCACCTGGTGCCCCGACACCCTCCGCGGCTCCCACGCCATACCAACCTGCCGGTTGCTCATTCCAAAGAATTGCTAGCATGGTGCCTATGCTCGTGTCCGTCCCTGTAGTGTCGGAAAACTTGAGAGACCGATCTCTGATTTGCAGCCAACCCTGCGCAGATCACCTCACCAAGTCCTCAGTGCCTATGCATGCAAGTGGAAAGATCAACGACGACAAGGCAAGTGTTGCCATGTACTATGACCACTTTCTCAGATTATTCGCATGGACCTTTGGAGTTAGGCTAAGGTGTCCTCACTGGCCACTCCCCTCGACGCGCCCTGTTTGCACATTAAAGGGGTGCTCCCGAGCATCGTACCTCAGGGGCTCCTACTGGCTCTCGAACCCGCACCCCCTGGCCTTGACCATGGCATCGCGAACTGGCATACATGCGGTGGCTGAGCTTCGCTCGAGGACTAGCACCCGAGGACGTAGAGCACTTACCTCAGCTAAGGGGGGAGAGACCGGTGCGTTCCTCACCTAGAAGCGCTATCGCAAGGGCACAGCTAGGCACCCCGGAAGGAATTCATAGCAAGATAAGTCAGCCCCGCAAGATAACTAGAACTGCATAGCCTAACATTTTGACCTCTGTGATCTCGGTTGGGTAATGTCATTTTCCTTTTCGGCCTCTAGGAAGCTGCTTGCGTGCTAAAGGGGACCCCCTAAGCATCGCACCTCAAGGGTTCGTACCGGACCTCAGTCCGCTCACCTCCCGGCCTTGACCACGGCATCACGACCTGGCATACCAGCGACGGCTAAAGCCTGCCTGGGGACTGGGTCCTGTCAGTGTAGAGCACCAAGCTACCACGAGAATAGGATTATAAAGATGCTTCACAGGTATCTCCGAAGGTGTTTGTTGAGTTTGCATAGATCGAGAATAGGATTTGTCACTCCGAGTATCGGAGAGGTATCTCTGGGCCCTCTCGGTAATACACATCATAATAAGCCTTGCAAGCAAATGACTAATGAGTTAGTCACGGGATGATGTATTACGGAACGAGTAAAGAGACTTGACGGTAACGAGATTGAACTAGGTATGAAGATACCGACAATCGAATCTCGGGCAAGTAACATACCAATGACAATGGGAATAACATACGTTGTCATTACGTGTCACGCCCAAGATGCGATTCTATCCCGATCACATGATGAACTCGTAATTGGGGCACAACCGCATTTCGGGCGCTTAGAAAGATGGATATCATTACATCATACCATTACATAAATAGATGGGGATACATACAAGTCATACAATAGCCACATGAATACAACAACATCATATACAAGACATCCAACTATGGATGAAAACACAAGGAAAGCACAACGACATCCATCCTGCTATCCCAGGCTGCCGACCAGGAACCTATCCCAAACTGACGAAGGAGAAGAATAAGAAGAACTCTGACACAAGTAAACATCGCTCTCACGTCAAGTCATCGTAAACCTGCACCTACAATTGTTGTTGTAGTATCTATGAGCCACGAGGACTCGGCAATCCCATAACCATGGGTATCAATACTAGCAAAGCTCAATGGGTATGGAGAAGGTAAGTTGTGAGGTTGCAGCAGCAACTAAGCATTATATGGTGGCTAACTTACGAGTACAAGAATAAGATGAACATCTACGCAAACGGTCGCAACTAGTAATGATCACTAAGTGATCTTGAACTACCTACGAGCCAAACATAACCCCACTGTGTTCTCTTCTCAAATTGAAAAGAGACGGTCACGGTTACTTATGCGGTTGGTGTATTTTATTTCGTATCCTCTATCAAGTTTTCTTATACCGGACATTAACAAATTCCAATCTTCCACATAACCGCGGGCATGGCTTTTGAGAGATCATAATTGTTCAGGGGTGTCCTAACTTAGCCCATCACAAGCTCTCTCGATCAGCAGAGGTAAAACCTCTTATCTTAGGGAAGACCCGATCAGATTCGGAATCCCAGTGCACAAGACATTTCGACAATGGTAAAACAAGTCCAGCAAGACCTCCCGACGTGTCGACCCCCTGATAGTAGCTGCGCGTATCTTGTCTCAGGCCACGACGGATGAGCTATGGTTACAGCGACTAGATACCCCAAGTTGCCAAGGGGCGGCGCCGCAAGCTGTTCTAGGTTGGGCCAACACACATGTCGGGCACTGGCCCGGGGGTTGAATTAAGTATCCACGGGTAGCGCTAACTCCCTATGCAAGTTTTAGTTATTAGGCAAATGGTAAAACCAAGGTTGGGCCGTGCTGGAGGAGTTTTATTCAAAGCAAACTGTCAAGGTGTCCCAATAAACCCAACCGCGTTAGGAACGCAAAATCAAGGAACATAACACCGGTCTATCAGTTCTTAAGGCGGCATGAGTGGAACAAAACATTGAGCAAAAGGACAAGCCTTCCACCCATTGCCAACTATATATGTACATTAATTATGGTAATAGATATATTGTGATATTCCCAAGATATCAAAGTTCTGACATGGAGTAATCTTCATCTTCACCTGCAACTAACAATGCTACAAGAGGGGCTGAGCAAGCGGTAACATAGCCATTCAACGGTTTGCTGGGATGGTGTCAAAGGTTAGAGGTTTCATGGGAACAATGAGAGGCTGACAAACAAATAGATAGGTACATGACATATAGCGATAGCATCGAGACAACTAGCATGGCAATGATAGTAATGAGATCCAAGGTGACGGTCATCTTGCCTGAGATCCCGCACGGAATAAGAACGGGTCCGTGAAGTAGAAGCTACGAAGACAAACCAAGCGTAGTCGAACGAATCCTCACGATCGCAACGAAACAGGAACTACCGAGAAGAAGCAAAAAACATGGGGAACACACAACACATAAACAAGACAAGATGCTCAACCAAGTATGCATGACAAGGCTACATGATGCAACTCATGGCAAGAGATGATGCATACAAGAACAACACAACCAAGCAAGCTTAAATGAGGTCGGAAACAACATATAACAATTCCGGTAAGTCCTCATATGCAAATTTCGAAATTGGTCCAGATCTGAATAAACCTTAAGTTAAATTTTTTAAACAACAAGTTAACATGCACCATGATGATCTACATGAAAATCTAGTCAAGTTGCATATAAGGTTCATTTAATTCGGAGCTACGTCCTAGAAGATATGAGCAAAACAAGTTAAGCATGACATTGATGCAAAATGCATTCAAACATGAAGCACACCACTTGGAACATGGAGGCAACATGACATGATGCATCTACATGCAAAACCAAGCAAGTTACATATAGAGAATGCTCCAAAACAGAGCAACGGTTCAATACATACACAAGAAACAAGTTTAAAGGACAAGCTATCCAAAACATCAACTAGGCATATCACAAGCAACAAAACAACATGCTACAAGTACAAGCTAGGCATAAGCATGGCATGAACTCAAATTAAAGATTACAAGCTTCAAGAAATAACAAGCATCAGGTCCATAGGCACCAAGAGTAATCCAACATGATCAAGGAAACAAGCAAACTTTATATCACAGATTATGACTTGGTTGAAAACAGAGCATATACATGAGCAGAGTTAATATGTTGACATGTTGGAGGCAAGAAATAAATAAGCTACAGCACAAGAACATGGCAAGCAAAAGCATGGCATGCTAGAACACAACATGGAGCTCAAGGAACACAAGATGGCATATACATGGGAGCAACAGGTTCATGGCATTCATCAAAACAAGATGCCAACATGATATAGCAGATTCTCAGAATTAGTGCAAATCTGGGAATGCACAACAACATTATGATGCTGACTTTGGAGGCATATAACAACAAGTATATCAAATCTAATAAGCGTGCAAAGGTCATAAACATGTGTACTATAAATAACTCCATTTGCACAACTCCGTAAGATGCATAGAATGATTACAACAAGCTTTGCCAAATTGAACATGTTGTTGACAGGCTGACAGAAACATCATGATGACAACTTGAGAGCAAGAAAGATACATGCTACAGCAACTTATAATTGCAAACAAGGGCAAGGATGGATAGATCATAATATGGTCTTCAAGACATGCCCACTTGACATACCAAAAGATGCACGGATATGAGTGTAGCATCAAGCAAACATGGCAACATAATATAACAATTTCAGACTTTGCAAGCTTGTTCCACTCAACACAAGGCATATCATAAAAAGTGGATTTCACCACAACAAAGTTGACATGATTGTGCTCCTAACACATGTTGACATGATGCTCAAACAAAAATCACACAAAAATATATGAAACAGATAAATCAGCAAGTTATATCAAGTTTCAGCAATTCACAGCACTTAGCACTTTTGCAACAGAGATTAACATGGCAAGATGAACAGTAACATGCTTGCAAACTATACCATTATGAAGATCACTCAGAGATGAACAAAATGACATATCATATGCTCTATTTGGACACACATGCAAAAAGATATCGCAAGCCAAACATGCACACAATATATAGCAGATCTGGGGACAGTCATTTTCTGGAAAAATCAAACGAGCGTAATATTACTAACGTGTGCACTAGGCAGGGAATTAGGCAGGCTCGCCACGTGGGATTGGCCTAGGAAGCATAGGAAGTAGAGGCACGCCTTGGAGCAGTGATGGGCCGGAGCGAGGCCGGTCCAGTTGCGGAGGAAGGCGGCCCAGGAGGGGCGCTGGGCGTCCTCCTCCTCCTGCCCTCGTGCGTGAGCACGGGCAGGATGCAGCGGCGGTGGCCCTGATGGCTCCAGCGATGGCGGGGTTCCGGTGAGGCAAGGGGCCGGCGGGGATGGACGGGAAATGGATGGGTCGATGGCGCTCGGGGAGGCAGTTAGTGGTGCCGGCGAGCTTGAGGTTGGGTCAGACGTGCTCCTGCAGAGAAGGTGAGAGAGGGAGACGAAGGAAGGGATGAGAGGGAGAAGGAGGCGAGGGCCGGCCTGGAGTCGGACATTGGCGGCAACGCGGCGGTCTCCGGCGAGGTCGGCGCGCCGGCGAACTGCGACAGGGTCGGGCACGCCGGTGGGAGGCGAGGGACACAGAGGATCGGGAGGCGCGGGGATCGGGCCCGACACGGTGCAAGTGCGCGGGCCTGCCGTGGGCCGAGCGGGGCGTGGCGGCGTGGGGAAGTGGGCGCGGAGGTGGACGAATGTGGGGCTGACACATGGCGGTGCACGACTCGTCTGGGCGGTGGCTAGACGTGTCCGACGTCGGACGGACGCGTCCGGCGGCGGGAGGAGGAGGAAGCTAGGGTTTTACCCGAAAACTAGGGGGAGGGGGACGTTTTTATATGTGGCGTGAGCTAGGAGAGGGCTATGGAGGATCGGTTTTCGGCCACGCGATAGTGATCCAACGGCAAAGAGCATGAGAGGGGTTTAGATGGGCAAGTGGGCTGTTGTGGAGGGGTGCTGGGCTGCAAAGAGAAAGGGGTCCGACGGTTAACGCGGTTAACCGTTGGGGGATCAAATGGCCTCCAGATGGAACAGAATTTGACAGGCGGTCTACCTACACTATAATAAGACCACATGCCAAGTTTCATCCCATTCCAGGAATGTTTTCTGGCCACTTATAAAATATATTTTGGAGGTGCCGCAGGCGCGTGCGAGTGTGTCTGGGCTCAGAACGGACAACGGAGAGAACCGGCAACTAAGGACGGATGCAAGTTTTGAAAACTATGCAGATGCAAAGCACATAATGACATGGAAAAATGCAACACGCAAGCAAATGACATGGCAACGAAAGGGAATAATTGGAAGACACCTGGCGCATCGGGCTCGCGTCACATTACGGTTTGACCGATGAAGATCTTCGTAGAATATGTGGGAGCCAATATGAGCATCCAGGTTCCACTATTTTTTATTGACCGGAGAAGTGCCTCGGTCATGTGTACATAGTTCCTGAACCCAAAGGGTCCGCACGCTTAACGTTCAATGACGATTTGTATTAAGGGTTATGAGTTTTTGGTGATCGAAGATTGTTAGGAGCCCCAGATGAGATGACGGACATGACGAGGAGTCTCGAAATGTCGGGAGGTAAAATCGATATATTGGATGATAGTATTCAGACACCGGAATGGTTTTGGGATGTTTCGGATATTTATCGGAGTACCGACGGGATACCGAAACCCCTCGGGGAAGTATTGGGCCTACATGGGCCATAGGGGAGAGGGGAGGCAGCCCACAAGGGGTGGCCGCCACCCCTCCCATAGGGAGTCCAAATTGTACTAGGGGAGGGGGGGCGCCCCCCTTTCATTCTCCTCTTCCCTCTTCCTTCATTGCGTCTCCAGAAAAGGGAAAAAGGGGGAATCCTTGTCCTACTAGGAGTGGAGTCCTAGTAGGACTCCCCCCATAGCGCCCCCTTGGCCGGCCACCTCCTCCCCTCCTCCTTTATATACAGGGGCAAGGGGCACCCTAGAACACACAAGTTATTCTATTAGCCATGTGCGGTGCCCCCCTCCACAGTTTACACCTCAGGTCATATTGTCGTAGTGCTTAGACGACGCCCTGCGTGATCTACTTCACCATCACCGTCAACACGTCGTCATGCTTCCGGAACTCTCCCTTGACCATCTACTGGATCAAGAGCTCGAGGGACGTCATCAAGCTGAACGTGTGCTGAACTCGGAGGTGTCGTACGTTCGGTGCTTGATTGGTTGAATCACGAAGACGTTCGACTACATCAACCTTGTTATTCTAACACTTCCGCTTTCGGTCTACAAGGGTACGTAGACACACTCTTCACGTCTCGTTGCTATGCATCACCTAGATAGATCTTGCGTGATCATAGGAAATTTTTGAAATTACATACTACGTTCCGCAAAAGTGGCATCATGAGCCAGGTCTATGTGTAGATGATATGCACGAGTAGAACACAAAGGAGTTGGGGGTGGTGATGTTCATACTGCTTACCACTAATGTCTTATTTTGATTCCGAGGTATTGTAAGATCAAGCGACCCGAACCAACATTACATGACTGTGTTCATGAGATCGCTTCCACCGTTACGTGCAACTTGTTTGCATAAAGGTGGCTGGCGGGTGTCTGTCTCTCTTACTTTAGTTGAATCGAATTTTACCGCGGTCGGTCTTTGTTGAAGGTTAAAATAGCAAACTTGATAAATCATCGTTGTGGTTTTTGTGCCATAGGTAAGAACGGTTCTTGCTAGAAGCTCGTAGCAGCCACGTAAAACTTGCAACAACAAAGTAGAGGATGTCTAACTTCTTTTTGCAGGGCATGTTGTGATGTGATATGGTCAAGATGTGATATCATGTTTTGTAAATTATCGGCAACTGGCAGGAACCTTATTGTTGTCTCTTTATTGTATGAATTGCGAACGCCATGTAATTGCTTTACTTTATCACTATGAGTTAGCGATAGTACTGGAAGCAATAGATGGCGAGATGACCACAACGCTACGATGAATATCATGGTGTCAAGCCGGTGATGATGGAGATCATGACGATGCATTAGAGATGGAGATCAAAAGCACAAGATGATGAAAAATTGAAATGTTCCTAGAGAAAAATTGATATGTTCCTATATTTTTTTGATATGTTCCTAGAGAAAAATTGAAAGATGATAGTACCAATTATGCGGACTGGGTCTGATCTGATGATTATCCTCATTGCTGCACAGAAGAATTATGTCCTTGATGCACCGCTAGGTGACAGACCTATTGCAGGAGCAGATGCAGATGTTATGAACGTTTGACAAGCTCTGTATGACGACTGCTTGATAGTTTAGTGTGACATGCTTTACGGCTTAGAACCGGGACTTCAAAAATGTTTTGAACGCCAGGGATCATATGAGATGTTCCAAGAGTTGAAATTAGTATTTAAGCTCATGCCTGTGTCGAGAGGTATGAGACCTCTAACAAGTACTTTTCCTACAAGATGGAGGAGAATAGCTCAACCAGGTAGCATGTGCTCAAAATGTTTGAGTGCTACAATCATTTGAATCAAGTGCGAGTTAATCATCCAGATAAGATAGTGATTGACAGAGTTCGCTAGTCACTATCACCAAGTTACTGGAACTTCGTGATGAACTATAATATGCAAAGGATGACGAAAACAATTCCTGAGCTCTTCATGATGATAAAATGAACGAAGTTAGAAATCAAGAAAGAGCATCAATTGTTGATGGTTAACAAGACCACTAGTTTCAAGAAAAGTGCAAAAGAAAAGGAAGGGAACTTCAAAAGGATGGAAAGCAATTTGTCACTCCCGAGAAGAAGCACAAAGCAAGACCCAAGCCTGAAACTAAGTGCTTCTACTGCAAAGGAAATTGTCACTCAAACCGGAACTACCCCAAATATTTGGCGGATAAGAAGGATGGCGAAGTGAAGAAATGTATACTTGATATACATGTTATTGATGTGTACCTCACTAGTGTTCATAGTAGCCCCTGGGTAATTTATACCTGTTCGCTTGCTATGATTAGTAACTCGAAACAGGAGTTGCAGAATAAACAGAGGCTTGTTGAGGGTGAGGTGATGATGTGCGTTGGAAGTAGTTCCAATATTGATATAATCATCATCGCACACTCCCTATACTTTTGGGATTAGTGTTAAACCTAAATAAATGTTATGTGGTGTTTGCGTTGAGCATGAACAAGATTGGATCGTGTTTATTGCAATACGATTATTCATTTAAGTCAGAGAATAATTGTTATTCTGTTTACATGAATAAAACCTTCTATGGTCATACACCCAAGGTGAATGGTTTATTGAATCTCGATCGTAGTAATACACACATTTATAATATTGAAGCCAAAAGATGCAGAGTTGATAATGATAGTGCAACATACTTGTGGCATTGTCATTTAGGTCATATTGGTGTAAAACGCATAAAGAAACTCCATGCTGATGGACTTTTCTAATCACTTGATTATAAATCATTTGATGATTGCAAACCATACCTCATGGGCAAGATGACTAAAACTCCGTTCTCCGGAACAATGGAGCGAGCCAATGACTTATTGGAAATAATACATACAGATGTATGCGGTCCGATGAGTGTTTAGGCTCGCGGCGGGTATCGTTATTTTCTGACCTTCACAAATGATTTGAGCAGATATGGGTATATCTACTTGATGAAACACAAGTCTGAAACATTTTGAAAACTTAAAAAAAATAGAGTGAAGTAGAGAACCTTCGTAATTAGAATATAAAGTTTCTATGATCTGATCATGGAGGCGAATATTTGAGTTACGAGTTTGGTCTTCATTTGAAACAATGTGGAATAATTTCACAGCTAACGCCACCTGGAACAGCACTGCGTAATGGTGTGTCTGAACATCGTAACAGTACTTTATTAGATATGGTGAGATCTATGATGTCTCTTACCGATTTACCACTATCATTTTGGGGTTATGCATTAGAGACAGTTGCATTCACGTTAAATGGGGCACCGTCTAAATCCATTGAGACGACGCCGTATGAACTATGGTTTGGCAAGAAACCTAAGTCGTTGTTTATTAAAGTTTGGGGTCTCGATGCTTATGTGAAAAAGCTTCAGCCTGATAAGCTCGAACCTAAATTGGAGAAGTGTGTCTTCATAGGATACCCAAAAAGAAACTATTGGGTACACCTTCTACCATAGATCTGAAGGCAAGATCGTTGTTGCTAAGAATGGATCCTTTCTAGAGAAGGAGTTTCTCTCGAAAGAAGTGAGTGGGAGGAAAGTAGAACTTGATGAGGTAATTGTACCTTCTCCCGAATTGGAAAGTATCTCATCACAGGAATCAGTTCCAGTGATGCCTACACCAACTAGAGAGCAAGCTAATGATGATGATGATGAAACTTTAGATCAAGTTACTACTGGACCTCGTAGGTCGAACAGAGCACGTTCCACACTAGAGTGGTACGGTAATCCTGTTCCGGAAGTCATGTTACTAGACCATGATGAACCTATGAACTATGAGGAAGCAATGATGAGCCTAGATTCCGATAAATGGCTTGAGGCCCTGAAATCTGATATAGGATCCATGTATGAGAACAAAGTGTGGACTTTGATGGACTTGCCCGGTGATCAGCAAACCATAGAGAAAAAATGGACCTTCAAGAGGAAGACGGACGTTGATGGTAGTGTTACTATCTACAAAACTCGACTTGTAACAAAAGGTTTTTCGAGAAGTTCAAGGTGTTGACTACGGTGATATTTTCTCACTCGTAGCGGTGCTTAAGTCTGTCCGAATCTTGTTAGAAATTGCCACATTTTATGAAATCTGGCAAATGGATGTCAAAACTATGTTGCTCAATGGATTTCTTAAAAGAAAATATGTATATGATGAAACCAAAAGGTTTTGTCAATCCTAAAGGTGCTAACAAAGTGTGCATGGTCTAGCGATCCATCTATGGACTGGTGCAAGAATCTCGGAGTTGGAATATGCGCTTTGATGAGGTGATCAAAGCATATGGTTTTATATAGACTTAAATTGAAGCATGTATTTACAAGAAAGTGAGTGGGAGCTCTGTAGCATTTCTGATATTATATGTGGATGACATATTACTTATTGGAAATGATATAGAATTTTTGGATTGCATAAAAGGATACTTGAATAAGAATTTTTCAATGAAAGACCACAGTGAAGCTGCTTACATATCGGGCATCAAGATCTATAGAGATAGATGAAGACGCTTGATAAGATTTTTCAATGAGTATATACCTTGACAAGATTTTGAAGTAGTTCAAAATGGAATAGTCAAAGAAGGAGTTATTTCATGTGTTGCAAGGTGAGTAAGACTCAAAACCATAGCTTCTATAAAGTACGCTATGCTGTGTACCAGACCTGTTGTGTGCCTTGCCATGAGTTTGGCAAGGGGTAGATCACTGGACAACAGTCAAAATTTATCCTTAGGTACCTAACGAGGACTAAGGAAATGTTTCTTGGTTATGGAGGTGACAAAGAGTTCATCATAAAGGGTTACGTCGATGCAAGCTTTGACGCCAATCTAGATGACTCTGAGTCTCGATCAGATACATATTGAAAGTGGAAGCAATTCGCTAGAGTAGCTCCATGCAGAGCATTGTAGACAAAGAAATTTGCCAAATACATATGGATCTGAATGTCACAGACCCATTCACTAAACTTCTCTCACAAAGCAAAACATGAACACACCCTAGTATTCTTTGGGTGTTAATCACAAGGCAATGTGAACTAGATTATTGAATCTAGTAAACCCTATGGGTGTTGGTCACATGGTGATGTGAACTATGGATGTTAATCACATGACGATGTGAACTATCGGTGTTAAATCACATGGCAATGTGAACAAGATTATTGCCTCTAGTGCAAGTGGGATACTGAAGGAAATATGCCCTAGAGGAAATAATAAAGTTGTTATTTTTCCTTATTTCATGATAAATATTTATTATTCATGGTAGAATTTTATTAACCGGAAACTTGATACATGTGGGAATACATAGACTAAATACAGTGTCGCTAGTAAGCCTCTAGTAGACTAGCTCATTAATCAAAGCTGGTTGAGTTTCCTAATCATAGACATTTGTTGTCGTTTGACTAACAGGATCACATCATTAGGAGAATGATGTGATGGACAAGACCCATTCATTATCTTAGCATAATGATCATTCAGTTTTACTGCTATTGCTTTCTTCATGTCAAATACATATTCCTCCGACTATGAGATTATGCAACTCCCGGATACCGGAGGAATGCCTTGTGTGCTATCAAACGTCACAATATAACTGGGTGATTATAAAGATGCTCTATAGGTATCTCCGAAGGTGTTTGTTGAGTTGGCATAGATCGAGAATAGGATTTGTCACTCTGAGTGTCAGAGAGGTATCTCTGGGCCCTCTCGGTAATACACATCATAATAAGCCTTGCAAGGAAATGACTAATGAGTTAGTCACGGTATGATGTATTACAGGACGAGTAAAGAGACTTGCCGGTGACGAGATTGAACTAGGTATGAAGATACCGCCGATCGAATCTCGGGCAAGTAACATACCGATGACAAAGGGAATAACGTATGTTGTCATTACAGTTTGACCGATAAAGATCTTCATAGAATATGTGGAGCCAATATGAGCATCTAGGATCCGCTATTGGTTATTGACTAGAGAAGTGTCTCGGTCATGTATACATAGTTCTCGAACCCGTAGGGTCCGCACGCTTAACGTTCGACAATGATTTGTATTAAGAGTTATGAGTTTTTGGTGACCGAAGATTGTTCGGAGTCCCGAATGATATCACGGACATGACGAGGAGTCTCGAAATGGTCGAGAGGTGAATATCGATATATTGTATGATAGTAGTCGGACACCGGAATTGTTTTGGGACGTTTCAGATATTTATCGGAGTACCGAGGAGCTACCAGAACCCCCCGAGGAAGTATTGGGCCTACATGGGCCATAGTGGAGAGGTGAGGCAGCCCGCAAGAGGTGGTCGCGCCCCCCTCCCATAGGGAGTCCGAACTGGACTAGGGGAGGGGACGCGTCCCCTTTCCTTCTCCTCTTCCCTCTCCCTTCCTTCCTTCCTTCTCCACTAAAGGGAAGAAAAGGGGAATCCTAGTCCTACTAGGAGTGGAGTACTAGTAGGACTACCCCCATGGCGCGCCCCCTTGGCTGGCACCTCCTCCCCTCCTCCTTTATATACAGGGGCAAGGGGGCCCTAGAACACACAACTTATTCTCTTAGCCGTGTGCGTTGCCCCCCTCAACAGTTTACACCTTAGGTCATATTGTCGTAGTGCTTAGGCGAAGCCTTGCGTGATCTACTTCACCATCACTGTCAACAGGCCTTCATGCTGCTGGAACTCTCCCTCGACCCTCTACTGGATCAAGAGCTCAAGGGGCGTCATTAAACTGAACATGTGCTGAACTCGGAGGTGACGTACGTTCGGTGCTTGATCGGTTGAATCATGATGACGTTCGACTACATCAACCGCATTATTCTAACGCTTCCTCTTTCGGTCTACAAGGGTATGTAGACACACTCTTCCCGTCTCGTTGATATGCATCACCTAGATAGATCTTGTGTGATCATAGGAAATTTTTGAAATTACATGCTATGTTCCCCAACAGCCCTTATGGTGCTTAACGTGGTTCCGCGCAGGGAAACAAAAGAATAAAGCCGAGGACATCACTGCCGACGGCGGACGGACGCCGAACCCATGATCTGAGCGCAGCGAGAGCTCAGAGGCTCGTAGCTATCGTCGTCACTGGACTCTTGAGAATCGCTAGACTTCGGGGACTCGTTACCGCTGCTGGAGGAACCGCTGGCAAGGCCAAGGGCAAGTTCAGTGTTCCTGGTCGTGCCACGTGTATCGCCCCTCCCAGGGCAGCATTCCAAGCGCTGCTGAAAGTGCAAGTTATGGACTAGAGGGGGTGAATAGGCAATTTTTACGAAAGTCTTCAAAACACAGTATCTTTTGAAGACAAACGGATGAAACGAACCTATATGATAAGCAACGGAAGGTAAACATATCCAGGCACCCAATAGTCAAGTAAGCATCATAAATATAGTACGGAGACTATTGATAGCTAGCTAACGTGGGTCGAGATGGAAGACATAAATGAAGCTAAACAGGGGACAGTCTTCACATAGTGAAGTCAAACAGATCACACAAACAAGCAATGACTTCACGAAGACATACTAGTATGTAAATGAGTTGGAAGATAGAACTGGTAGCTTGGAAACGTAGGGGATTTGGTAGACATGTTCCAGTTGCTATGACAACTGTACATCTCGTTAGGGAGGCTGAGATTGAACTCTGAAGAGCGTGTCTTCACCTTATGCCCCTTGAGCTAAGGACACCCAGTCCTAGCCCAATCACTCTGGTAATTCTTCAAGGTAGACTTCCAAACCTTCACGGACTTCGTTCACCGTCGATCCACAATGACTCTTGGATGCTCAGAACGCGACGCCTAACCGGCAGGAGGATGCACAGTCCTCAAGTGTAACAAGTCTTCAGGTCACATAGACAGAAAGACTTCAGTGATGCCTAACAATCTTTGGCTCTGGGTGTTTTGGGTTTTGTCCTCGCAAGGATCTTTTCTCTCAAAGGCTTCAGAGGTGGGTTGCTCTCAAACGACAAAAGCCGTGCAGTAGCTCTGCGCAGCCACCAATTTATGGTGTAGTGGTGGGCTATTTATAGCTATGAGGCAACCCGACATGATATGTCTGAAATGACCCTTGGTCACTAAGGAACTGACACATATCCAACGGTCGAACACACGCGGTAACTTTGCTTGAGCTCCAAGTAAAGCTGACTTATCCAGCTCTATATAAGATTTGCTCTCATTTGTCTTCGCTCGAAGACATAGGTGTTTTGGTTGAGCATCACTTCAGTCATCTGACTCTGTTCACTTGGACCCGACTTAACAGTGCGGTGGTTCCTATGACTCAAGAAAGAATAAAAAGAACTACGAAAGAAACTATGTCTTCGTATTCTATAGTCTTCAATGAATGTCTTCATAGGTTATTATCTTCACGTGAATGTCTTCACGAGCCACCGTTTTCTTCAATGTCTTCACACATTTTTATGGGTCATCTCTGGAAGGTAAACATAACCAGTGAGGGACTATTACCTGTGTTATCCTACAATTCTCGCAAACACGTTAGTCCCTCAACCACGTTTGTCGTCAATACTCCAAAACCAACTAGGGGGGCACTAGATGCACTTACAATCTCCCCCTTTTTGGTGATTGATGACAAACAGGTTGAAGTTTTCGACGGGGGTAAAATATGTGAAACAATAGATAACACAGTCATTGTCTTCATGAGATTGAGAGGGCTCCCCTTGAAGATGTGCATATAGGAAATTTGCTTTCGAATGTAAAGGCAGATGGCAGGTTTTTCTTTGTGGAGATCTCCTTCAATCTTATGAAGACAATCCATCATGCATGCGAGGATGTAGTGAAGATAATGATATGCATAATGGGAAATGGGCGTCTGCTGAATGACTTGATGCGCATAGTATAGATATTTAACCAAGCAGAAGAAACAACAACAAATCTAGTAGACGACCATCAGGTTTAAGTGTTACAACTCAAGAGCCAAATGTTTCAAAACGGGAGTTGTTAGAACTTAGCAAAAATAATGCACCCGACCCATATATGGACCCGCTTGAAGACTATCAACTCATATGCTTCTCCCCCTTTTGTAAGTAAGGACCTGTAGCTACCCGACCCAAATTGATCAAGTCTCTGTGCTTAAGTGTCATCCCTGGATCGGTATGCTGACACACACAGTACTTGAGGATATATAACAGAGGTAAATCACATGTATAAAGTAATGTAAATACTATTACCTCAATCAATCATAGCGGAAGCAACAAGGTTGTGGAGTTCCATCAACACCAACGGCAAAGTTGAGTGTAGACAGCGCAACCCTATTGTCACACTTACTCGTCGAATAAATCCTGCAACATGAGACGTTGCGGCCATGTAGGTCAGTACATTGAATGTACTGGCAAATTCACACTGTAGAAGTAATGATGAGCAATTCCTACAACTACATGCATATTTGGCTGGTGGAGGCCGTAAGGCTGTTTTTGCATAAAGCTGATTTTTCCCTACCACAAAGGAATGCATTTATTTAACTACTTTGTTAAATTTAAATCATGAACAATTGAGAATGGTACTGCCATCTCAATCCCAAACCAAAGTCATTATTATCCCAACAAATTAATTAAATAGAGTGTTGAGATCAATAAATAATCCACTTCTAGATACTCAAAGATGTGCATTACCGGGGACACGGCTAATCATGATCAGTTTGTACGCTCTGCAGAGGTTTGTGCACTTTTCCCCACAAGACTCGATCGCCTCCGTTTAATTTCTCGCACTGCATGGTGTTTGAGAAATGGATGACCGAGACACAGTCTCTCAGAAGCATTCACTCGTTACCCCAGATGGACCGGTACATCTACTTTCCCCCTACATCTGCTAGTCCACCACTGAAAGAGCTCACACAACTTACTCATACTATGCCAGAGCCTATAATGGCTTGTGGCTGCACATGGAAGTTTCGAGGCATGAAAATATTATATGATCCCTTAGAGCCTGGGTGGCATTCCAATAGGGTGATCACACTGTTCCTCCGGGATCCCCTAGGACATCACTGGTTTCTCCAGGTGCCCGGCAAACCACTGTGTGCTCCAGGGTGCCACAACCAATCGACCCAGATGTGTATTAAAGTAGCCACCTTAAGTTGAACCATTAATTAACAATCTCACATCTGTCATGGATACTCTCAAACCCAAACCACGTCTACGAGCATAGCATGGCAACCTAAGCATAACATAGAAGTAACTCACAGGGGTTTGAAAATAATGCAGGTAATAGGTTCTACCTCAATCTACTTCCCAAACCTACAAGTTAAGAGATCCTACTCATGCAAGTGTTTGAGGATATAACTAATGCAATGAAAACTAGGTATTGGAAAGTATGATCAAAGTGTGAACTTGCCTTGTACTGACGATGTGGATGATTCGCACTCAGAACTCGTGATATATCTACTCGTCACACTCCGATCAATCTATCGTAGCAAACAATAGTAACCACACATAAGCAATCACTCAGAAGATTGGAAAGAACATATAAAATACTTCGGAAAACTTCGAAAACAAACGAATGACTCTTGAAACAGAAACCAATTTCTAACAGTACCAAAATTTTGTGAATTTGGCCTTATCAGAAAGTGTAGGTAAAGAGCTTCAATTTGCAAAAAGAATCAACTAAATCGGAGTTACGAAACTCAAGTTATGATTAAACAAAGTTCAAATTCAAATCTAGTTGAATTCAAATTTTAAAACTTTCAAAAACATGTTTAAGTTGTTTTACTCTAAAGAGGGGATCGCAACGAAGACGTGGGCGTTGGTTTCGGTTGATTTGGACCAACGAGCAAAAAGTTAAGGTTGTTTGAAGTTTAGGGACTAAACTGTAAAAAGAAGATACTACAACTAGGTCCCTGACTACTAAGCAGACTTAAAAGGAAACCGTTCACTGCTGAGACTAAACTAACGAATTCATCCACTACTACTGCAAACGAACGAACGTTCTTTAACTAACCTAACTACAAAAAAATGGTTTTAAAAAGAAACCGAAGAAAACCAAGATCTAAACCGGACCGGGCGGTTTTCCCTTACCGGTTCGTGGATCAGGGCGGATTGGGGCGGTTACGGCGGCGGGTCCATCGGCGGCTCCGGCGACAAAGACGTCGGCGGTGGGGCAGCTACGCGGCACGGTGAGCGAAGGCAGTAGCAGCGCGAGGGGCGGCGGTGGTCGGCGCAAGGGGTAGCAGCGGCGAGGCGGTGCGGCGGTGAGTAAAGGCAGTAGTGGTGGCGAGCAAAGCAGCAACGGCGGCGGCGGATCTCGAGGGCGGCGGCGGCGGTTTAGCAGCGGCGACGGCGCAAGCGACAGGAGAGAGAGGGGGCGGCGCTATTTGTAAGTGCATCTAGTGCCACCCCTAGTTGGTTTTGGAGTATTGACGACAAACCTGGTTGAGGGACTAATGTGTTTGTGAGAATTGCAGGATAACGCATCTCCAAGACTGAGAAGAAGCTAAAGAAGAAGCCCATGCACAACCCCAGCCCGGCTCTGACCCCTGCTGCTATTCTGAGGAACGAGAATGAAGCCATTGATCTGTCAAGTGACGATGATCTTGCTGATGACGCTCTTGAGCAATTGATAAAGAGCAAGCAAGATGCAGAAATCTTCAATGACTTGCCTCTCTTTGATGTGGCAGTCATCAACAACTTCATTGATGAGTGGTTTGACACCCCTAATCTCAGCTTTGATGATCTGCAGCTTCCAATTGGCCTGAGCGTCTCATTCAACGGCGCCATTGCTTATGAGCTAGCTCTTGCTCAGAACATTGTTGAGCTGAAGCACAAGATTGAATATGAAAAGGCTCAGTTCAAGAAGCATATGGCCAGGCTCAGCGTCAAAGAAGTCCAGAATTTTAAAGTCGTGATGCATGAGCTCAAGGAAGCCTTTCACAAGAAGCATGAAGAAGCTAAAGGTTCCCGTGAGCGCATAAAGGCTTTGGCTGCCAAGTGTGTTCAAGCTTACAATGAAGCTGAGAAGCGCAAGGCCCTTGGGCGTCCTGGCATCGACCCCAGGATGGCTGCCAAGAAGAAGAAGCCAACTGTGGCCCCAGCTGAAGCATCAAGGCAGGAGAAACCTTGCATTGTCTTCCCTGCCAGCATGTCAGGCTCGAAGCCTAAGGTCTCCACAGTTGCTTCAGAACTCAAGAAGACAAGCGTCGCTGAAGCTGAAGCTCGCAAGCACAAAACCAAGAACACCACTGATGATGCTCCACCCACCAAGAAGCATATGATCAAGAAAGTCCGGGCTGCTCCCTCAGATCCCCTTGTCGTCGAGCCAATCTCTGTTGCTCGTCCTGCATCTGCACAAAAGGAACGTCGCATGATTGTTCATGAGCCTGCTTCCACAGAGGCTCATGAAGACATTCCAGCTGTTGACCCCACCGCAGCTCAAGACATTGGTCACCACGACAATGTTGAAGATGACGAAGTCCTTCCTCAAATCGAGCATAATGTGGTATCATCGCCTGTTCTCACGAACAGCGAACGCATCAGCATTGGTCGTCCTTTGACGCCAATTGCTCAGGATGACTCATCGGCTGATCACGCACAAGAATCCCCACGTGTTGAAGACACACCAGTTACTCCCCCAACTCAAGTCACCAGTTCGGTGCTTGAAGACGAAGACTTTGAGGCCCAACCAACTCCATCTCCACAAGCGTCGCTAGCATTCTGCAGGCTTCGCAAAGGACCAAGGCCTCAAGTCAATCCATCAATGTTCCAGAAGGAGATGAGCACCAATCTGTTTCCCGACATGTATTTCATGAAGCCTCTCCAACTGTGAACATCCCTGAGTCTGAAGCCAAAGCGGCTGAAGATATTCCGACTGCATCAGCCGATGAAGCAGAAACAAGAGAAGAAGAAGCACATGTTCCCACACCCCCTGCCAACCAAGTTGTTCTCGAGGAGAACGTGTCCGACCCTCCAGCTCCTGAAATGGAGGTTACAAATTCTGAGGCGGCCACCAACACCACCACTGAAGCCAATGACGTTGTCATGGCTGAAGCTAATGTGGTGCCTGAATTCAATGTGGTGTCTGAAGTGATAGCACCTGAAGCCAATGTTGCACCTGACACAAATCAGCAGCCTGAAGTCAATGCCACTGTTCCTGTTCCGCCTCCAAGGCCACATACTATCGAGCAAGCATACAACAACGATGACCAGATCATCACTGTCAAATGGGCTCTTCTGGTTCCTCCACATGATGCTGGTCCTCAGTTTGATTACCACGCTGAGCACATGCCTCGGGTTTAGAGGCCAAAGCCAAGACTGCCCAGGTTCCCATGTATTGCCACTTTGCCAGGGTCCTTCAATGCTAATGGATTCATTGCGCACAACACCTTCTTTGATAGCGCCAAGAACCCCTATTCCAGACCAAGGATTTCATCAGATATGTTATGGAGCTTTCAACAGCGCAACTATTATGCACGTGTTCTGTATGATCAAGGGCGTATCTTCCCCCATATGCGTCTTGACACTGAAGCCATTGCTGGATTGCCTTGCCTTGAAGAAGCCCTTGATTGCTTCCGTGATGCTGGCCTACTAAACTTCGTGACTGCTAAAGAGCATTGGAATGAAGAGTTGCTTCTGCAACTCTATGCAACCCTCCACATTCGCGGCTACAACAGGGATCCAACAACATGGGTCCTTGAGTGGATGACAGGAAATGTCCATCATGAAGCCAATGCCTTTGACATCATTGAGCTTAATAGCCTGCCCACTCCAGGAGAACTATATGAACCTAGTTGTCAACATCACCGCGATGCGTTGGAAAGTATCTTTAAGAAGCCAGAGCCCAACATGAGCCAAATGCTAAGCATGATGAAGCCTTTGCCACGCGATGCTGAGTACCCAAAGGAGTTCTTTGTTGAAGACCTTGAGTATCTACCCCGCACTACATATCATATCATCAGGCGAACTCTATGGCCTATCAAAGGACACTCTTCATCAGCCAAACTTGAAGGAACAATGAAGACTTTGGTCTTCTATATCGTCAATGGCATCAGCTTCAATGCTCAAGACTTCTTTATCAGGCAGTTGGCTGCATCAGGCTCTGATCTCTTTGGTCTTAAGTTCTACACTCCATGGGTCATGCGCCTCATCAAGCTTCATTCTGCTATCAACTATCAGCCTTCTGCTCACAACCATCTCATATTCCTGCCAGAGGTTGATATGTCAGTTGAAGCCATATACCAAGAGCCTGCCAAAGAGCCTGTTTATCTTCACAATGTTGATTACCAAAGCTTCACTCAGCCCATTGAAGGAGTTCCAGCAGTCACTCGCGCTTATCCTCTGGCTGGACATACTCGCTTACCTCGCCGTGCAGAGACAAAAGCTATTGAGAGCACCATTGCCCAAAGGCCTCGGAAGCGATCTCGTGTTCTCAATGACCAAGAACTTCTCATTGCCTTACATCAGAAATAGGCTAAGCATCACTACTGGCTGAAGCCTCAGATGCAAAGCCTCTTGGTGGATGTCAATCGTATTCGCAACCTTGCCACCAAGATTGCCTTTGTTGCACATGAAACCTGTCGGAGGTCATGGAAGAGTTTGACATTGCTGAGTGCTGAAGCAGATCTTCAAGACGATGGCTTCACTGAAAGATTCAAGTTTGACACCACTCCCCCAAGGAATGTTGTGTTGCGTCGAACTTCGTCTCTTGAAGACTCTGATTATTCCTCCTCCGCTGCAACGGTGGATGCCAGAGTGATCGATGATCAAGACGATGCTACCTCACCACCTCCTCCTTCAGCGCGTGTCGACACTGCACCAACTACTTCTGCACCGCCAAACACCAACGCTGACCCTGCATCTTCTCCTACTCCAACTGGGAACGAGTAGAGGCTCTGTCTCTTCAAACCTTTTTGGTCCTTATTGACAAAAGGTGGAGAAGCATATGAGTTGATAGTCTTCAAGCGGGTCCATATGGGCGGGTGCTTTATATTTTGCCTAGTGTTTTCAACTCTCGCTTTTGTTATAATTGGTTCTTTGAGTTGTAACACTTGAACTTGATGGTCGTCTGCTACGTTTTCTGGTACTCTGTAATGCGATGATAAATTCCGCATGTGCTACGATAATTTCCGCACTTAGTCATTTTGCAGACGTCCATTTCTCACTATGCATATCATTATATTCGACATATCAATTGTGCATGATGAATTATCTTCATAAGTTGAAGAGGATCTCCACAAGTACAACCTGCTATGTGCATTTGCATTCAAAAGCAAATTACTTATATGCACATCTTCAGGGGGAGCCTTTTGCTACTTATGATGACAATTCCTTTATCCTTTACAATTTCACATACTTTTATCCCCGTTGAAAACTTCAACCAGTTTGTCATCAATCACCAAAAAGGGGGAGATTGTAAGTGCATCTAGTGCCACCCCTAGTTGGTTTTGGAGTATTGATGACAAACTTGGTTGAGGGACTAATGTGTTTGTGAGAATTGCAGGATAACACAGGTAGTAGTCCCTCATTGATTCGGTTTACCTACCGGAGATGACCCCTAAAAATGTATGCAGACATTGACGACAATGGTGGTATATGAAGATATTCATATTGAACACTATGACAAGAGAAGACATTGTGTGAAGACTAAGAAGCGCGAAGACTTAGACGTTTCGTTGTTTCCTTTTCTTTTTTGTTAAGTCATAGGAACCACCGTACTGTTAAGTGGGGTCCAAGTGAACAAAGTCAGAGTGACTGAAGTGATGATCAACCAAATCCTATGTCTTCGAGCGAAGACAATGAGAGCAAATCTTATCAAGAGCTGGATGAGTCAGCTTTACTTGTAGCCCAAGTAAAGTTGTCGCGTGTGTTTGAAATCTGACCGTTGGAACACATGTCAGTTCCTTAGTGACCCAGGGTCATTTCGGACAAATCTGGTCGGGTTGCCTAGTGGCTATAAATAGCCCACCCCCTACACCATAAATTGGTGGTTGCTCAGAGTTAGTACACGGCTTTTGACGTTTGAGAGCAACCCACCTCCGAAGAATTTGAGAGAGAGATCCTTGCGAGGACAAAGCCCAAACTCCCATAGCCAAAGAGTGTTAGGCATCACTGAAGTCTTTCTGTCTGCGTGATCAGAAGACTTGTTACACTTGAGGACTGTGAATCCTCCAGCCGGTTAGGCATCGCGTTCTGAGCATCCAGGAGTCATTGTGGATCGCCGGTGAACGAAGTCTGTGAAGGTTTGGAATTCTACCTTGAAGACTTACCAGAGTGATTGGGCGAGGACTAGGTGTCCTTAGCTCAAGGGGAATAAGGTGAAGATGCGGTCTTCTGAGTTAAATCTCAGCCTCCGTAACCAGACGTACAGTTGTCACTGCAACTGGAACTGGTCTAACAAATCACTGTCTTCCCCAAGCTACTGGTTCTATCCCTTCCTTCTCTTTACTCACTGTCTGTCTTTGTGAAGTCATTGCCTGCTTGCCTTATCTATTTGACTTCATTGTGTGACTACTTGTTCTTACTGGCTTCATACAATCTTCCATCCTGATCCATACTGCCTAGCTGCTATTAGTCTTCATGCTTTCACTTCATTGAATACTTGACTATGGCTTGTCTAGTGTAGTCTACCTTCCACTGCATATAAATATGATCGGTTCTATTGTTTATCTTCGAAACATCCATGTTTTGAAGACTTTCAAAAAAATCGCCCATTCACCCCCCTCTAGTCGATATACAGCTGTTTCACTATTTATATAGGGGGAGGAGCAGCGGCTGGCGTGGGCGAGGGGGCACAGCGGCGGCGGTGTCCGTGCGCTACACGGACGTCGAGGCGGCGCTGGGCTGGGCCCTGGCCTGGCAGCGGCTGGGCCGGCCCAGTCGGTGAAGAACTTAAAAAAAACAGACAGATATTTAAAAATAAAAATAAAATAAAATCTATATATAATATAGGCATATTATATATCAATATTTTCAGAAAAATAAACCCTACAACATGAACATTTTTCTACAGTCAATTAAAATCCTCATAAATTTAAATGAATTAAAAGGTGATATTGATGCAATAAAATCCAATAAAAATCATTTTAAAAAATACCAACATGATTTCAAATTTATTTCTCTCCAATTTTCCACTGTAGGGAATCATGTTACCCTATTTTCCATATATTCTTTTTTTGGAGAAAAATAATTTGAATAAAACCCAATAACCCAAATTTTGAAAAAGAGTTTCAAAATACTTCAAAGAACATCCAACTCGTATTTCCTATAATTTGAAGAAGTCATTTTATCTTCTCTCCGGAAAATAATTGAGTTGCATAAGTTTCTGAATTTGAAATATTTCGAGAATGAAATTCAAAATCCTTTCAAACCCTTTTTCATTGAATAAATGGAAGAAGTCATATTATCTTCACTCTAGGGTTTTGTGTTGAAAATAATTTGATTTCACGGAGATCAAAATGCAAAGTCAAAGTTTTGGGAAAGTCATTTTATTCCCTCTCATTTAACTTTCAAAAAGTTTCAAATTTCACTCAATTTCACACAGGACCTTACACAAGCAAACAAATCTATCTATTTATTATATCATTCCAAAATTTAGAATTTTGGGATGTTACAAACCTACCACACTTAAAAATGAATCTCGTCCTCGAGATTCGAAAAGGCTAGCAAGAAATAGGTTAGGGTTTGGGGGTCTTCTAGCAAATCACTGATTGTTATGGTCTAGTGTGCTACCACACTTAGAAACATGGATACGGTTCCACCAAAATCAGTTACTCCATTCTTTTGGTTGACGGTGTTGGTCTTCTCAGATCTTCAGTGTAATTCCTTCTCCGGGCTCCTTCGGTAGGGGTCTAACCTTTGTCCTAAATTCTTGTGTCCTTCATCTTGGTAAGGTTCTTCTGAGACTGGTTCTTCTTAACTGACAAGTCTCGCGCCAATACTAAACAAATATCATCTCTCATGGTGGTCATCAATTTATGGTTTCTCCTGCAGAAAATGGGTCTGGGCTTCATTCTCACCGTATAACCTACGGTTGACAACAGCATGCCGTGTACAAGGGAAAATTTTCTATACCATTCTAAGGTTTAAACAAGGTTTTGTCATCGTCGTCTCTCTACTATAGGTAAGTCACTCAGATTTACCATCCCGTATAACAGAGGCGGATAATAAGAGTAAGTCGGTATGGTGATCAATCCATCCCGCACCCAAATAATTACCTTGTATATGGTTTAATGAATCTCGAATTCTAACACTCGATCATCCTCACAAGCATTGCAGAATTTCTCTTGTTAACGAACTAAGATTGGATAAATCCATTGATTCTGCAAGCCAAACAACCATCTATCGTTTCTTCACAACCCTCGGGTTTAGCGTAAACACCTATAGGATCGTCTATTGACAAAGTCGTAACTTCTTCCAGGGTTTTTCCTTCAGCAAGAATGTGCTTGCTTCTTTGACGAGTCCTGGGGCATGTGGGTTATGGATCATCTCCAACTTGTCACTAGTAACACTTGGTCTCTTCATCAGGTTGCAACTGATCATTCTTCCGACATCCAACTTCCTAGTATTCTCAAATCCATCCAATTACTCCTTACTTCTCTTGGGTTAAAACTGAGTGTGATTACTCACACTCATCCTTGGGTAGTCAACTCCAAGTCTGACGTACCTAGCTCTTGTCTTCGGATAATGGTGTTGGATTCCACCACACTTAAAATGAAAAACACCAATTTCTTCAAAATCTTATTCCATGTATCATGCCTTCACTCATCACCTATATAGTACCAAATCATAAAATCCAAAAATCAATACCCTGATGCCAACTGTATTGATTCTCAACTTACTACGATCTACTGTATTTCCATTGCATGCTTCAAGTCTACAACTTAGCACAAATATCCTTCTCTTTGAGAAAATCTCCGGCATAGTGCTCTGCTTTACTACAGCATAAACACATAACTTTTGACAAGTCTCGTGGTTCCCGTGTGATTACATCGCCTCCTTAGGTCCTCAGCTAATGGGTCCACGTCAGAACTTGTATATCCATAATTCATCCATTGGAGTCACTATTGCTCCACCCATCAGCGTTACCTTCTCTTTAAATCCAATTGTACTCATTTCCTTCATATACTTGGGGTAAGCTCCATATCAACCATAAACTCCAACTTATTTGTGCAAACTCCACTATTTGGGGCAACAATTTCCTTCCTATGGGTCCAGGGTTCACACAGTAAAGTATCGCCCTAAACAAAATGCACTGGTTCATCCGTAATCCATATTCTCCTCATATCAAATCTCTTATTACATCCTGAACCAGTATTCAACGCTGTAATTGCAAATGTGCTTCACTAAGAACGTTGCAATCCACATAGTTGCGTATGGTCACACATTACTTCCATCTTTATTCATTCGTCCTAGATAGGGATGCTTCAGTCCCACTGGAATTGTGCAAGGTGATTCTTGAAATCATCAATATTTTGCTTCATCCTATTGGCCATGTGCTTCATCTCCATCATCCCTGCATGCACCCTACTCAGGCATTCCTGAGTATAACGAAGTCTTGCTTCGAGTATTTCTCCAATCTGACGTATGGCCTCCATAGCAGCTTCAGGAACAGAGTCGAAGAATGTAGTTTGTGGTACTCGAGAAATGAAAAAGTATTGACCCATAGTTTTGGGCAAACTCCTTTCATACGGTGGAGGTGTACCTCCACGTACCAAAGTTCAACTCCATTCTCCATGAAGGGATAACCCTTGTAAACTGCGTCTCCTTCAAGGTGAATATGCTTCATCATGTCCTTCAGGATCTTAGGGTAATCTTGATTGCTAGTCAGGGTCATGATTGTTTCCGGGCCCTTGAGAAAATACTCGCAAAGGGTTGTCATCTGTAGGTAATAGACAGAAGGGGTTCTCAGGACAACATACAGACATCCTTGGGTAAAATGGGGTCATTTGTCCGAGAAAGGTTTGGGGTCAACTGGTCCATGGGTTCTAGGTCTTGGTCTGGGTGAGATAGCAAGAGAGGCACTCACAATCATCCAACAACTCATAACATCTCCTTCTTAGACTCAAAACAAATATCAACTTCTATTGCTTCACGAACTATTACAATGTTCTTTCCATAACTCAACTCAACATTGTAATAAAGTGTATTCCATATTTTGCTACATGCTTCATTCTAATCTCCAGATCTCAACTACTCTGGTCATCTTTCCTCTGGTCTGAACCTTCTCTTGGCAAAAATCTCTACTTCCTTGTAGCGTAAACTAATGGCATCAGACAAATTTAAGGACTTCATGGCGAATATCTTGGTTCACTGGATTCTCCGCTTCCTGGTTGGGCAGTTGCTAGCATAATGACCTAAATCCTTGCACCGGTAACATGTGATGTGACTCAGGTCCTTCTCTGCAGAAATTGGGTTCTTCTGTGAACACATGCACTTTCTCTTCCTCGACTTCTTCGTTCCTATCAATTCTTCTATCTTTTGTGGATCAAACTCCACCTCTTCTCTCGGGAAGTCTCCTAGATACTCATGGCTTTCCTTCGTGCAATACTGTGAAAGATGTCCCTTTTCTCCACATGAATAGCAAGCACGAGAGTAAAATCTGTTTAGGCCTTCTCCATCAGGGTCGTCATTATCTTCCTCCATCGCGGATTCCCTTAAGGTTTCCTCGAGGACTTCTTTCATTCCTTCTTTCTTCTACTGGATAGTTCGTTGCACCATGGGGTAAATGTGACACTGAGCAGGGTAGTGGGTAGTCCCTTCACACAAGAAACAAGTAATCTGCCTAGTTGGGTATTCTTCAGCTAGGTGACTCCCTTCACAATTAGGGCATTCATCCTTGTGCTCCTCCTGGGTGTGTCCTATTTCTCAACAAATCTGGCATGCACAAGGTTTCTTCTTCGGGTTGTCAACACGCTCTCGGATGAGACGGGATCGTAACAAAGTCTTCTTGAATTCCTCCCAACTTCCTGCTCCGTTACATCCTTGTATGGCTTGATGCATCTTGCACCATGGTGCAGCACTTTTTGTAAAGTACTGAAGAGCGTATTGAACCTCATACTTCCTTGCAACCAATTTTTTCCTGAAGTGGTCCTCCATGTTTTTGTATCCATAGCTCTGCCTCTGGCTTGATCATCAGTCTAGAGAATACAAGTCTATCTTCATTCATCCTCTATTGGTCCTAGGGTTTTGGGGATGAGATTCGGGAGATGGGGAGAGATACACTCAATACAAACAAAAGTTTTGAAAAGATGGTTTTGTTTTGTGCCCGTCGCTAAAACATCAAACAAATGATGGCTCACAATCATCGCATCTAATGTAAGTACAAACTAGGGGTTTGGTCTTCTAAAGGTCAACATCTCTTCAAGGTCGTCAACTCTTCAAATCTTCGGAGTATCCACTGTTGTAGCTTCAACACTTCCAATGTATGGTGAAAATCCTTTTTACTCCGAAGTGGTCCAAATGGAAAATTGTATTGTCTAACTATTTAAGGTCAAAGGGAAGATTTGACAAAGCTCAGAAAAGAAGAGAGGTATAGAATCTTTTTAAAAAGAAAGTTTTCAAGAAATCCTTTCCTATGGGCTGGCCAGTTTCTAGGGTCACGTCCTACAGTCAACAAGTGCTCTGATACCATCTTGTAGCGACCCGACCCAAATGGATCAAGTCTCTGTGCTTAAGTGTCCTCCCTGGATCGGTATGCTGACACACACAGTACTCGAGGATTTATAACAGAGGTAAATCACATGTATAAAGTAACGTAAATACTATTACCTCAATCAATCATAGCGGAAGCAACAAGGTTGTGGAGTTCCATCAACACCAACGGCAAAGTTGAGTGTAGACAGCGCAACCCTAACGTAACACTTACTCGTCGAATAAGTCCTGCAACATGAGAAGTTGTAGCCATGTAGGTCAGTACATTGAATGTACTGGCAAATTCACACTGTAGAAGTAATGATGAGCAATTCCTACAACTACATGCATATTTGGCTGGTGGAGGCTGTAAGGCTGTTTTTGCATAAAGCTGATTTTTTCCTACCACAAAGGAATGGATTTATTTAACTACTTTGTTAAATTTAAATCATGAACAATTGAGAATGGTACCCCCATCTCAATCCCAAACCAAAGTCATTATTATCCCAACAAATTAATTAAATAGAGTGTTGAGATCAACAAATAATCCACTTCTAGATACTCAAAGATGTCCATAACCGGGGACACGGCTAATCATGATCAGTATGTACACTCTGCAGAGGTTTGTGCACTTTTCCCCACAAGACTCGATCACCTCCGTTTAATTTCTTGCACTGCATGGTGTTTGAGAAATGGATGACCAAGACACAGTCTTTCAGAAGCATTCACTCTTTACCCCGGATGGACCGGTACACCTACTTTCCCCCTACATTTGCTAGTCCACCACTGAAAGAGCTCACACAACTTACTCATACTATGCCAGAGCCCATAATGGCTTGTGGCTGCACATGGAAGTTTCTAGGCATGAAAATATTATATGACCCCTTTGAGCCTGGGTGGCATTCCAATAGGGTGATCACACGGTTCCTCCGGGATCCCCTAGGACAACACTGGTTTCTCCAGGTGCCCGGCAAACCACTGGGTGCTCTAGGGTGGCACAACCAATCCACCTAGATGTGTATTAAAGTATCCACCTTAAGTTGAACCATTAATTAACGATCTCACATCTGTCATGGATACTCCCAAACACAAACCACGTCTACGAGCATAGCATGGCAACCTAAGCATAACGTAGAAGTAACTCCAAGGGGTTTGAAAATAATGCAGGTAATAGGTTATACCTCAATCTACTTCCCAGACCCACAAGTTAAGAGATCCTACTCATGCAAGTGTTTGAGGATATAACTAATGCAATGAAAACTGGGTATTGGAAAGTATGATCAAAGTGTGAACTTGCCTTGTACTGATGATGCGGATGATTCGCACTCAGAACTCGTGATAGATCTACCCGTCACACTCCGATCAACCTATCGTAGCAAACAATAGTAGCCACACATAACCAATCACTCAGAAGATCAGAAAGAATGAATAAAACACTTCGGAAAACTTTGAAAACAAATGAATGACTCTTGAAACATAAACCAACTTCTAATAGTACCAAAATTATGTGAATTTGGCCTTATTAAAAAGTTTAGGTCAAGAGCTTCGATTTGCAAAAAGAATCAACTAAATCGGAGTTACGAAACTCAAGTTATGATCAAACGAAGTTCAAATTAAAATCTACTTGAATTCAAATTTTAAAACTTTCGAAAACATGTTTAAGTTGTTTTACTGGAAAGAGGGGATCGCAACAAAGATGTGGGCATTGGTTTTGTTGGATTTGGACCAACGAGCAAAAAGTTAAAGCTCTTTGAAATTTAGGGACTAAACTGTAAAAAGAAGATACTACAACTAGGTCCCTGACTACTAAACAGACTTAAAAGAAAACCGTTCACCGCTGAGACTAAACTAACGAATTCATTCACTACTGCTGCCAAACGAACGAATGTTCGTTAACTAACCTAACTACAAGAAAGAACGGTTTTAAAAAGAAACCGGAGAAAGCCGATATCTAAACCGGACCGGGCGGTTGTCCCTTACCGGTTCGTGGATTGGGGCGGATCAGGGCGGTTCGGGCGGCGGGTCCGTCGGCGGCTCCGGCGACGAAGACGTCGGCGGTGGGGCGGCTACGCGACGCGGTGAGCGAAGGCAGCAGCAGCGCGAGGGGCGGCGGTGGTCAACGCAAGGGGCAGGAGCGGCGAGGCGGTGAGCAAAGGCAGCAGCGGCGGCAAGCAAAGCAGCAACGGCGGCGGCGGATCTCGAGGGCGGCGGCAGTGGTTGAGCAGCGGCGGTGGCGCAAGCGAGAGGAGAGAGAGGGGGCGGTGCTATTTATATAGGCGGAGGAGCTGCGGCTGGCGTGGGCAAGGGGGCACAGCGGCGGCGGTGTCCGTGCGCTGCACGGACGTCGAGGCGGCGCTGCTCGGGACTCTGTGCCGAGAGCCCCGAGCTGGAAGGCGGTGGCGACGCTAGGCTGGGCTGTGGCCGGGCAGCGGCTGGGCTGGCCGAGTCGGCGAAGAACTTAAAAAAACAGAGAGAGATTTAAAAAGAAAAAGAAAATAAAATATATATATATAATATAGGCATATTATATATCAAAATTTTCAGAAAAAGAAACCCTACAACATGAACATTTTTCTACAGTCAAATAAAATCCTCACAAATTTAAATAAATCAAAAGGTGCTACTGGTGCAATAAAATCATTTTAAAAATACCAAAATGATTTCAAATTTATTTCTCTCCAATTTTCCACTTTAGGGAATCCTGTTACCCTATTTTCCATATATATTTTTTTGGAGAAAAATAATTTGAATAAAACCCAATAACTCTAATTTTGAAGAAGACTTTCAAAATACTTCAAAGAACTTCCAACTCGTATTTCCTATAATTTGAAGAAGTCATTTTATCTTCTCTCGGGAAAATCATTGAGTTGCATAAGTATCTGAATTTGAAATATTTCGAGAATGAAATTCAAAATCCTTTCAAACCCTTTTTCATTGAATAAATGGAAGAAGTCATATTATCTTCACTCTAGGGTTTTTTGTTGAAAAGAATTTGATTTCAGGGAGATCAAAATGCAAAGTGAAGGTTTTGGGAAAGTCATTTTATTCCCTCTCATTTAACTTTCAAAAAGTTTCACATTTCACGCAATTTCACACAACACCTTACACAAGCAATCAAATCTATCTATTTATTATAACATTCCAAAATTTAGAATTTTGGGATGTTACAGGACCAAAAAGGTTTGAAGACAAAGAGTATCTATGCGTTCCGAGGTGGTGAAGATGTTGGTGTAGCCGGGTCGACATTGGAGTTGGGTGGTGCAGAAGGGCCTGACGTAGAGTCATGATGCAGTGAAGCGGTTGCTGGAGAAGTGGCGCCGTCCTCTTCATCAATGACACGAGCAATAACAGTTGCAGCCAAAGATGAATACTCAGAATCTTCAATGGATGGAGTTGGACGCCAAGTCACAGATTGTGGAGGCCTGGAGTCAAACTTGAAGCGCTCGGTGAAGCCATCTGCTTGAAGAGTATCTTCAAAGCAGAGCAATGTGAGGCTCTTCCAGGACCACCGACAGGCTTCATGAGCGACAAAGGAGTTCTTGGTAGCCAAGTTGCGAATGTGATTCACATCAACGAGAATACTTTGCATCTGCCGCTTCAACCAATCATGGTGCTTATCCTGCTTCTGGTGAAGTGAAACTAGAAGCTCTCGGTCATTGAGGACACAGGGATGCTTCTTAGGCCTTTGAGCAATGGTGCTACCAGTGGTATCAGTGTTGGCACGATGTGGGAGGCATAGATTTCCAGCCAAAGGATAAGCAGTGACATTTGCATTAGGTACATAAACACCTTCAACATGATGTGTGAAGCTTTGGTGATCAGCACTGAGCAATTGAAGTGGTTGCTTGGCAGGCTCAGGATAGATGGCTTCATAAGACATATCAACCTCAGGCAAAAAGACAACCTGATTGCGTGTAGAGGCTTGACTGTTGATAGTTGAGTGAATCTTACTGAGCCACATTATCCAGGGAGCATAGAACTTGAGGCCAAACAGATCAATACCAGATGCAGCAAGTTGATGAATGAAGAAGTCATGCGTATTGAATCTGATGACCTTGAGAATGTAAAATACCAAAGTCTTCATGGCACCTTCCAGTTTGGCTTCAGACGAGTGTCCCTTAATAGGCCACATAGTACGCCTCAGAGTGTGATATATGGTGCGAGGCAGATACTCGAGGTCCTTGACAATGAATTGCTTTGGATAATCAGCTTCCAGGGCAATGGCTTCATCATGCTGAGCATTTCACTCATGTTGGGCTCAGCCTTTTGGAAGATGCTTTCCAGCTCCTTCTGATACAGGGAACAACCTGGTTCGTACAACTCACCAGGAGTGGGCAGGGAAGTAAGCTCAAGTAGAGTCTGAGCTTTGGCTTCATGATGAATGTCACCTGTCATCCACTCAAGGACCCATGTCTTCGGATCCCTGTTGTAGCCTCTGATATGAAGAGTGGCATAGAATTGCAGGAGAAGCTCTTCATTCCAGTGTTCCTTTGTAGTGACGAATGGAAGCAATCCAACATCTCGAAAGCAGTCACGGGCTTCCTCAAGGCATGGCAGTCCAGCAATGGCATCACAATCAAGACATTGGTGAGGAAAGATCTGGTACTGATTGTATAGAATGCAAGAGTAATAGCTTCGTTGCTGAAAGCTCCAGAACCTATCAGAAGAGATCATTGGCTTCTTGTATGGGTTCTTGGCAGAATCAAAGAAGGTGTTGTTCACTCTAAAGATGTGCACACTGAAGGAACCTTGTGTCCTTGCAGTGCTGGGAAGCCTAGGCAATCTGGGCTTGGGCTTCAGCGTCTGAGGCCTCTGCTCCACATGATATTCATACTATGGGCCTGGGGCAGCAGGAGGCATTAGTATTGGCCATCTGACAGTTACAAGCTCATCTGCTTGATTGAAGGCTTAGGCCATGGTGTAAGGCACAGGGGGAGGAACAATCACTTCAGGGGCAGCAATGACTTCATGCTACACATTATCTTCAGCCATGATAGTGTCATTGGCTTCAATATTCATTGGAGGGGCAGCCACATTTACTTCACTTTGAGTGGCTCCAATAAGAGGGGACTCATGCACAACAGAATCTTGACGAGTGGATTCTTGCATGACGAGCACTTCTTCTTCTTGTACAACAACTTCTTTGGGAGGGGGAGTGACTTCATGAGTTTCTGCCTTTTCTTCATCGGCTGATGCAGCCAGAATATCTCCAGCCGCCTTGGCTTCAGATTCAGGAGTAGACGCTGAAGGAATGGCATCAGGAAACACTTGATGTGTCACTGAGCTTGAGTTTGGTACGTCATCTTCAGGAATGCTGGACATGGAGGCTTGAGACCTGAGACCTTTGCGAAGCCTTCAAAACTTGGGCGACACTATTGGTGAAGCATTGGTCTGCTCCATGTCTTCTTCTGGTGTTGTTGTGGAGGTCTCGAGTACTAGAGTGGTAACAAGAGACGGCAGAGTGTGAGGAGTGTCTTCATGTAAGGGGGTGTTTGGGGGTTGCTCTTCCCAAACATCATCTTGATCAATTGGCGTTATGGGACGACCAATGCTTATGAGCTCACTGCTAGTTTGAGGAGGTGACTATGCAGGTTGGGGTTCAATCTGAGGAAGGACTTCATCATCACCAACATTGTCATCATGACCAATGTCTTCACCTGCAGGAGAGTCAGTAGCTGGAATCTCTTCAGTCTGATGAGCCTCTGAGGTAGTAGGCTCATGGATAACAAGACGACGCTCACAGTTGGAGGAGGCACGCAGGGCAACAGAAATGGGTTCAGCAACCAGCGGCTCTGTGGAGGAGCCGCGAGGCTGATGTGAAGCCTTTGAAGCTTTTGTCTTCTGCTTCTTCTTGGAAGGAGCAGCATCAGAGGCATCAAGGTGCTTGCATTTCTTAGCTTCAGCTTCAGCCTGCCTTTCTTCTTTTTATCAGAAGCTGCTGATGGGACCTTTGGCTTCGAGCCAGTCATGCTAACAGGGAAGACAATGTTGGGTCTTTCCTGCCTTGGAGATTCAGTGTCTTCAGCAGCAGGCTTCTTCTTCTTCTTTGTCTTCTTGGCGGCTAGCTTGGGTTCAATGCGTGGATGGCCAGGAGCTTTCCTCTTCATGACTTCATTATGGGCTTGGACGCATTTCTCAGCATAGTGCTTGAGACGTTCCCTGGAGCCCCGTGCAACGTCATGGCGCTTGGCGAATTCAGCCTTGAGGTATGTCATCATGGTCTTGAAGTTTTGAACTTCTTGGGCACCGAGGCTTGCCATATGCTTCTTGAACAGAGCCCTCTCATGATCAATTTTGTTCTTTTTCACGATAACCTTTTGTGCAATAGTCAGTTCTTGTGCAATATATCCTTGAAAGGTCACACTGATATCAATGGGAAGATGAAGATCATCAAGTGAAAGAGATGTATCCTCAAACGATTCATCGATGAAGTTATTGATGATATCAGCGTCAAAGAGAGGCAAATCATTGAAGATTTCTGCATGTTGCTTGCTCTTAATTAGCATTTCAAGGGCATCATCAGCAAGATCTTCATCACTGGACAGATCTATGATGTCATCATCATGGTGCAGTATGCTTTCTGGAGTGAGTCCTTAACCAGATTGCTTCACAAGCTGCTTAGACCGCTGAGAGATGCGAGAGTGATCCTCATACTGCACACTGGGTTCAGGAGGTACAGTTTTCAAACCGCTGAGAGATGGGCCAGGATTGAAGTTAATGCCAAGTTCCTTCTTGTTCTGGGTTGTAGAGTTCTTGGCAAATTTTTAGTTTTCTTCAAATAATTCATCCTCACGACACCATCGAAGACTAGATGAGTCAGCATCTGAAGGCATTTGTCCTCTGACCATGCATGGATAAAAGTTCTTGGCAATGGCTTCAGACATAGTCTTGGGTTGAAGCTTCTTGTAGATTATATCACCCCATGGAGGGCGAATGGCGTTCTTGGAAGCGTACTCAGGAGTCACAAATCTGTACAGAAACCATTGTTCTGCCCAATATCTTCGTATCCATTGGATTCGAGATTTGCGTTCTCCATAGGTCTCTTTTGGGTAAGACTTGTACATGGTGAACAGATCTGGAGGAAGATCTTTGGCAGTGTTAGTACTTCTCTGCCTGCCACCTTTCTTGGACTGTTTTTCAGACGCCATTGGATTCATACAAAAAGGCTTCACAAAGAAGTTTGTCTTCCGATGACTGGTCAGACAGGAACTGGCTTTAGGAGATTCAATGTGACGCTGTAAGAATTCTGCAAATGAATGCAGACTATGAGAACCAAGGGATTCTCCCACGAACATGTACCTGTGACGGCATTAGAGATGTGAGGGAAGGGGAAGAGTTCATATGCATTCTCAGAAGATTTTGAAGATAAATACAGTTCAAAGACATTGACGTCATATTGCAAAGACATTCACTTATATGGAGTGAGTTGGTTCCAGATTTGTACGAATCCAAGAATAGGTACAAGTGAGGAATCTAACTAGCAGTGAAGCATAAGTGAATATATTTGCATGATATGAGAGAAGGATATAGAAAGAAATAGCTCTCAGATGTACAGAAAATCACTTGTGGTGAAATTGCATGATTTCAATGGATCAAAACGACGGTAAAAAGAGAGATCTAATTACCGCACTGAAGAACTGCTAGACGGGAAGAGATGGATGCCGAGCAGATCGATCTTCCATGCCCTAACTTGGCGGGCGAAGACACCTACGGCGCTTGGCGAAGAGACAAGGTCCGTGGCCGGCGCGAAGATGGCGTCGAAGAAGTCGCGGCAGCTAAGTGCTTCGTCTTCGGCGTCGACTGGAGCTAGCAGATGCGCTAGGGTTGAGCGAGATGGCAAGAGGTGGGAGAAGAAATTATGACTGCGAGGGTGGAGTATTTATAAGGAGAGCTGGCGGTGTAGTGCAATTACGTAGGTCCCCCTGGCGGTTCACATCTTAATGATACGTGGCTGGCATGCAACTTATGGAGAGTTGAGCCACGATCCTACGCACGCCTGGTTTGCCGGATGGACGTTTCGGTTTCTCCGGTTTTCGGGCAAAAAGGATACGACATTGAAAATGGATTTAATTGAGTGTCTCTATATCTTTAGCTGACAAGGACACAGTGAAGACATTCAACAAGTGTCAATAGAATGCATATGAAGAGATAGAGAGAGTTGGAGAGAATAAGCATGGAGAGGGTTAGGGTCCGATCACATTCACTTAGATCAAAAAATTTGAAGACATAGCTATAAGTGAATGTTGTAGAGGACAGAACACCTATATATATCAGAGAAACCAAACAAATCAACATTGAGAAGATGAGTCTTGAAGACAAACTATGTTGAAGACAAACCAAGTAAGAAGATAATGCAGTCGTCATGCCAAATGAAAAGCTTCAATAAAGTTTGGTGGTGGCGTTACCCACCGTATATGAAGTATCAGACCAGGACACGGCGCACAACTATCGTGGCGCTCCAGAGTCGAATTCCACAATAATGTATTGACACTCAGAGTGTAAGTCTTCATGAGTTGAAGACATACGTTACTTCGTGTGTTGCACATCTAAGTCATCAAAATGCATAAGCGTTAGGATGTGTGTCCAATCACATGACATTTGAGGATTCTAGGATATTTAGCTCACATCGCAGCTTGCAAAACATTTTCTCATCCAAGTGCTTAGTGAAGATATCTGCCAATTGCTCTTCGGTGTTGACATGTATGATTTCAATGTCCTTCTTGATCACATGATCCCCGAGGAAGTGCTAACGAATCTTAATGTGCTTTGTCTTCGTGTGCTGAACGGGATTGTGAGCAATCTTGATGGTGCTTTCGTTATCACAGAAGAGAGGCACCTTCACCATGTTGATGCCATAGTCCTTATGAGTTTGCTTCATCTAGAGAAGTTGAGCGCAACAAGATCCAGTAGCAATGTATTCAGCTTCTGCGGTGGAGAGAGACACTGAGTTCTGCTTCTTTGAAGACCAACAGACAAGAGATCATCCAAGAAAGTGACATGTGCCTGATGTGGACTTGCGATAAACTTTGTCACCAGCATAGTCAGCATCTGAGAAACCAACAAGATCAAATATAGATCCCTTGGGATACCATAATCCTAGTGTGGGGGTGTGAGCCAAGTACCGAAGAATTCGCTTCACAGCAAGGTGATGTGATTCCTTTGGTGCCTCTTGGAATCGGGCACACATGCAAATGCTAAGCATTATATCAGGCCTAGATGCACGTAAATACAGTAAAGAACCAATCATGGAGTGGTATACCTTTTGATCGAACTCTTTACTATTGGCGTTGGAGCCCAATTGACATTTGGTTGGCATTGGCGTCGTGTACCCTTTGCAATCTTGCATTCCAAACTTCTTCAAGCAATCTTTGAGATATTTATCTTGAGATATGAAGATGCCATTCTTCTGTTGACGAATTTGGAGACCAAGGAAGAACTTTAGCTCACCCATCATGGAAATCTGATATTGCTCTTGCATCATGTATCCAAACTCATCATTGTATCTTTTGTTAGTGCATCCGAAGATAATGTCATCCACATTGATTTGGCATACAAACAGTTCTCCATCATATGTCTTCATTATGAGTGTGGGATCCAGTGATCCAGGTTTGAAGCATTTTCTCTTCAAGAATTCTTTGAGTGTGTCATACCATGCACGAGGAGCTTATTTGAGGCCATACAGTGCCTTGTTGAGCTTGTAAACCATGTCAGGACGCTTTGAGTCTTCAAAGCCTAGAGGTTGTGCAACATACACTTCTTCTTCAGGTTTCCCATTCAGAAAGGCACTCTTCATGTCCATTTGATACAGAAATATGTTATGATGGTTCACATAGGCTAGCAGTATGAGAATGGCTTCAAGCCTAGCTACAGGAGCAAAGGTTTCATCAAAGTCAATTCCTTCTACTTGAGTATAGCCTTGAGCAATGAGACGAGCCTTGTTTCTAACAACTTGACCATACTCATCTTATTTGTTGCGATAGATCTATTTAGTGCCAATGATGTTATGCTTCCATGGATCAAGACGCTTAACAAGCTCCCATACATTATTCAGCTCAAAATGTTGAAGCTCTTCTTGCATTGCTTGAATCCATTCAGGTTCCATAAAGGCTTCATCAACTTTTTTGGGTTCAGATATTGAAATGAATGCAGAGTGACCACAAAAGTTGGCTAGCTGAGTTGCTTTTGAGCGAGTAAGTGGACCTGTTGCATTGAGGCTATCAAGAATCTTTTCAACTTGGACTTCATTAGCTACCCAAGGATGAACTGGGCGAAGACTTTGCTCATGCTATTGATCATCTTCTTGTTCAGAATTGGCTTCAGGCTGAGCATTGTCTTCAGGATGACTAGGTGGAGAGATGATGATTTCCTATTCAGTTGGTTCCTCTGTGGGTATAATTTCTCCTGTACCCATTTGTTTGATAAATTCCCTGGGAGAAGCTTCATCTAGCACATTTGACAGGTGCTCTATTTTCGAGCCGTTAGATTCATCGAACCGCACATCTACGGTTTCCACCACTTTATAGTGAAAGAGATTGAAGACTCGGTAGGTGTGCGGGTCCTTTCCGTACCCAAGCTTAAAACCTTCATGTGCTTTTGGTGCAAATTTGGCAGTGTGATGCGGATCTTTGATCCAGCACTTAGCACCAAAGACTTTGAAATAACTGACGTTTGGCTTCTTACCAGTCAGAAGTTCATATGATGTTTTCTTGAAGAACTTGTGAAGATAAACTCTGTTGATGATGTGGCATGCGGTATCAATGGCTTCAGGCCAAAACTTTCTTGGTATCTTGTATTCATCAAGCATAGTACATGCCATCTCAATGAGACTCCGGTTCTTGCGCTCAACGACACCATTCTGCTGAGGTGTGTATGGAGCGGAGAACTCATGCGTGATGCCCAATGTAGCAAGATACGTGTCGAGACTAGTATTCTTGAACTCAGTTCCATTGTCACTTCTGATGTGCTTGATCTTAATGCCATAGTTGTTCATGGCTCGATTGGCGAAATGTCTGAAGACTTCCTGCACTTCAGTCTTATAGAGGATTATATGCACCCAAGTGTATCTAGAGTAGTCATCAACGTCATGAAGCCATATAAGCAAGCAGTGGTAGTGAGAGTAGAGTAGTGAGTAGGGCCAAATAATTCCATGTGAAGCAGCTCGAAGGGACGAGATGTAGTCATGATTCTCTTTGAGGGATGCTTGGCCCTAGTCATCTTCCTAGCTTCACAAGCACCACACAAATGATCTTTCTTTAACTTGACGCCCTCGATGCCTATGAAGTGCTTCTTCTTGATGAGAGTGCGTAGGTTCCTCATGCCTGCATGACCTAGTCTTCGATGCAAAAGCCAGCACTCTGAAGCTTTTGCGAGAAGACAAACAGTGAGCTATGGCCCTGCAGAGAAATCTACCATATACAGATCACCTTTTCGATGTCCTTCGAAGACTAGAGACTTGTCAGATTACATAATCACAAGGCAAAGATATTTTCCAAATATCACAATCATGTTTAGATCACTTAGCATAGAGACTGACATTAAATGGTATCCAAGGGATTCAACAAGCATCACTTTGTCCATGTGTTGATCCTTTTGAGATAGCAACCCTGCCAAGTCCTAGTACCTTGCTTTTACCAGTGTCAGCGAATGTGATGTGACTTTTGGGAGAAGGACGTAGAGTTGAGTCCATGAGAAGACGTCGATCACCAGTCATGTGGTTGGTGCATCCACTATCAATTATCCATTCAGTGGCTTCCAAAGCAGTACCCTACAGACCAGTTAGCGGCATAGTCTTCACAGGGAGAAGTGTGAAGCATAAACGTTTGACGAACAAGCATGCTATCAAAGTTTAGGTCCTTCTTAGGCAAGATAGGAAGCTTGTCAAGAAACCATGGGACGAAATACATGGTTAGACCATTTGGACATTTAATCTTGCGTCCCACAAGATGTTTTAGGTCCCCAGCATTGGCGTCAAAAGATGATTTTCGGCAGGAGACCCTTCCTGCAAGAGAAGTTAATTCTTCTTAACCACCCACATCTTTAGGGGTGGCTTAGAAGCAATGAGTCTAAGTGCAGCATCTGAGAATTTTGGCTTAGGAGCCCTAGCAAATAGCTTAGCATGAGATGAATAGTACTCATATGAATATGTAGAGAAGTTCTTTGTCTTATGAACAAAGTGGTTAGATGAAACATGCTCATATTCATGAGCCTGGTGATAATCTCCCTGCAAAACATTTGCGTTAGAGTGACCCAATGTGGTCCTTTGTCTATATGAAGTCTTTGGACCATATGAAGCTTTTGGTATGGGGTTGATCTTCTTTCCTGGTGGTGTCATGATGACATTCACAGGAAGCTTTACGATAAGACTTCTCGGAACCTAGATCTTCTTCATAGGTGATCCACTCCTGCAGTTAGTTCCAATGAACCTGGCAAACACTTTGCCATTCTGATTATTGAACAGTTTATAGTTTGAGTCAAATGACTCGTCAATGACAATAGGGTTAGCACAAGTGAAGCCAGATAAAGTAGATGGATGTACTGGTGGACCCTTTGCAGCAGCCCATGTGGTCTTGGGATACTGCTCAGGCTTCCAGTAAGAACCATCAACATTCATTTTCCTTTCGAACCCAACACCCTCCTTCCTAGGGTTTTGGTTCAGAATCTGTTTCTTGACAACATCGCACAGTGTCTGATGCCCTTTGAGGCTTTTGTACATACCTGTTTCAAGCAATGTCTTCAACCTAGCATTCTCATCAACAATAGCAGTGGTTTCCTCGGCAGAGGGGTAAGTTACCACATCGACAATTCAAGATTTTGCAATTTTAGAAGCAGTAGAGCATTCAGCAATAGAGACAACATTGTCACGCTCAAGACATTTTAGATAGGGTGGCACAAAGTTTTCTGGAGTGGAAATAATCTGTTGGGCGAGTAGTGAATCGTTTTCCTTTTGAAGATCATCATGAGACGCTCTAAGATTCTCAAGGTCTTGCTTCCTTTGAAGATAATCGTAGGAAATCTTCTCATGAGAGAGAGAGTTTCATGACGACTTTCAAGTTGAGTGTACCTTACGTGAAGATTTATGTCTTCAAGTAAGGACTAAGTTCGATTCATTTCCATGTCCAACAGATCATCACTCTTTTCTAGCAACTTTTGAATATGTTCCATAGCATTTTGTTGTTTGGTTGCAATTTTAGCAAGAGTTTTATAGGTGGGTTTGGATTCACATTCAGAGTCATCTTCATTGGAGGTCTGAAAGTAGGCATCGCGTGAGTTTACCTTTGTACCACGTGCCATGAAGCAGTAGGTAGGTGAAGAGCCGTCCTCATCATTTGCTTTGGCGCCGTTGGAGTGACCATTATTGTCAGTGTCGAAGATGGACTTGGCGACAAATGCCGAGGCTAGAGCTAGGCTAGCCACGCCAGAATCAGATTTCTCCTGAGATTCCACCTCTACCTCCTTAGAAGCAGACTCCTCCTCTGAATCAATCTCATTTCCGATGAACACACGAGCCTTGCCAGATGAGCTCTTCTTGTAAGACGAAGACTTTGACGAAGACTTGGAAGAGGACTTTGAGGATTTCCTCTTCTTTTTGTCGTCAGAGTCATATTCCTTGCTCTTCTTCTTTTTCTTGGATTCATTGTCCCACTGAGGACATTCAAATATGTAGTGGCCGGGCTTTTTGCACTTGTGGCATGTTATGTTCTTGTAGTCACGAGAGGAAGCCTCATCGTTTCTTGAGCTGGATCTTGAAGACTTTCCGAAGTTTTTCTTCCTTGAGAACCTCTGAAACTTCTTCACAAGCATGGCTAGTTCTCTGCCAATGTCTTCAGGATCGTCAGAGCAGCTGTCAGAGTCATCTTCAGACGAGGACAGCTTTAGCCTTCGAGGCTCTGGATCAACCATAGTTGGGGCCATAGATACCTCTATTCTTAGATAGCTGGAACACATGAGTGTTGAGCATCTCAAGTATGTCAGATGGATCAAGACGTTTGAAGTCAGGTCGTTCTTGAATCATCAATGCCAAGGTGTCAAAAAAACTGTCAAGCGACCTCAATAGCTTCTTCACAACTTCATGCTTGGTGATTTCAGTGGTTCCAAGAGCATGAAGCTCATTGGTGATATTAGTGAGGCAATCAAATGTAAGCTAGACATTCTCATTGTCATTTCTTTTGAAGCGATTGTACAGATCGAGAAGAACATCAATCCTTGAGTCTCTCTGTGTTGAGACACCTTCATTGACCTTGGATAGCCAGTCCCATACTTGCCTGGCTGACTCCAGTGCACTCACAAGACCATACTGTCCTTTGGTCAAATGACCACAGATGATGTTCTTGGCGGTTGAGTCTAGTTGAGCAAATTTCTTGACATCAGCAGGGGTGACACCTTCACCAGCCTTGGGAACACCAATCTTGACAACGTACCAGAGGTCGTTGTCGATAGCTTCAAGATGCATGTGCATCTTATTCTTCCAGTAGGGGTAATCAGTCCCATCGAAGACAGGGCACACAATGAATACTTAGAGTATCCCTGCAGTCGACATAACTAAAACTCCAGGTGGTTAAACCGAATCACACAGAACAAGGGAGCACCTTGCTCTGATACCAATTGAAAGTGCAAATTATCGACTAGAGGGGGGTGAATAGGCGATTTTTACAATAGTCTTCAAAACACGGTATCTTTTGAAGACAAACAGATGAAATGAACCTATATGATAATCACCGGAAGATAAACGTATCCAGGCACCCAATAGTCAAGTAAGCATCATAAAGATAGTACGAAGACGATTGATAGCTAGATAACATGGATCGACATGGAAGATATAAATGAAACTAAGCAGGGGACAGTCTTGACACAGAGTGATGAGCTCACTGCTCGTGTGAGCAGGTGACTATGCAGGTTGGGGTTCAATCTGAGGGAGGACTTCATCATCACCAACATTGTCATCATAACCAATGTCTTCAGCCGTAGGAGAGTTAGTAGCTGGAATCTCTTCAGTCTGATGAGCCTCTAAGGTAGCAGGCTCATGGATAAGAAGACGATGCTCACGGTTGGAGGAGGCAGGCAGGGCAACAGAAATTGGTTCAACAACCACCGGCTCTGTGGAGGAGCCATGAGGCTAATGTGAAGCCTTTGAAGCTTTTGTCTTCTGCTTGTTCTTGGAAGGAGCAGCATCAGAGGCATCAAGGTGCTTGCATTTCTTAGCTTCAGCTTCAGCCTACCTCTCTTCTTTTTATCAGAAGCTGCTGATGGGACCTTTGGCTTCGAGCCAGTCATGCTAACAGGGAAGACAATGTTGGGTCTTTCCTGCCTTGGAGGTTCAGTGTCTTCAGCAGCAGGCTTCTTCTTCTTCTTTGTCTTCTTGGCGGCCAGATTGGGGTCAATGCCTAGACGGCCAGGAGCTTTCCTCTTCACGACTTCATTATGGACTTAGACGCATTTCTCAGCATAGTGCTTGAGACGTTCCCTGGAGCCCCTTGCAACGTCATGGAGCTTGGTGAATTTAGCCTTGAGGTCTGTCATCATGGTCTTGAAGTTTTGAACTTCTTGGGCACTGAGGCTTGCCATATGCTTCTTGAATTGAGCATTATCATGATCAATTTTGTTCTTTTGCTCGATAAAATTTTGTGCAACAGTCGGTTCTTGAGCAATATATCCTTGAAAGGTCACACTGATATCAATGGGAAGCTGAAGATCATCAAGTGAAAGAGATGTATCCTCAAACCATTCATCGATGAAGTTATTGATGATATCAGCGTCAAAGAGAGGCAAATCATTGAAGATTTCTGCCTGTTGCTTGCTCTTAATTAACATTTCATGGGCATCATCAGCAAGATCTTCATCACTGGACAGATATATGATGTCATCATCATTGTCCAGTATGCTCCCTGGAGTGAGTCCTTGACCAAATGGCTTCACAAGCTGCTTAGACCACTGAGAGATGCGAGAGTGATCCTTAGACTGCACACTGGGTTCAGGAGGTACAGTTTTCAAGGGCTTCACACTTCAAGCTTTTGGTGCAGCAGCAGATTTAGAAGCCTTTGTCTTCTTCTTGGGCTTCACAGATTCATGAACAGATTCAAGTTCCATGTCTTCAGCAACATCTTCCACAGTCGTCCTTTGAGCAGCGATATGGGATAGCAGTGCATCAAGGCCATTGAAGGGGCCAACATGACTTTCATTGGCTTCGCGTGTTCCATCAGACCGGGGCCGAGATGGGCCAGGATTGAAGTTAATGTCAAGTTCCTTCATGTTCTGGGTCGCAGAGTTCTTGGCAAATTTGTAGTATTCTTCAAACAATTCATCCTCACGACACCATCGAAGACTAGATGAGTCAGCATCTGAAGGCATTTGTCCTCTGACCATGCATGTATAAAAGTTCTTGGCAATGGATTCACACATAGTCTTGGGTTGAAACTTCTTGTAGATGATATCACCCCATGGAGGGCAAATGGCGTTCTTGGAAGCGTACTCAGGAGTCACAAATCTGTACAGAAACCATTGTTCTACACAATATCTTTGTATCCATTGGATTCGAGATTTGCGTTCTCCATAGGTCTCTTCTAGGTAAGACTTGTACATGGTGAACAAATCTGGAGGAAGATCTTTGGCAGTGTCAGTACGTCTCTGCCTGCCACCTTTCTTGGACTGTTTTTCAGACGCCATTGGATTCAGACAAAAAGGCTTCACAAAGCAGTTTGTCTTCCGATGACTGGTCAGACATGAACTGGCTTCAGGAGACTCAATGTGACGCTGTAAGAATTCTGCAAATGAATGCAGACTATGAGAACCAAGGAATTCTCCCACGGACATGTACCTGTGATTGCATTAGAGATGTGAGGGAAGGGGAAGAGGTCATATGCATTCTCACACGATTTTGAAGATAAATACGGTTTGAAGACATTGACCTCATAGTGCGACGACCTCAAATGACCACAGATGATGTTCTTGGCGGTTGAATCCAGTTGAGCAAATTTCTTGACATCAGAAGGGGTGACACCTTCACCAGCCTTGGGAACACCAGTCTTGACAACATACCAAAGGTCGTTGTCGATAGCTTCAAGATGCATGCGCATCTTATTCTTCTAGTAGGGGTAATCAGTCCCATCGAAGACAGGGCACGTAACGAAGACTTTGATTATCCCTCCAGTCGACATAACTAAAACTCCAGGTGGTTAAACCCAATCACATAGAACAAGGGAGCACCTTGCTTTGATACCAATTGAAGGTGCAAGTTATCGACTAGATGGGGGTGAATAGGCGATTTTTACGAAAGCCTTCAAAACATGGTATCTTTTGAAGACAAACAGATGAAATGAACCTATATGATAAGCAGCGGAAGATAAACGTATCCGGGCACCCAATAGTCATGTAAGCATCATAATGATAGTACGAAGACTTTTGATAGCTAGATAACGTGGATCGATATGGAAGATATAAATGAAACTAAACAGGGGACAGTCTTCAGACAGTGAAGTCAAACAGATCACACAAACAAGCAATGACTTCAAGAAGACAGACTTTAATGTAAATGAGTTAGAAGACAGAACCGGTAGCTTGGAGACGCACGGGATTTGGTAGACCAGTTCCAGTTTTTGTGACAACTGTACATCTAGTTAGGGAGGCTGAGATTGAACTCTGAAGACTGTGTCTTCACCTTATTCCCCTTGAGCTAAGGACACCCAGTCCTCGCCCAATCACGCTGGTAAGTCTTCAAGGTAGACTTCCGAACCTTCACAGACTTCGTGCACCGGTGATCCACAATGACTCTTGGATGCTCAGAACGCGACACCTAACCGATTGGAGGATGCACAGTCCTCAAGTGTAACAAGTCTTCAGGTCACACAGACAGGAAGACTTTAGTGATGACTAACACTCTTTGGCTCTAGGTGTTTTGGGCTTTGTTCCCGCAAGTATCTTTTCTCTCAAAGGCTTCAGAGATGGGTTTCTCTCAAACGACAAAAGTTGTGCACTAACTCTGAGCAGCCACCAATTTATGGTGTAGGGGGTTGGCTATTTATAGCCATGAGGCAACCCGACATAATATGTCCGAAATGACCCTTGGTCACTAAGGAACTTACACGTGTCCAACGGTCGGATTATGAACATGCGGCAACTTTGTTTGAGCTCCAAGTAAAGCTGACTTATCCAGCTATAGATAAGATTTGCTCTCATTTGTCTTCGCTCGAAGACATAGGTGTTTTGGTTGAGCATCACTTCAGTCATCTGACTATGTTTACTTGGACCCCACTTAACAGTACGGTGGTTCCTATGACTCAAGAAAGAATAAAAAGAACTATGAAAGAAACCATGTCTTCACATTCTATAGTCTTCAATGAATGTCTTCGTAGGTCATTATCTTCACTTGAATGTCTTCACGGGCCACCATTTTCTTCAATGTCTTCACACATTTTTAGGGGTCATCTCTAGAAGGTAAACCGAATCAGTGAGGGACTATTACCTGTGTTATCATGCAATTCTCACAAACACATTAGTCCCTCAACCACGTTTGTCGTCAATACTCCAAAACCAACTAGGGGGCACTAGATGCACTTACATCTGCCCATCCTCGCCGAAGACCTTGAAGAAAAGCATGGAGGCACCGTCAAATTCAAAGTGGATGGCGGACGCCCCTCGAGAATGACAAGATCGGGAAACCTCGTCCCATCCGTGGGTCATGAAGACGTCGCCTAGGGGGACAACTTCAACCTCCGCCTTGGTAGTCGGGCTGCAGCACCTGGCGTGTTGCAGCCACAGCTCGGCAGCCCCCCTCGGTGGCATCAGCTCGGCGAAGAACCTAGGAAGCCGAATCCATGAAAGCGGCATGACGAACTCGCGAGGCGAGCTCCCAGCATGCGTCCGCACGGTTGCGGCCTGTCCCCTATGATCTTTGCCAGTAGGGGGCTGGGCGGTGCCCTCCTGCCCTGTGCCTTTCTCCCAGGCATACATAGGGATCGAGAAGCTAGGAGGAGGTCGCTCCAGCCAAGGCCGCGTCACCTCATTACCCCCGCCGATGTCACGGGAGCGCCCAAGCCTCTTCTTCGGCGGGAGAGGCCCGGGCTCCTCTTGGGGAGCCTTGCCCTTCTCCTCCATAGAGAACTTCCTTATAGGCGCCATGGACTCTTCGATGAGATGGCAGAGCAAGGAAAAATAAGGAAGGACGAGAAGCAAAGAGATGGAATCGAGCGGAGGGCTCCACCCCTCCTCATTTATAGCAAGAAGGAGGCGAACTGCCCTTCCTTGCATGAAGCTGGCTCTAGTAAAGTCGAAACGGTTGCCGAGGCAGCGTGGGGAAGTGGAGGCGCCCATGGCCCATCAGGGTGCCACGCGTCGATTAGGTCCGCAGGTGATTGGGGCCCGCAATGCTTCGCCCTTGCCCTTTGGCTTTGCCTCGAAGCCAAGTCTGAGCGCGCCTTGGGCCCGGGGGATATTATCGGTGTTTTGGGAACCAAGGTACCCACACTTGCCTACCCGCGGCCCATGACGTGGCTCCTTTGCTGGCCTGGTACGGCCCATCTTCATCATAGACACTCAAGACCCTCGCGGGGGGCCAAGCCTCGCGAGGCGGACGACACCAAGACCTCCGGAGGGAACAATCTCGCTAGGCTGGCTCCCGAGGGGCGGAGAACTCTGTACAAGCCCTCACCTCGTGAGGTTCAAATGACACAAGCCATAAAGATCAAGGCCAGGCAGGCGCCAGTGGCAACAGGATGACCAGTTTCCTCTTTGGTTCTAAAGAGGCAAGCACAGGTGTGGAGTCCTGAGGAATCAACCAAAGGTCTCCATTTCCATGCAACAAGACCAGGATCAATAGGACGACATGACGGAGGTCATCATCAAGCCCACCATGGCGTCAGGATCAGAACCTTTGTAGGCAAAGACCACCGTTAGTCATGATAAGTTGTACTAGTTGTCTCCCTTCAAATTTGGCTGTTGTGGGATCCCTTCGCGCCTACATTTTGGGGGGGAGAGGACCAAGGCCACTATAAATATAACTAGCCACCACCATAGATGGAGGGAAGAGAGAGACCTCCCTCTACACACACAAGCAAGAACACACCTCGCAAGGTGGTTCGACTAGTGTACTAGTTCTTCGTCAACCCACCTTGAGGCAATCCACCACATTGCAGGAGTAGGGCCACTCATCGCTAGGTGGCCTAAACCTGGGTAAACTACCATGTGTCGTGTTATTTTTTCTTCCACGAGCTAGTTCGTAGAAGCGGCGAGTAGGCTGATAGGGGAAGTTGAGTTCTTCGCACGCACCCTAGTGTTCGAACTTACAAGGGTTTTGCGAAACCCTAAATCTGACAACGTATGACTATTTACGGAATACAAGCCTACATTATATTGATGAACTCGAGCTAGTTCTATGTCGCCCAAGGTTATCACTGTTATATGATGAATATTATCCAACGATATCCACGATCCAGTGCCTATGAGTTTTTCACATATTGTTCTTGTTAAGTTACTATTGTTGCTGCTACTGGTAGAATTGCTACAAAACTGCTGCTACTATTGTTACTGTCACTACTGCTATCAAAACTATCATACTATTGTGTGTACTGATAAGTTTGATGTAGATATTTACTCTCGAAGAGTGGTTGAATTGACAACTCAACTGCTAATACTTACATATATTCTTTGGATCCCCTTGTGTCTGATGACCCACAAGTAAAGGGGATCAATCGTGGTCCTTTCGATAAGTAAGAGTGTCGAACCCAACGAGGAGAAGAAGGAAATGACAAGTGGTTTTCAGCAAGGTAATGTCTGCAAGCACTGAAATTGTCGGTAACGGATAGTTTGATAGCAAGATAATTTGTAATGAGCAAATAATGGTAACAGTAAATAGTATGCAACAAGGTGGCCCAATACTTTTGTGGCAAATGACATGCCAAAATGGTTTCTTATAATAAGCAAAGTGTTCTTGAGGGCACACGGGAATTTCAACCTGTCACTTTCACCATATTAGCTTGATTTGTGTTTGTTACTTCTATAATTTGATATGTGGTTGGGCCGGTGCTTAGCTGTTGTTCTTACTTGAACAAACCTCCTACTTATGATTAACCCCTCGCAAGCATCCGCGGTTACGAGAAAAGTATTAAGATAAAATCTAACCATAGCATTAAACATTTGGGTCCAAATCGGTCCCTTACGAAGTTGCGCATAAACTAGGATTCAAGCTTCTGTCACTCTAGCAACCCATCATCTAATAACTACTCCACAATGCATTCCCTTAGGCCCAAATATGTTGAAGTATCATGTAGTCGACGTTCACATGACACCACTTAGGGAATCACAACATACATATCATCGAAATATCGAACACATGTCAAGTTCATACGATTACTTGCAACATGTTTTCTCCCGTGACCTCCAGAACTAAAGTAACTACTCATAAGTGATAAACATGCTCAAGATCAAAGGGGTATTAAAATAGCATAATGGATCTGAACATATAATCTTGCACCAAATAAACCATACAGTAATCAAGTACAAGATGTAATCAACACTACTAGTCACCCACATGTACCAATCTGAGGTTCTGGTACAAAGATTGAACATAGGAGATGAACTATGGTTTGAGAGGAGATGATGTTGTTTAAAATGTTGATGAAGATTGGCGTCCCAAAGATGAGAGGGTTGTTGGTGATCATGATGACGATGATTTCCCCCTCTCAGAGGGACGTTCCACCGACGGAATCACTCCGCCGGTGGGAAAAAGTGCTCCTGCCCAAGTTCCGCCTCGAGATGGCGGTGCTCCATCCTGAAAGTCCTCTTCTTAATTATTTTAGGTCAAAATGACTTATATACCCGAAGATGGGCACCGGAGGTTGCCGAGGAGGGCACAACCCACCAGGGCGCGCCTAGGGACCCTGGCGTGCCTAGGTGGGTTGTGCCCACCTGGTGGGCCCCCTCTGGTACTTATTTGCACCAATAATTCTTAAATATTCCATAAAAAGTTCTCATGAAGTTTCAACTCATTTGGAGTTGTGCAGAATAGGTAGCCTGACGTTGCTTTTTTAGGTCCAGAATTCCAGCTGCATGTATTCTCCCTCTTGATGTAAACCTTTCATATTATGAGAGAAAATGCATTAGAATTACTCCAAAAGGCATTATTGTGCATAAAACATTATAAATAACAGTAGGAAAACATGATGCAAAATGGACGTATCAATTCCCCCAAGCTTAGACCTCGCTTGTCCTCAAGCGAAAAACCGAAATCAAAAAACATGTCCACATGCTTAGAGAGACAGATAGGTGTCGATAAAAACAAAATACAGACAGAGAAGCATCATGTGTATTATTGTAACAACAACAAACTTCATTAAAACATAATATAACATAGCTCTATCATATAACTTCTCATGAGCAAGTAACAATTCATCATACTATCGAAGTATAAAGCATAAACTCCATTGAAAACCAAAAAAATATGTTCTCAGTCAACTTTGCAACTACAATTCATCATATTTTTGCCAAAACCACCAGGGGATTACTTGCACTTTCAGTATGTATTTAGCAACAATATAATTGGCATAGTCAGCATACCAAGATGTGCTATTAGAAACATTTAGTGCCACTAATTGCTCATCAGGAAAACTATCATCAATGGGTAGTGGATCATCAAGAATATTTTCCAACATAGAAAAGTTATCAGCTACGGGTTCTCATCTCCTTTCCTATCAGTAATATGTAGATCAAATTCTTGTTGCAAAAGAACCCACCTAATAAGTCTAGGTTTAGCATCTTTCTTTTCCATAAGATATTTTATAGCAGCATGAACAATGTGGACAATTACTTTTGTGTCCACAATACAGGATCTAAAATTATCACAAGCAAACACAACTGCTAGAAATTCTTTTCCAGTGTAGCATAATTTCTTTGTGCACTGTCTAGAGTTTTATTTGCATAGTGAATAACATTTAGTTTCTTATCAACTATTTGTCCTAGCACGGCACCTACAACATAGTCACTAGCATCACACATGATTTCAAAAGGCAAGTTCCAATCTGGTGGTTGAACAATAGGTGCAAAAATTAAGGCTGTCTTGAGTGTTTCAAAGGCTTCTACACAATCATCATCGAAAACAAATAGAATATCCTTTTGCAAAAGATTTGTAAGAGACCTAGAAATTTTAGAAAATTCTTTGATAAATCTCCTATAGAAACCAGCATGACCAAGGAAACGACGAATACCTTTATTATCTTTAGGACATGGCATTTTCTTAATTGCATCAACCTTAGCTTGGTCCACCTCAATACCTCTTTCAGAAATTTTATGGCCCAAAACAATACCTTCGTTAACCATAAAGTGGCACTTCTCCCAATTCAAGACAAGATTAGTTTGCTCAAATCTCTGCAAAACTCGATCAAGATTGCTTAAACAATCATCAAAAGTCTTCCCATAAATAGAAAATTCATCAAAGAAAACCTCAACAATATTTTCACGAAAATCAGAGAATATAGCAGTCATACATCTTTGAAATGTAGCTGGTGCATTGCATAAACCAAAAGGCATACGTCTATAAGCATAGGTTCCAAAGGGGCAAGTAAAAGTAGCCTTTTCTTGATCAGGTTGTGAGACAGGTATTTAAGAGAAACCAGAATATCCATCAAGAAGGAAAAACTGTGTGTGCTTTGATAATAACTCTAGCATTCGATCAATAAAAGGCAGAGGGTAATGATCTTTTCTAGTTGCTTTGTTTAATTTTCTGAAATCAATTACCATTCTATAGCCTGTAACAATTCTTTGTGGAATACGTTCATTTTTATCATTAGGCACAACGGTAATACCTCCCTTCTTCACGACACAATGAACATGACTTACCCATCTACTATCAGCTATGGGATAGATTATACTTGCTTCCAAAAGTTTTAATATTTCCGTTCTTACCACTTCTTTCATCTTCGGATTTAACCGACATTGGTGATCAAGAACAGGATTAGCATCAGGTTCCATATTAATCGTGTGCTGACATAAAGTGGGACTAATGCCCTTAAGATAGTCAAGAGTATATCCAATAGTAGCTTGGTGCTTCCTTAGAATTTTCAACAATCTTTGTTCTTCATGTTCTGAAAGGTTAGCACTAATAATAACAGGATATATCTTTTTCTCATCAAGATAAGCATATTTCAAAGTGTCAGGCAATTGCTTTAATTCAAACACGGGATCACCTTTAGGTGGAGGAGGACCTCCTAGTGTTTCAATAGGTAAGTTGTACTTAAGCAGAGGTTGTTGTTCAAAGAAAATTCTATCTATTTCATTTCTTTCATGCATATGCAAGTCATTTTCATGGTCTAGCAAATATTTATCTAAGGGATTAGTAGGAGGCACAACAATAGAATCAAGACCAACTATTTCATCTTTACTAAGCAATTCTTTTTATGAGGTTTTCTACTAAACTTGGAAAAATTAAACTCATGAGACTCATCACCAAAGCTAACACCGATAGTTTGTTTAGTATAGTCTATCGTAGCATTGACGGTGTTCTAGAAAGGTCTACCAAATATTATGGGACAAAAGTCATCTTGTGGGGAACCAAGGACTAGAAAATCAGTAGGATATTTTGTTTTCCCACACAAGACCTCAACATCTCTAAGAATCCCAAGTGGTGTGACGGTGTCTCTATTGGCAAGTTTAATAGTAACATCTATGTCTTCTATTTCAGCGGGTGCTATGTAATTCATAATTTCTTGATAGAGAGTATAAGGAATAGCACTTACGCTACCACCTATATCACATAAGCCATGGTAACAATGATCTCCTATTTTAACAGAGACAACTGGCATGCCTACAACAGGTCTATGTTTGTCTTTTGAGTCGGGTTTAGCAATTCATGATGCTTCACTGATGAAGTAAATAACATGCCCATCAACATTATCCACTAAGAGATCCTTAACCATAGCAACACTAGGTTCTACTTTGATTTGCTCGGGGGGTTTAGGTGCTTTAATATTACTTCTACGGAACACAGTTGAAACCTTAGCATGCTCCTTTATCTTAACAGGAAAAGGTGGTTTCTCAATATAAGGAGTAGGAACAACTAGATCAACAGTGTAAGTGATAGTTTCTTCTTTAGCAACTACTAGTTCTTCGGTTTCTTCTTTAATAGGGGAATGATACTTAAACCACTTCTCTTCAGGGAGATCAACATGAGTAGCAAAAGATTCAAAAAAAGAGGCTACTATCTCAGAGTCAAGTCCATACTTAGTACTAAACTTTTGAAAAGAATCAATATTCATAAAAGATTTAACACAATCAAACTTAAGCTTAATACCTGACTCTTTATCTTCGTCGAGTTCCCAATCTTCAGAATTGTGTTTCATTCTTTCTAAGGGGTTGTTTGGATACGGGATTTATGACAAACCTGTTTCCACTATCCGCGTTTAGGATTCTAACTGCCTAAAACTACGTTTGCTTAGTCCAACAAATCTCAGGATAAGGAAAAATTGGTTTCCCATAAACCAGGAAAACGAGTATTTGGTAAAATGACTTATACTCATTTTTCTACAAACCAGTTTAGTTTAACGTTTGTTTCAATCACAGACTCTATCTTCCACGAGACATGCACCGGCGGGTAGCGTTCAAGTACGTCTACTAGGGCAAGGTTAACCCCGTTCTTGGTGCCCTGGCTGCTGCTCCTCGGCGAGGACGACGGCCGCGTTTCTCCTGTAACCGTGGGCGTGCTCGGTGGCGTTGCGGCCGTCGTGTGTGTGACGAGACGAGATGTACATGGATTTGCCGGAAACAACGGAGTGCAGCGTCCAGTACAACAAGGTCGCATTCCGATTCCATGTGCTAGTGTGATTGCCCCTGTTGCTGCTCCCTCGACCGTCATCCTCCAGCAAGTTGGTGCCGCCGGCAAGCCCGACATTCTTAGCGTCAGTGAAGCAGCAGATGGGGCAAGCGATGGCCTAGGACCTCCTGGAGGAGTGGCTACTCGAGCAGTCGAGCTCTGTCTCATGCCCACGCCGTTCAGCCTCGACAACACCTACCTCGCACGCAGCCGTCCCCCGGCACACTCTTTTGTGTTGCGTAGATCAGCTGAAGATGAGGCCGACGAAGAGCAACACGGTAAGGTTTATGGCAGTGGTGGCACCGTCGAATACCAGCTTGTCACCACCGGCGTCCTGGCCTGGTCAGACGCGAGGAACAGTGCGGCCTCCGTCACATCGAATGCGCGCAACCCCTTCCCACGCACCACGTTGTGCGTATCTGTCATGGCCTCCATCTCCTCGGCACTCACATCCACCACGGTGTAGCTCAATGAAGTGACGCCTGAGTTCCCCGTCGGTCGCATGCACCAGGCCCAGCAGCGGCCAGCAATTTGATGGACATGACGTGATAGCGCACGCCCAACTCCATGTTCGTGATAGGCCCATCCAGAGCTGCGGAATGTGTCGTGGTCGACGTGTTGGGTGCGGTGCCTCCCATGTGAACAGCTTGGAATCTTTCTCAAGGTTGATGATGATCCAAAAGAGACGTCAAAACAAAGTATTCTATAAATTAGTTTTAATAAAACAACAACTTAAAACTAGTTTTTTCTTAGAATGCTTCTAAAACTGATTTAGCTAAAACTGTTTTTTTCTAAGAATACTTCTAAAACTGATTTAGCTAAAACTGGTTCCAAATACTAGTTATCCAAACAACCACTAAGAGATCCCATCTGAACTCAATAGTCTTCTTCATAAAAGAACCGACACAAGAAGAATTAAGCATCGTTTGATCATTATGAGAAAGTCAAGCATAGACGTTCTAAATAATAATTTCTCTCGAGAGCTCATAGTTCAGGCATGAATATAACATTGACTTAAGCCTCCCCCAACCTAGAGCGATATTTTCTCCTTCACAATGCCAAAAATTATATATATAATTCCGATCACGATGAACTAGATGCATAGGATAATATTTTTGGTGGAATTCCAGTTTGAAGCGATTCCAATTCCAAGATCCAATATCATCGCATAGCCTATACCATGCCAATGCCTTTACCTTCAAAGATAAAGGGAAAACCTTCTTCTTAGCTTCATCTCCGGGTAAACCTGCAAGCTTAAATAATCCACAAATTTCATCCACATATATAAAATGCATATCAGGATGTTCAGTTCCATCTCCTGCATAAGAATTAGCTAGCAGTTGTCTATCATACCCGAAGGAATTTCATATTCAAAAATTTTAGTAGGTGCAACAAGTTGAGGGGAAAATAATTGTGCTTCCGCTCGAGGTGAAGATAACCCAAACAAACCCCTCAAAGGATTGTTCTTCATAGTGACAAGTGACAGTAAATTTCAGCACGTAATAATAATTTTCCTTACCAAGAGCGCTTCACTCCCGGGCAATAGTGTCAGAAAATAGTCTTGATGGCCCACAAGTATAGGGGATCAATCATAGTCCTTTTGATAAGTAAGAGTATGGAACCCAACGAAGAGCAGAAGGAAATGACAAGTGGTTTCAGCAAAGTAATGTCTGCAAGCACTGAAATTGTCGGTAACAGATAGTTTGATAGTAAGATAATTTGTAGCGAGCAAGTAACGGTAACGGTAAATAGTATGCAGCAAGGTATCCGAATCCTTTTGTGGCAAAGGACATGCCAAAATGGTTTCTTATAATAAGCAAAGTGTTCTTGAGGGCACACGAGAATTTCATCTAGTCACTTTCACCATATTAGCTTGATTTGTGTTCGTTACTTCGATAATTTGATATGTGGGTGGACCGGTGCTTAGGTGTTGTTCTTACTTGAACAAATGTCCTACTTATGATTAACCCCCTCGCAAGCATCCACAACTACGAGAAAAGTATTAAAATAAAATCTAACCATAGAATTAAACATTTGGGTCCAAATCGGTCCCTTACGAAGTAGCGCATAAACTATGATTTGAGCTTCTGTCACTCTAGCAACCCATAATCTAATAACTACTCCACAATGCATTCCCTTAGGCCCAAATATGGTGAACTGGCATGTAGTTGATGTTCACATGACACCTCTAAGGGAATCACAACATACATATCATCAAAATATCGAACACATATCAAGTTCATATGATTACTTGCAACATGATTTCTCCTGTGACCTCAAGAACTAAAGTAACTACTCACAAGTGATAAACATGGTCAAGGTCAAAGGGGTATTAAATAGCATAATGGATCTAAACATATAATCTTCCACCAAATAAACCATATAGTAATCAACTACAAGATGTAATCAACACTACTAGTCACCCACATGACCAATCTATGGTTCCGATACAAAGATTGAACACAAGAGATGAACTAGGGTTTGAGAGGAGATGGTGTTGTTAAAGATGTTGATGATTATTAGCCTCCCAAAGATGAGAGGGTTGTTGGTGATGACGATGACGATGATTTCCCCCTCCGGGAGAGAAGTTCCCCCGGCGGAATCGCTCTGCCGGAGGGCAAAAGTGCTCTTGCCCAAGTTCCGCCTCGAGACGGCGACGCTCCATCCCGAAATTCCTCTACTTAATTATTTTAGGTCAAAATGACTTATATACCAGAAGATGGTCACCGAAGGTGGGCCGAGGAGGGCACAACCCACCAGGGCCCGCTTAGGGGCCCTGGCGTGCCCAGGTGGGTTGTGCCCACCTTGTGGGCCCCCTTTGGTACTTATTTGCTCCAATAATTCTTAAATATTCCATAAAAAATCCTCGTGAAGTTTCAGCTCATTTGGAGTTGTGAAGAATAAGTAGCGTGGCGTTGCTTTTTCAGGTCAAGAATTCTAGCTGCCGGTATACTCCCTCTTGATGTAAACCTTCCATATTATGAGAGAAAAGGCATTAGAATTACTCCAACAGGCATTATTGTGCATAAATATATTATAAATAATGGTAGGAAAACATGATGCAAAATGGACGTATCGGTGTCAAATCAATAAATTTGGGTTGAATACTCTACTCTCGAACACTGTTGTGATCCCCTATACTTGTGGGTTATCAAGACCTTTTTTGGCACCGTTGACGTGGAGCATAGCTATATTTGTTGACTCATTTGGGATTTATATCTTATTATTACTATGAATAATCTTATTTATGATAGAACCAAGATCATTCCCTCTAACATAAGGGGAGGTATGGAACTGTTATCTTGCTCTGCACTTGATTCACCTTCTATTTTGAGTAAGCTTGCACCACCACCACCTACTATTAGTTCTGATATGCCGCAAGTTATTGATGATGCTACTTCTGATATGAATGATGCTACTGAAGATGCTAGTACCTTGCTTGATAATACTTTGCCACTAGGTGAATTTCTTGATGAACAACTTGCTAGAGCTATTGAAAATGAGACTACTAAAACTGATGAGAATGCTGAAACTAATATTGAAACTGTGAACTATGAAACAACTATTAGGCCTAGCTCTCCTAGCTATGAATCGCCTGATATACCTGAGGATTATGTTATGGATGGATAGGTAGTTGAGGACTTTCTTGCTTGTAAAGATAGAGATGATCTTAAGAAATTGCTATGCAAATTGAAAGAAAGATCTTTGAATGCTACAATGAAATATGATCCTAATTTTTCTACTTTGCCTATCTTTGTTACTGATGAGGACTATGAATTTTTTGTTGACCTAGAGTTAATTACTTTGGTTGAATCTGATCCTTTCCATGGCTATGAAACTGAAATTGTTGTGGCACATCTTACTAAATTAAATTATATAGCCACCATATTTTCTCATGATGAAAAAATTGGCTACTACTACATTCTCAAGTTATTTCTATTCGCATTAAAGGGTGATGCTAAGATATGGTACAATACTCTTGCTCCTGGTTGTGTGCATAGTCCCCAGAAAAATATTTTCCTCCTCGTATGAAACAAGCTGCCTTACAGGAAATATTTAACTGTGTGCAAATTGAAGAAGAGAGTCTCCCAAAAGATGGGGAAGGCTTATCAAATTACTTAATGCTTTGCTTGATCATCCTCTTAATAAAAATGAAATACTTAATATCTTCTATAATGTACTAACCGATGCTTCTAGGGACTTCCTAGATAGTTGTGTTGGTTGTGTTTTCAGGGACTGGATGATATGTCTCCATCGTATCTATAATTTTTGATTGTTTCATGCCAATATTATACAAGTTTTACATACTTTTGGCAACTTTTTATATGAATTATTTGGACTAACTTACTTACCCAGTGCCCAGTGCCAGTTCCTATTTTCTGTATGTTTTTGTATCGCAGAGTATCCATATCAAACGAAGTCCAAATGCAATAAAATTTCACGGAGAATCATTTTGGAATATATGTGATTTTTGAGAGTTGGAATCACGGAAAACGGAGGCCCGTGGTGGGCACAACCCACCACGGCGCGCCAGAGGAGCTAGGCATGGCGTGGTGGGTTGTGCCCACCTCGTATGTCGGTTGGACCTCTACTTCGGGCGCAAGGAAGCTTATATCCAGGAAAAAATCATGTAAAAATCTCAGCGCAATCGGAGTTACAGATCTCCAGGAATATAAGAAACATTTTTTGGCCAGATATGGGGAACGTGGTAATAGAGAGAAACAGAGAGATAGATCCAATCTCGGAGGGGCTCTCACCCCTCCCATGCCATGGAGACCAAGAACCAGAGGGGGACTCCTTCTCCCACCTAGGGATGAGGCCAAGGAAGAAGAAAAAGGAGGGGGCTCCCTCCCACTCGCTTCCGGTGGCGCCGGAGTGCCACCGGGGAAACGATCGGGACGGCGATCTACATCAGCAATCTTGCTACCGTCCACACCAACTCTCTCTCCCCCTCTATGTAGCGGTGTAACTGTAGGATAAAAAGTGTGTCTAGAGGCAGGTGATTAGACTACTTAACCAAATAAAAACCTAGCCTTTTCCCAATTTTAAGTCTTGGCAGATTTTAGCAATTATGCACAAGTCAAGCAATCAACCTACACATGCAATTCTAAGAGTATAGCAGCGGAATGTAAAGCAATTGCATATGGAGGTAAAGGGAGGAGTTTGAGGGAGCAAATGCAATGTAGACACGGAGGGTTTTTATCCGTGTTTCCGATAGGTGGTGCTATCGTACATCCACATTGATGGAGACTTCAACCCACGAAGGGTAACGGTTACGCGTGTCCACGGAGGGCTCCACCCACGAAGGGTCCACGAAGAAGCAACCTTGTCTATCCCACCATGGCCATCGCCCATGAAGGAATTGCCTCACTAGGGTAGATCTTCACGAAGTAGGCGATCTCCTTGCCCGTACAAACTACTTGATTCAACTCCACAATCTTGACGGAGGCTCCCAAGTGACACCGAACCAATCTAGGACACACCACTCTCCAAAAGGTAATAGACCGTGTGTTGATGATGAACTCCTTGCTCTTGTGCTTCGAATGATAGTCTCCCCAACACTCAACTCTCTTTCATAAGATTGGATTAGGTGGAAAGATGATTTGAGTGGAAAGAAATTTGGAGAAGGCTAGAGATCAAGATTTATGTGGTTGGAATGGAATATCTTGACCTCAACACAAGTGTAGGTGGTTCTCTCTCAGAAAATGTATGTTGGAAGTGTAGGCATGTTCTGATGGCTTTCTCCATGAATGAAGAGTGGGTGGAGGGGTATATATAGCCTCCGCACAAAATCTAACCTTTACACACGATTTACCAAACTCGGTGGGACCGAATCAGAAAACTTGGTCAGACCGATTTAGTTCATAATGTGACCGTTAGGCATTTCGGTGGGACCGACATGTCAACTCGGTAGGACCGATTTCATTAGGGTTAGGGCATAATGTAATCTCGGTGAGACCGGTTACACAAACTCGGTAGGACCGATTTTGGTAATAAGCTAACCAGAGAGTTGGTCAGACAAACTCTGTGGGACCGATTCGCTCCTTTCGGTTGGACCGAAACGTTACGAAGGGGAAACAGAGAGTTTGCATTGCAAACTTGGTGGGACCGATTGCTCATCTTAGTTAGACCGAAACATTACAAAGGGAAACAGAGAGTTTGCAACCCCATCTCGGTGAGACCGAGATCCCTATCGGTGAGACCGAAGTGACTATAGATTGTGGCAATGGCTATGTCAAGAGAACTCGATGGCGCCGGATAGAAGGTTTTGGTGGGGCCGAGTTTGACTTTTGGTTTGGGTCATATGTGGATGTGACACAGTGGCTGAGGATTTTGGAGCATATCACTAAGCATTTTGAGCGAGAAACCCATTAAGAAACACCTCATCCGCTTTTAATAGTATTGGCTTTCCTATGGACTCAATGTGATCTTGGATCACTAAAATAGAAAATGTAGAGTCTTGAGCTTGAGCCAATATGTGTCCTTGGCATTTTGAGCGGTCCACATTTCTAATCCATTCCATGCCAATCATTGAACTTTCCTGAAATATTTATCTTGAGATAGCATTAGTTCAATGAGCTATATGTTGTTAGTAATTACCAAAACCACCTAGGGATAGTTGCACTTTCAGTCTCCCCCTTTTTGGTAATTGATGACAACATATAGATCAAAGCTTCAACAAATGATAAGATTGAAATACATCGTCACTTTGAGCAGTATGTGATAAGAAAGATCTCCCCCTAAATTTGTGTATTATTTAAAATTTTCTTTTGAATGCAAATACACAATTGGTTAGGATCATGGGTTACTCTTCCATGTCACATATATCTTGGTGGAGCGCTCAAAATGATATAAACTAAAAGCATGCACTTATCACCAAGCAAAGTGAATGATCATATAGGGATATAAAAGATAATATCATTCACGCAAGCATTAAAGTATCATATGATCAATCACATGATCAAATGATCAATCACATGATCAAAAAAGTATCTCACACAAGGACATAAAGTATAAACCAAGCACACAATAAAGTTCAACCAAAAACAAGAGAGACAAAGAAGCAAAACATTCTCTCTCGAAGCGTATGATCTACACATATTTCTCCCCCTTTGGCAACAAGTTACCAAAAAGTTCAAATATGCATAATGCTATGCGTCTCTCGGGCTTGGTCTTCGGGAGGCGGTGTAGAGAGAACTCGAAGGACGAAGGCATCAGATGATGTAGTTGGAGCTGGTGGAGTGGTTGCTGGAGGTGGCACTGAAGCTGTGGCTGCTAGTGCTGATGTTGTTGCTCTTGTATCAGGTACAGGCACTGCAGCAAACCTCTGTCCTCTAGGCACTCTTTGAAATGCGTAAGTAGTTGCCTTCCTTTTTCTCTCTTCTGCTTCCTCCTAGAGCTGCTCAACTACTGTTTGTATCTCTGTAACCTTCAAATCAAGATCATAAAATTTGGTTTTTATGATCCTCTCCAAGCTCTCCTAGTTTTGAGTCAGGGTGGCCAAGCCCTTCTCAATCCTCAAGGTAGATTGGATTAGATATCCCAGCTGATCTTGCTTGCTATTCAGGAAGACTTGAGATGCATTTTCTACACTTGGCATTTTGGCAGCTTTCTCAACCTTAGCTTTGGCTCTTTTCTCTTGTGCTTGCACTGATGAAAGTTCATTCTTATCCATCACAACTTTGTTGTCTTCAAATTTTGGATATAGGGGTAGATGCTCCTTTCCCAACAAGTATGTGCCTGTCCCCATCTTGGAGTTGATGAGCTCCTGAATGTGTGGAGCATACCCACAAGATCTCTTCTAGTTAGCAGTTGTCCTCTTGATTGTCTCTACAATCAGACTCATGACCTTGAAATTTCGAGGGACATAAAAAATGTGCAGCAAGTTGATTGAGTGTCCTTTGATCATCTTATGATCTCCTGACTTGGGTAGCAAAGTGTGCCTCAGGATGGTGTTCATGGTAGGCAGACCAGACAACAGATAGTGTACAGATCCAAGATTGTGTGTCTCCAAAGCTTTATCAAGGATCTCTTTGTACATGTTTGCCATGGAGTTGTGGTCTTTCTTCTTCTCTGCATACACATGCAAGTCATCTTCATGTTCCTCTGGGGCATTTATCAGTTTAGCCCATTCTTCAATAGTGGATTGGTAACTAGTACCTTCTGACATCCAAACTATCCTCCCATCGGGATAGAAATGAGCAGTGGGGTAAAATTGCAGTATAAGCTCATCATTCCATTTTGTGAGCTTCTGCCCAACAAATTTGTCAACTCCACAAGCCTTGAAGTTGTCTTGTACACCTAGGAAGTGATCTTCATTTTCCTTGATGTATTCCCAATCAACCCATCTCATGTCACATACCATTGGCTTCTTGTCAAGCAGAATGGTCTCATAGAAATCTTGATGTTCTTTGGTGTGGAACCTATAATCCACAGCAGTCCTTCTCCTCACAGCATATGGATCAGATTGTCTCCATCATATGAGACATGCATCCTTCCTCAACTTCATGTCCTCGGCAACAATATGATTATCATCATGATCAGGAATCTTGGGCCTCAATTTTTTGAGCACTTGGACCTCAGCATCTTCATCAATCTCATACACAGGGCCTTGTTCTTTTCTGCAGCTGGAATGTTCCTTGTGCTTCTCTTGGGTGCAGACTTGGTGGCTTGAGCAGCAGCTTTGGGGGCAGTATTGGGATTTGAAGGAGCAACCCCTGACTTAATGGCATCCCCCATCAGCTTCTGAGATTTAGGTGCTGGTGTAGCATCCTCTTCTTCTTCTTCTGCTTCATCATCATCATCATCTCTCATAGATGGCTTGCCAATCACTCTGGTTGTGGTCTTTATAGCTCTCTTCTTTGTTCCTGCTGGCTCATCATCTCTGGTTTCAAGAGTGAACACCACTGTTTCTTGAGTTGATGCTCTGGCCTTTGACATTGGAGCTCTTTTGGCAGGGGCCTTCTTGTTCAAAAACCTGGCTTGACAGCCCTAGTTGATTCTTTCACAGCTTGCTTCTTTCAAGTGGCCTCATCAGGCACAAAATCCTCATCCTCACTGTCAGAAGTTTTCTTCTTCCATGTCTTGGTAGCAGCCTTAAGAAGATTACTTGGAGTGCTCCTTCTACTCTCATAGTAGCTCCTATTTGAGGGACTAGAGCCCTCACTCAACTGTGCTTGCTCCTCTGACCTGTTCTGGCTATCACTTTGATCAGACATTGTTGACATTGTGAACTGAAAGTTGACCTTGTGAATAGATGTAGATGAGATAGAGTGGATGAGAATCACAAAGTGCAGCGTTTTTTGCAAAACAGAAGACTCAAAAACTTAGTTTTAGTTCTCCACAGAAAGCATTTCGGAGCTACCGATTTGTTAAACTTGGTGATACTGAAGCAATTTTGGAACCTAAACTAGTGAACTCGGTCACACCGAGTCATGGTTCGGTGGCACCGAGATTGCTAGGATTTCACAAAGAGTCAAACTCAGTCACACCGATTTGCAGTTTTTGGTCAGATTGAAACTCGCATGTGCAATGGCCTAAGCCAAATCGGTGAGACCGGTTTCTACAACTCGGTCGGTCCGAGATGAGTTTGGCGGAGACCTAACCCTAAATTTTCAGATCAAATCTAATCTAAGGATGCTTTTCAGTGGATAGATAGTTTGCATACGTGGTAAAGATCATGGCAAAGTAATGTGCTATGAATTAGAGTTAAAGGAATAGCACATAGAATCGAACCCATACCCTAGTTCGGTGGGAGTTCGCTACGGCGACAATGACGGAGCAGATTTCCGTTGACGGCAATGGAAACTAGTGGCGGGAGGTCGCTAGCGGTCAGGAGACGATCCAGAGACCCGAGGAGGCAGAGTAGGACACACGCGCGGGCTGAGGAGTTTGAAGAAATTTCCAAAATCTCACACATGGGTATATATATCCCGACCCTGTCGGTGTGACCAAGTGGAACAACTCGGTGACACCGAGATGCAGAATCGCAAGCGGTTACTACAACTCGGTGTGATCGAAAATTTCAAATCGGTTGCACCGAGATTGAAAACCTAGATCAACTTAGTGAACTCGGTGTGACTGAAGTGGATGACTCGGTCATACCAAAATGCACAAAGAGGTTTTGGAAGTTTAAGTCTATGACGAATCGAGGACTCCGAGTGCTCCTCACAGAGAGTGGTTCAAATCTGACTTGATCAAACTTTGTGATGTAGCATGAATAGAGTTTGAGACGAGAAAAGCAAAGATAGCTAAAGGGAGTTCTTAGGCATTCTTGTCCATCCATTTGGTAAAAGATAAAGAGCCAAACAATCAAAGCAACAAATGGATGTCCTTGAATGATAAAAATATGCATTCAACATGCTCACACAATAAGATAGCAAATGAAACATGTGTCAAAGCATGCACAACCATTCTAGCACCTATCAAGCAATTGGTGATGACTAGGTCACCTATATATGAGTATATTGAGTTAGGAGTCAAATGAGAACATTTGATCATAGGTCATACTCATCGTTTAAGCACAAGTGGGGTTACCACTTTTACATAAAGTGTTGTTGTGTTCACATCATTAGAGTTGCTTTAGCTCAACTGATTAGAGTAAAGCTCCCCCTATATGTGATATACCCCATAAGAGGGATGAACTAACCTTGGGTTTTGTCGGTGATGACTTCATGTAGGTGTTGAAGATGTAGATGCTCAATGTTGATGTAGATCATTTGGAGCATTCCATTGGAGTGAGTCGCACTTTCAATACCTACAAGGGTTAGTCCCACAAGGAACAAACAAGGATATCCATAGACATAGAGTGATGTTCACATAAGATGATGCCCATGAAAGCATTTGATTACCTTGTCCCTTGTCTTACCAACGAGAGGGTTTGTGACTCCTTGAACTAGTGCAAGATATGAAAGTTGTTTGCACTTGTCCTCGCCAAAATGATATGAGTGAAGTATGTTGGCGGAGTCACCCTCAAGAACTCTCTAGTTCTTCTTCTTCGGGATCCACACCATCTTGATGGGAATCCTTGGAGTTGTAGTCGTACTTGATGAAGTAGAACTCGGTGTAGTCTTGGGAACCCACTTGACCAAGGCCTTGGGAGCTTCTTCAAATGCATCAATCTCCTCTTGAAGCTTCTCCTTGCCCTTTTGCTTGTGTTCTAGTGGTGGAAGATCATCTTGAGCTTGTGTTCCTTGGAAAGAAGTAGGATCATACTTCTCTTGTTGTGGAACAAACTTTGTCTTGGGGTATTGATATTCTTTCCACTCAACTCCATTTGCATTGAACTTTCGTTCAAAACCAACACCTTGATTCTTCCGGTGTCTTCCTTGCTTGTGTACAATCTCCTCAAATTGCTTACTTCCGGCAAGGCTCTTGTAAACACCTTTCGTTATAATTCCCTTCAATATGCTATTTGATTGCTCAAGTGTAACTTGGCTAAGAGAATCATTAGTGGAATCAAGAGTACTAATAGAAGCAACAATATTTGATTTAGTATGATTATTTTTACTACTAGATGAAGAATATTTCTTATTCTTGTTGCTAGATTTAACTTGTGGCATGTAAGTAGACAAGAGTAAACGTTTGGCAATATAAGAAAAACTTTTCTTGCGAAGATCATCATTGATTGCTTTTAAGAACTCATGCTCTTGTTCAGGGTTGAGCTTTTCAAAGCGTAACTTCTCATGAGTCTTTAAAAGTTCTCGGTGATCTTCCAAGGTAGTTTCATGAGCTAATTTAAGAGTGTTTAGTTTTTTAGTTAGATGCTCAATCTCCTTCTTATCATCGCCATTCGTTTTATCTTGATTAGCATGATTAATAGCAAGTTCATCATAGTTTTCATAACTAGAGTTGTCAACAAGTAAATCATCTTCTCCTAGCAAATCATCTTCATCACTATTGGAATCAACATACTCGGGGTGTGATACCTTTGGGCCTTTAGCCATGAAGCATCTTCCAATTCCTTCATTTGGTGAGTCAAATATGTCATAGGAGTTGGTTGACACAAGTGCTAGACCGGCAACACCTTCATCTTGAGTATATTCGGAGTCGGAGTGATAACTTCGTTCGGAGTGATGGTCGGAGTCGAATCCGGATACCCATTCACCAACGTGAGCTTGATGTCTTCGTTTTGTGTAGCTCTTTGATGACTTGTCTTTCCTTTCCGAATCCTTGCTTCTCCGAGAGGGTCTTCGTTCATAACGATCATCTCTACTCCTTCTCTCTCTTGGTGGTGATTCTTCTCTCCTACTCCTTCATTTGGGAGAATCTTCTCTTCTTTTGTAGGGAGTCGTACACTCATTGGAGTAGTGTCCGGGTCTTCCACAATTGTAGCAATTTCGTTCACGACTTGAAGATTTTTTGTCATTGTAGGACCTTGACTTGGAACTTCTCTCCTTGCTTCTACTCTTGTAGAACTTGTTGAAGTTCTTCACCATCAGGCTTAATTCTTCATTGAAGGTTTGTTTCTCACTTGATGATGTGGGAGCATCACATGAAGCTTTGTAAGCACCACTTGACTTGTTGTGGAGCTCTTCCTTATCCTTAAATGACATATCATGAGCAACAATTCTTCCAATGACTTTCGTTGGCTTGAGATCTTTGTAATTGGGCATCATTTGGATCAATGTGCACACTATATCATATTTTCCATCCAAGGCTCTTAGGATCTTCTTGATGATGAATCTGTCTGTCATCTCATCACTTCCTAAGCCGGCAATCTCATTTGTGATGAGAGCAAGCCTAGAGTACATTTCAGCGACACCTTCACCATCCTTCATTTTGAACTTGTCAAGCTAACTTTGAAGCACATCCAATTTGGATTCCTTCACAGAGTCAGTACCCTCATGCATATCAATTAAAGTATCCCAAATTTCCTTTGCATTCTCAAGATGGCTGATTTTTTTGAATTCTTCGGGGCACATTTCATTGAAGAGGATATCACAAGCTTGAGCACTGTATTGCAGCATCTTCAACTCTTCCGCGGCAGCTTCACGGTTTGGTTCTCTCCCATCAAAGAATTCACCTTGCAAGCCAACACACACAATAGCCCAAACGGCGGGGTTATGTCCAAGAATATGCATTTTCATCTTATGCTTCCAACTAGCAAAATTAGTACCATCAAAGTAAGGACCTCTACGGTGGTAATTTCCCTCTCTAGATGCCATACTCTCCTAGGTTGTGAAACCAAGGCTATGATCACCAAAAGCAATGGAAATCAAGGCAAATTGCGACCTAAGCTCTGATACCACTTGTAGGATCGAAAGTATGTCTAGAGGGGGTGATTAGACTACTTGACCAAATAAAAACCTAGCCTTTTTCCAATTTTAAGTCTTGGCAGGTTTTAGCAATTATGCACAAGTCAAGCAATGAACCTACACATGCCATTCTAAGAGTATAGCAGCGGAATGTAAAGCAATTGCATATGAAGATAAAGGGAGGAGTTTGAGGGAGCAAACGCAATATAGACATGGAGATTTTTTTCCGTGGTTCCGATAGGTGGTGCTATCGTACATCCACGTTGATGGAGACTTCAACCCATGAAGGGTAACGGTTGTGCGAGTCCACGGAGGGCTCCACCCATCAAGGGTCCACGAAAAAGCAACCTTGTCTATCCCACCGTGGCCATCGCCCATGAAGGACTTGCCTCACTAGGGTATATCTTCACGAAGTAGGCGATCTCCTGGCCCATACAAACTCCTTGGTTGAACTCCACAATATTGACGGACGCTCCCAAGTGACACCTAACCAATCTAGGAGACACCACTCTCCAAAAGGTAATAAACGGTGTGTTGATGATGAACTCCTTTCTCTTGTGTTTCAAATGATAGTCTCCCCAACACTCAACTCTTTTTCATAGGATTGGATTTGGTGGAAAGATGATTTGAGTGGAAAGCAACTTGGAGAAGGCTAGAGATCAAGATTTATGTGGTTCGAATGGAATATCTTGACCTCAACACAAGTGTAGGTGGTTCTCTCTCAGAAAATGTATGTTGGAAGTGTAGGAATGTTCTGTTGGCTTTCTCCACGAATGAAGAGTGGGTGGAGGGGTATATATAGCCTCCACAGCAAATCTAATTGTTACACACGATTTACCAAACTCGGTGGGACCGAATCAGAAAACTCGGTCAGACCGATTTAGTTCATAATGTGACCATTAGGCATTTCGGTGGGACCGACATGTCAACTTGGTAGGACCGATTTCATTAGGGTTAGGGCATAACGTAATCTCGGTGAGACTGATTACACAAACTCGGTAGGACTGATTTTGGTAATAAGATAACCAGAGAGTTCGTCAGGCAAACTCGGTGGGACCAATTCGCTCGTTTTGGTTGGACCGAAATGTTACGAAGGGGAAATAGAGAGTTTGCATTGCGAACTCGGTGGGACCGATCGCTCATCTCAGTTAGACCAAAACGTTACGAAGGGAAACAGAGAGTTTGCAATCCCATCTCGGTGAGACCAAGATCCCTATCGGTGAGACTGAAGTGACTAGGGTTTGTGGCAATGGCTATGTCAAGAGAACTCGGTGGCGCCGGATAGAAGGTTTCGGTGGGGCCAAGTTTGACTTTTGGTTTGGGACATATGTGGATGTGAGAATGTGGTTGAGGGTATTGGAGCATATCACTAAGCATTTTGAGCAAGAAACCCATTAAGCAACACCTCATCCCCTTTTAATAGTATTGGCTTTTCTATGGACTCAATGTGATCTTGAATCACTAAAATAGAAAATGTAGAGTCTTGAGCTTGAGCATATATGTGTCCTTAGCATTTTGAGGGGTCCACATTTCTTATCCATGCCATGGCAATCATTGAACTTTCCTGAAATATTTATCTTGAGATAGCATTAGTTCAATGAGCTATATGTTGTTAGTAATTAAGAAAACCACCTAGGGATATTTGCACTTTAAGTAACCTCTCTATTCCTGTTGTATTTCTATACTTAAACATGGTGCTCAACTCCATATATTATTTCCTAGTGATATTTGGCTATCCTATGATGTTTGAGTAGATCTGTTTTGTCCTACGGGCTTGTCGGTGAAATTGCTATGGTTGGTTTAATTTGCTTGTGGTTATGTTGATGTCCTTTGGTGCCCATCATATTAGCGCGTGTGTGGATCACACCATAGGGTTAGTTGTATGCTGATAGGACTATGTATTGGAGGGCAAGGGTGACAGCAGCTTCAGCCTGGCATAGAAATTGATGCATATGGTATTGAAGGGGGGCCAACATATCTTAAGGCTATGGTTGGGTTTTACCTTAATGAAAGATTGTAGTTGCGGATGCTTGCTAGATTTCCAATCAAAAGTGCATGGAATTCCAAGTAAGGGACGATATGCTAGCAGTGGCCTCTCCCACATATAAACTTGCTATCAATCTAGTAACGTAGTTGATGGCCTATGAACAAATCATTCTCTTCTGATACAAAAAGCTTGCTACTACACTACTTTTATTGTCTTGCAACCTATTTCAAGTTCCCACAAAGTACTCCTACTTTTATACGTTTTCCGGTAAAGCAAAAGTTAAGTGTGCGTAGAGTTGTATCGGTGGTCGATAGAACTTGAGGGAATATTTATTCTACCTTTAGCTCCTCATTGGGTTCGAAACTCTTACTTATCGAAAAAGGCTACAAACAATCTCCTATACTTGTGGGTTATCAAGACCTTTTTCTGGCACCGTTGCCGGGGATTTATAGCGTGGGTGAATATTCTCGTGTGTGCTTGTTTGCTTTATCACTAGTACTTTTTATTCTGTCCTCTTGTTTTCTATCTTTAGTTATGGGTAGAAAATGCAAAATACCAAAAAAATGGTACCTACTGACCCAATGGTTGAAGAACCACCCAAAATCTATCACACTACTGAAGCTTTTTACTTGTATCATCTTCGATCCCTATGTGCTCGGGCTAAAACCCCATCTGGCTTAGTTGAGGACAAACCTTTAGATTAGCATCCTTGTTATGTGTGACGCCACATATCTGGAAAAGGGAAACTTTTGTGGCATCATATTAATACTTTGCAGTGCTATGCTTGGAATTTAAGTGAAATATATGATTGTACTTGTTGTTCTAAAGACCCTAAGAAACACCTTCCTTACTAATGTGAGTTTAGTCATAATAGAATCGTGTCTTCGTATGCTAAGGGTGTTTATAATTACTATGATGTTCAACAAATTGAAGAATTTATTGCTTTTAGGGGTACTTGTGAAATTGCTTCTTTTGTTGAAGAGTGTGATACTACTATCTACAAATCTGAAAATTTGGCCATACTTAAATATTGCTATGATAATTATGCTTATAATCCTTATATTAAACCATATATTGAGGACTCCTCCGCTGTCCAAGAAGAGACTAATAGTTGGAGGAGTCTATGGAAAAACAAGTTAATGACATTGTGAGCTCATTGGATGAAAAAAGATGAGGAGGAGAGCGAAGAACAAAAGGAGGAAGAGCGGATTGATCACCCGTTCCCACCATCTAATGAGAGTAACTCTTTATTCCATACATTGTTTAATTTCCCTTCGAATTTACCGAAGGATGAATGCTACGATGATTGCTATGATCCCGTTGATTCTTTTGAAATATCCCTTTTTGATGATGCTTTCTATGCTTGTCGTCAAGATGCCAATATGAATTATGCTTACGGAGATGAACTTGCTATAGTTCCTTTTGTTAAACATGAGATAGTTGCTATTGCACCCACACATGATAGTCCAATTATCTTTTTGAATTCTTTCGATGACACTATATCGGAGAAGTTTGCACTTATTAAGGATTACATTGATGGGTTAATTTTACTGCTGCACATGATGATTTTGATGAATATAATATGCATGTGCTTGCTGCTCCTACTTGCAATTATTATGAGAGAGGAACTACATCTCTGCCTCTCTATGTTTTCAACACGATGAAATTGCAAGAAAGTACTTATAGTATGTGTTGGCCTTTACTTGATGTGTATGAATTGTTCTTTCATGACATGCTGATGCATAGGAAGAGAGTTAGACTTTGTCATTTCTTGATATATGTTGCTTTGTGCTCACTACTAAATGCAAAATCATTGTTGATTCAAATTGGCTTTGATATACCTTGGGATCCGGGTGGATTCGTTACTTGAGCACTTTATGCCTAGCTTAATGGCTTTAAAGAAAGCGTTGCCAGGGAGACAACCGGAAGTTTAAACAAAAGTCATTTATTTCTGTTGAGTGCTTGTGTATAGTTTAAAAAATATAGAGGGTAACCAAAAACTTTTTCAAAAAGAAAAGTGAAAGTGAGAGAGACGAGCATTGTTGAAGTGGGGGAGCTCCTTAAACTTGTAGAAACTCATGGAAAAATTGCAAATCTTGAATTATATAAACTTTTCAACAAAAATAATTATCCCCTTGTACAATTCCATTATATTATAAAAATAATGTGCCAAGAGTTTCCTTTAGGATGATTAAATTGCTTGTTGGTTTGTGCGGTGCAAAAACAGAAACTTTGGTTGTAGTGCGCGATTTTACATTTTTACTGAAACGTCGAAAGCTTCTGAAACTTTTTGAGAAGTCTTTCTATAGAAAATGTTTATTTTTCATAATTCTGCCAGAATTTTTAGAGTTACAGAAGTATGGTGTATGTTCAAATCTTTATAGACTGTCCTGTTTTCATAGATTGTTGTTATATCTTCATTATTTGCGTATGTTTGAGTTCTTGTTGAAGCCTCCTTAACTTGGGGCCATAGAATTGTGATAGCATATAGTGGGTAATTTTTGTTTATAATTATGCGATAATGTTAGAGCAGTACATTATGGGATTTCATTGATCATATGCACTAACCTCGCCACTAAAAGTTTGGTTAAGTTTTGTGTGGATGAAGTGTTTGAAGATCAAGGATGACTTGATGTGAGGAGAAGGAGCAGAGGCAAGAGCTCAAGCTTGGGGATGCCCAAGGCACCCCAAGTAGATATTCAAGGAGACTCAAGCGTCTAAGCTTGGGGATGCCCCGGAAGGCATCCCATCTTTCTTCAACAAGTATCGGTATGTTTTCAGATTCATTTCGTTCACATGATATGCGTAAAATCTTGGAGCATCATGTTCCTTTTATTTTTCTTTTAATAATGCATTTGCAGGTATGAGATGGTCCTTGGTTGATTTTTAGAATGCTCTTTGCACTTCACTTATACCTTTTGAGTATGGATTTATAGAATGCTTCATGTTCTTCACTTATATCATTTGAAGTTTGGATTGCCCGTTTATCTTCACATAGAAAACTAATGTTCGTAGAATGCTCTCGTGCTTCACTTATATTTGTTAGAGCATGATCTTTTGTAGAAAGAATTAAACTCTCTTGCTTCACTTATATCTATTTAGAGAATCAAAAGGAATTGGTCAATTGCATGGTTAGTCATAAAATCCTACATAAAACTTATGGATCACTGAATATGATATGTTTGATTCCTTGCAATAGGTTTGCGAAATAGAGATGATAATATGTGGGAGGTACTAGTGGATGATTGTTTTTTGTAAGATATTGGTGTTAAGGTTTGTGATTCCCGAAGCATGCACGTATAGTCTCTCGTTATGCCAGGAATTCGGAGCACAATTTATACTTGATTGTCCTATCTTTGTGTGAAGGTCGGGCGCAGCGATGGTTAACTCCTACCAACCTCCCCCCTAGGAGCATGCGTAGTATTACTTTGCTTCGAGGGATAATAAACTTTTGCAATAAGTATATGAGTTCTTTAGGACTAATGTGAGTTCATGGATTATACGCACTCTCATCCTTTCATAATTTCTAGCCTCTCTCGTGCCGCTCAATTTTCGCCGGTGCATAAACTTTATTATACCTTCCTCAAAACAGTCACCATACCTACCTATTATGGAATTTCCATAGCCATTCCGAGATATATTTCCATGCACTTCCATCATATAGTTGACTTGAGCATTCATTTTCATATTGCCTTGCATGATCGTAAGACAGCTAGCACGATATTCTCATGGCTTGTCCGTTTATTGATATCTTTGCTATGCTAGATCATGGCACATCCTGGTACACTGTCAGAGGCATTAATTTAGAGTCATACTATGTCATAGGTATGGAGTTGTAATTTTTAGTTCTTTTGAGTTATAAGTAAATAGAAGTGTGATGATCATCATTATCCATTATTAGAGCATGCCCCCATGATGAAAGGATGAGGGAGACAATGATTCCCCCACAAGTCGGGATGAGACCCCAGATTTAACAAATAATAAAAGAGGCCAAAGTAGCCCAAATTAAAAAAGGCCAAATAAGCCCACCAAAAATATAAAAAAGAAAAAAGAAAAAAATGAATGAAAAAAAGGGGGCATGCAAATACCACACTTGTGCTTCAAAGTAGCACCATGTTTTTCATATAGAGAGCCTCATAAGCTTTCACTTTCATATACTAGTGGGAATTTTTCATAGGATTAGATGCATACCCACTTAGTTTCATATTGAGCTTTAGTTGCATCTGTTGCATGGCAATCCCTACTCCTCACATTGATATCGATTGATGGACATCTCCATAGTCCATTAGTTTGCTTAGTTGATGTGATACTTTCTTCTCTTGTTTTTTCTACTACCACCGCATTCTATTCACCTATATTGCTATATCCATGGCTCGCACTCATGTATTGCGTGAGAGTTGAAAATGTTGAAGCACGTTAAAAAGTATGAACCAATTGCTTGGCTGACACCGGGGTAGTACATGATTTATACTTTGAGCTGGGAAGACAGAGCATGACAAGACTATATGATTTTGTAGGGATAATGTTCTTTAGCATTTTATATTCTAAAAGACATGATTGTTTGTTGGGATGCCCGAGTATTGATGTCTTTATGTCAAATTATAGACTATTGCTTTGAATCACGCATGTATTAATATTCATGCCATGATTAGATATATGATCAAGTTTATGCTAGGTAGCATTCCACATCAAAAATTATCTTCTTTATCATTTACCTACTCGAGGACGAGCAGGAATTAAGCTTGGGGATACTTATACATCTCCGTTGTATCTATAATTTTCGATTGTTTCATGCCAACATTATACAAGTTTTACATACTTTTGGCAACTTTTTATATGATTTATTTGGACTAACTTACTTACCCAATGCCCAGTGCTAGTTCCTATTATCTGCATGTTTTTCGTATCACAGAGTATCCATATCAAACGAAATCCAAATACAATTAAATTTCACGGCGAATTATTTTGGAATATATGTGATTTTTGAGAGTTGGAATCACCGCAAACGGAGGCCCGTGGTGGGCACAACCCACCACGGCGCGCCAGAGGAGCCAGGTGTGGCGTGGTGGGTTGTGCCCACCTCGTACGTTGGTTGGACCTCTACTTCGGGCGCAAGGAAGCTTATATCTGGAAAAAAATCATGTAAAAATCTCAGCGCAATTATACTTACGGATCTCCGGGAATATAAGAAAGGGTTTTCGGCCAGATCTGGGGAACGTGGAAACAAAGAGAGACAGTGAGACAAATCCAATATCGGAGGGGCTCTCGCCCCTCCCATGCCATGGAGACCAAGGACAGAGGGGGAACCCTTCTCCCACCTAGGGAGTAGGCCAAGGAAGAAGAAGAAGGAGGGCGCTCTCTCCCCCTCGCTTCCGGTGGTGCCGGAGTGCCACTGGGGCAACGATCGAGACGGCGATCAACATCAAAAGTCTTGCTACCGTCCACACCAACTCTCTCCTCCTCTATGCAGCGGTGTAACCTCTCTATTCCCGTTGTAATTCTCTACTTAAACATGGTGCTCAACTCCATATATTATTTCCCAATGATATTTGGCTATCCTATGATGTTTGAGTAGATCTGTTTTATCCTACGGGCTTATCGGTGAAATTGCTATGGTTCGTTTAATTTGCTTGTGGTTATGTTGTTGTCCGTTGGTGCACATCATACGAGTGTGCGTGTGGATCACACCATAGGGTTAGTTGTATGCTGATAGGACTATGTATTGGAGGGCATGGGTGACAACAGCTTCAGCCTGGCATAGAAATTGATGCATATGGGATTTAAGGGGGACCAATATATCTTAAGGCTATGGTTCGGTTTTACCTTAATGAATGATAGTAGTTGCGGATGCTTGCTAGAGTTCCAATCATAAGTGCATAGAATTCCAAGTAAGGGACGATATGCTAGCGGTGGCCTCTCCCACATATAAACTTGCTATCAATCTAGTAACATAGTTGATGGCATATGGACAAATCATTCTCTTGTGATACAAAAAGCTTGCTACTACACTACTTTTATTGTCTTGCAACCTATTTCAAGTTCCCACAAAGTACTCCTAGTTTTATACTTGTTTCCGGTAAAGCAAACGTTAAGTGTGCATAGAGTTGTATCGATTTTCGATAGAACTTGAGGGAATATTTATTCTACCTTTAGCTCCTCGTTGAATTCGACACTCTTACTTATCAAAAAAGGCTACAAATGATCCCCTATACTTGTGGGTTATATTGAATAATATATTAAAGAATTATGATGAATGGACACTTCCTGAACCACCGCCTAAACCCACTCCGAAGAAGAGGTGTATTATATTTCTCAGCCCTGAAGATATGCAAGAGGTAGAGAAATGCAAGAAAGAAAAAGGTATTAAAGCTGAAGATGTTAAGAATTTACCACCTACTGAAAAAATACATGGTCTCGACACACCACCATAGGTGGTGGAGGTAAATTCTCTTTTAGAGTTTGATGAAGGTGATATCTCTTATAATAGATTTCAGAGCCAATGCTTGTATGAATTCAACAATTACATTATAAAGTAAGATCATTTCAATGTGTATGTTATGAAACAATTAAAGCAAAACTCTGATAAGATTTCTCGCTTGAGTGACTTGTTATTTAGAATCACTAATGACGTAAGAGGAGTAGGAAAACATGTTTCTATGGTTCAAAATGAATTGAATCAAGTTTCTAAATCTCAAAGTGAGTTACTCCATGAAATTAATAATAATATGAATGATCATGTTGTTAGAGTAATGACTAAAGGAGGTAAAATTAATCAGGATCCACTTTATCATGAAGGTCACCCTAAAAGAATTGAACAAGACTCTCAAAGAACTAATTTAGATGCACCTAGTCCTTCTAGAATGAAAAAGAAAAAGAAAATGATAGGACTTTTCATACTTCTAGTGAACCTGAAGCGGGAAAACATTCTGATAATGATAATGATGTGTTTATCTCTGATGCTGAAACTCAATCTGGTAATGAACATTCACATAGTGATAATAATAATGACAATGATGATGTTCATGTAGATGCTCAACCAGATAATAATAAAGAACCAGACAATGATGTTGAGATAGAACATGTTGTTGATCTTGATAACCCACAACCTATGATAAAAGAGATTTTGTTGCTAGAAAACATGGTAAGGAAAGAGAGCCATCGGTTCAGTAACCAATGCCTTTTCCACCTAAACCATCTAAGAAAAAGGATGAGGAAGAGTTTGAACGCTTTGCTGAAATACTTAGGCCAGTCTTTTTGCATACCCGTTTGACTCATATTTTAAAGATGGCCCCTTGTGTATACATGAAAGGTAATGTTACTAATAAAAGAAAAATACCTGAAGCTGAAATCTCCACCATGCTTGCAAACTATTCTTTTAAGGATGGAGTACCAAAAAAAATAGGAGATCCTGGAATACAAACAATACCTTGCTCCATGAAAATAAATTATGTGATAATTTCTTTATGTGATTTAGGAGCTGGTGCTAGTGTTATGCCTTTATCTTCATACAAAAGACTTGATTCGAATAAACTCACACCCACTCAAATATCATTGCAAAGGGCTAACAAATCAACTGCCATACCTATCGGTGTTTGTGAGGATGTGCCTGTTGTGGTTGCTAATGTTACTATCTTAACAGACATTGTTATACTTGATATACCCGAGGACGACAACATGTTGATTATCATTGACAGACCCTTTTTGAATATTGCAGGGGCTGTTATTGATTGCAACAAAAGCAAGATCACTTTTCATATCAATGATAATGAGCATATGGTTCATTTTCCAAAGAAGCAATCTATCACAACCCTTGCTTAGTCCTTGCATGTCATTGCATAAGCATCCATGAAACATGTTTAAATTTTTGAAACTTTAAATGGGGGTGATCAAACCCTCTCGCTTTGAAATTCAAATAGGTCCATCTTAAAAAATGCATTCAATGAACCCAAAATGCCTTCTTCAATGTTTGATAATTCTGGCAAGGCTTTGAGTCCAAACCAAAACTAGTGAACATTTTTGTGGAATATTTTGGGCCATGAATTTATATCATTAATATATTTGAATTGGATTTATTTCTATTATATAAGAAATACATTTCCAATAATTTTGAAAATTGTTGTGGGTCTCTCAAATAATACCACTAGTCCATACAAAATTTTACAAAAGCTTGTAAAATGACTTGGGTTGAAGATCAAATCAAAGCAGAGTTAAAAGAACAAAACAAAAAAAGAACTTACTAGGCTCACCTGCAGCCCAAGTAGGCAAAGCCAGCCCAGCCCACTAGGGGCAGAGTTGTCTTCTTCCTCCTGACAGGAGGAGAAGCAGTTGTGTGCCCGCATCGCAGCTCGGCTGCGGCCACCTCCACCCTACCTGCTTCACCCTCTGCGGCCCCATCCGTTCTCCAGCGCGATGCCCTGGACATCCTGATCCATTCCCCTCTCTTCGCTCTCCCTCCCCTCGCCTGTTCCCCTTCTCCCAAGCACCCGAGAGCGCCGATCTCCATAGCCATAGCCACCACGCATGCCTCGCCTCGCCGTCTGCTGCTCTAGCTCCGCCTGGTCTTCGTGGAGCTACACGCCAACGCACACAAGTTCGGGAGCCCAGAAACATCAGCATCGACTCGTCTTCTCTGATCACGGCCGCCGGACTCCATCGACAGATTCATCACCGTCTGGCCGTCCTCGTCCTCGCCACTGGCTCCGTCCAACCTAGCGTGAAACCTTCCTTCTTCTTCCCCTATCTCCACACTCACGATTGATATCTAGCTAGCTCTCCCCGCCGTCCCATGAGCTCGTCGCCGGTGTCCCCGTTGTCACTGATGTTCTAGCTCACATTTGTCGCGCCCGAGCACTCCATTGAGCTCAGTGCTTCCCTAGGAAGCCTCTGAGCTAACCAGATCTTCCCCAGTCGCACTGTAATGTCTTCGTCGTCGCCGCCCAAGCTATTGCCACCGCCGAGAGCTCACTTTCGGCCCAGCTTGTGCCAACCCGTGCCCTCCCTTTGCCTCCCCTGGATGCGGGCGAGCATGGGCTACACCCTCGTGCTCTCTGCGTGCCGAACCGCCGCCTTTAGCACAACTCCAGCGAGCATCCGCCATCGCTTTGGTCGATGCTGGCCAATTCCGGCGACTGTCGACATGGCCATCATTAATGCTAACCCTGCCAGCTAAGCACCCCCACCTTTATAGCCATTGACGGTGGGTCTCGCGGCTGGTCAAATCCTAGTCAATGCAAGATTTAAACCCGTTTAGCCACTGTTACGCTGACATATAGGACCCGCACATCAGTTTTGACTTTGTTGACTGCTGATGCAGTGCTGGCCTAAGGTTGACGTCATAATAGCTTTTCTAGGATTTTTAATAAATTAGAAATGATTTATTATTTCCAGAAAATGTTTAAAACTTCAAAAAATCATAGAAATTCAACCGTGACTCCAAATTAAATAATTTATATATGAAAAATTATCAAAAAACATCAGAATATCAGTTTATGGCATTCTCTTGCATGTTTGAACAACTTAAGGTTGATGTATAAATGGCATTTGAATAATCACATATGGTGTTGAACTTGAACCTTTGGTTCAAACCAACTTCATTTAATCTGGTTGCTAGTTGCATTAGCTCAATCAACATCATATTGTCATGGCACGATCATGCATCATATTGTCGCATTGCATTGATTATGTTCCTTCTTATTTGCCGGTGTTTTCCCTCTCGGTAGACGTTTTCCGACGTTGAGATTGATGTCACTGATGAAGACACAATGCTATCTTCAGAAGTGCTAGGCAAGTGAACCCCCCTTGTTCATCTCGATACAATGCAACTATCTTGCTGCTTCTCTGTTATTGCATGGGGACAACAACGATTCAACTGTTACATGTTGCGGTAGTTGATCCCATTCCTTTGCATGACATTTCTTTGCCACAGTAAATAGTAAAACCCACTAGCATGAGTAGGACTTGCTTGAGCCATGATGTGACTACTCATCCATGCTGGTTTTTCATGCTTGCTATTGCTTAGAGTTTTATTTGGTCCGATTCATCGGGGATGAATTGGGATGTTGTGATCATGTTCTGCTGTCGAGAGCTAAGTGTGTGAACATGATTTGGTAAAGGTAGCAATGAGAGGCCATGTAGGAGTACATGGTGGTTTGTCACATTGAGACCGTCCTTAGAACAGATTTCTGTGTATATTATCCAAGACTAGCTACTACCACACATTGGGTTCCAGTGATGCAGCCCCTCTCTCTTATTAATCGCCTTGATCTCTGTCCAGGAGTTGCAACTAGTTTCTTGTGTTTGTAGGTCGTGCTAGTAGTCTACCCAGTGTCACCCGGTACAAGTGGGCTTGGGACAGACTAGGCACCATGGCATGGTGTACCAAGCGTAGTTCCATCTGGCGAGATGGGCTTGGGAACCCTGCACACATCGTTTGGGATCGTGGAGGAAACTTCGGCCGGACTTCCCTTGCGGGTTCAGCCTCAGATAGGCGGTAAATATGGACTAGAGTCTTGTGTGGTTAGTCAGATTGTGGCCTACACCCTTGCCAAGCTTCCACTTAAAGGTTGCCGAGATACATGATGTGTATATGGTGGTAAGTGGTGAGAGCGTGTGTGAAGAAGTACACCCCTACAGGGTAATATGATCTATTTGAATAGTTGTGTCCGTGGATATGGACTACTTGGAAAGATTATATGGTTCATAGATAAATGGAAGTGGATACTCTAAAATGCACAAGATAAGTGTGAGTGGTATGGATGGCCTTCTCGTAGGGAGACGGGAGAGGATCCATAGTGGTGTATTCATATGGTGAATATGTGGACTCGTGTGCGCCACCTCAAGGAGAGTACTGGCAGTCATAGTACAGGATAGCCACCGAGTCAAAGCTGGCTTGCTGCAGTTTAAACTCCACCGTGCCTTTGTTCATATTGATGCACATGTAGCTACTTCTGATGTAAATGTTGTTGGGTACATTTGTACGCACATTTGCATAACTTACATTTTGCAGAGGGGACTTTTGTCTTGCTAGTAGGTCCATTGGACTTTGATGAGTAGCTTTTTACCTCAGCTATGATCTTGTAACCTTGGGAGGGTCTTGTAGATATCAGGCTTCTAAGCCCTTTTCATTTGTTGTTGTCTGTACTTAGACATGTTATGCTTTCGTTGCTTGTATACTCTATATGTTGGGTCATGTGACCCCTGTTTGTAATATAATGCTATGTTGGCTCTTCTTGGCCTTTGTCTATAAGTTGTTGAGTTTTCTTGTGATGCCATGTTGTATTTACACATATCGAGCATAGTGTGTGTATGTTATCGAAATACTTGGTATGTGTGGGATCCGACACCTAGTTGTTTATTCTTGGTTGCCTCTCTTATGGGGAAATGCATCCTAGTGCTTCCACTAAGCCTTGGTAGCTTGCTACTGCTCCGGAACACATGGATTGACCAGCATGTGTCCATCCTTGCTCATGTGTATGTCCCCTTCGGGCAAATGTCACGCGTTGTTTTACTGGTGTCCTTGTAGCTTGCTATGACTCGGTTAAACTCGTTGATGGCCGACGCATGCATTGCTGGTTCATGTATGCATGTCCCTATAAGGTTGTGCTACATTGGGTTTAGGACTAGTCATGACGGCCCGTGTTCTTTGTCATATGGATGCTAGTGACACTATCATATACGTGAGCCAAAAGGCGCAAATAGTCTCGGCCCAGGTAATGTGGCAGCCGTGGAAATATCGTGTGTGAGGCCGCAAAGTGATATGATGTGTTACATGCTAGATCGGTGTGACTTAGGATCGGGGTCCCGACAGCTTTGGTATCATAGCCCGACTTCTTGTAGGATTAGCAAGCCAAACTGGTCGAAGTTAAGTGTAGAAATTCTTCAGTTATATAAGGGAATTGATTTTGGAAGGGAACGTAAGTTTCTTTTTACTCCTTTGCCATATGTCTTTCTGATCCGAGTCACCCTCTTCTTTTCTATGGGGATTAAGAACTAGGATTTTCACCAATCTATCAGGATCACGTTAATGATGCATTCAACTCTCAATTCGGTTTCAAGTACTTTTGTGTGTTAAATATTTGGTCTGGATCCTTGGCATTATGATGGTGAGTGGTTATGCTAGCTTTTGCATGAATCTCAAAGTTTTTTAAGCATTTACAGCCGTTATGTTGTCCGAGTTATCCCAGGTTTCTAAACAATTTGATGCATTTTCAAATCCTTCCTCATTGTTCCCAATGTCCTTTTGGGCCAAACCAAGCACACTAATTGGTGTGTTAAGGCACTCCATTGCCTCAACATATATGTTTAAGCTATTATTATGACAATAGGGTATCTTAGAGTACCACCTAGTAACCCAACCTTGTGTTGTGTTCTCATTGTGATGATTCTGGCCAACCTTCTTGAAAACATCTCGTGATGCCATTTAGTTAGTAGGTATTACATTCCTGGGTTCTTGAACCCATGATTCACTCTACTTACTTCGTGTTGATAGTGTTTCTCGTTCCTTTGGGATTATTAGTAACCTTTGTGATTGTCTTTGAGGTCTGTGGTATATCGTTCTTCCAATACCAGGAACCATTAAGGCAGAAGTTCTTTTGAACCAAAAGATCACAACAAAAGTTCTCTTGATGAGTTCTCCCTTCGACAATTGTAACTCTGCCAATCCTGCCATCTTGCATGGGTTATCTGGAAGAAATATGTTGAGCCTTGTTCGACAAGCTAACCTATGCATCCACAACTCAGAAATTCATATTTCCTTTTAAGTTGTCCCTCTTCAGTCGTATTCGACCTTCATCTTTAAATTCATAGTCAGTATGTCGGGGAAACGACACCTATGGGATCCCGGGGACCCCTACTACGGTTGGCGGGGCGTAGTGTTGCGCAAAGAGCAGGTCTAGTCGATCAACGTGTGGGAATTTTTCCCCGGGTTCAGGCCACAAATGATGCCTAAAATATTAGTCCTGCTTGTCTGTGTATATTTGGTGTTCTTGAGCTCTTGAACTGGCTACTACGCGTGCATGTCCAAAAAGTCTGAATCCTCTCACAGTATGCCTCGGGCCTCATTCTATATGACAAAGGGATCGCCACAGTGGCACCCAAGAGGTGGAAAGTATTTACAATTGTACAAGCTTATCTCCTAACATCATAGGACAAATGCATTTAATGTGCCACCTATGTGTCCTCTAGCTTTATCAGGGACAGCAACAGAGCTTGTCCCGCCCGTCGCCGCCTCGCCAAGCTCTGACACGCGTCCAAGCTGACGAGGCATGCAGGGCCACGCTGGCTGCTAGCTGTTGTGCTGGTGCGGTGGCATGGTCTTCACAAAGATCTGCATGCCACCACACAGGTGCTTGGCTAGTTGGCTTAGAGGCTGCATGCTGCCACGCAGGCATTTGTCCAGTTGGCGAGTTGGTTGTCGCGTAGGAGTGGTCGCGGGACAGTGAAACCTTGGCGGGCGCGGGCCTGGATGTGGCCCAGCAGACGCCCCTGGCAAGGGCCTTGCTGGTGTCTCGCGGTTGTCCCCAGCAAGGGCCTTGTAGGGGGTCTGCGGTCGTCCCCGGCAAGGCTCTGCCCAGGGGTTTTTGTCTTCCGGTCCTCATCTAGACTCGCGGGCCTTTGGACCCACAAAGATCGGCATGCCACCACGCATGCACCCCTGAATCTTGGTCTTGACGTTGTTGGTGGTGTCAGAGCTCCCAGGCCCAAGGGTGGTGGCCTTGCTGGTGCTCGGCAAGTTGCCCCGGCAAGACTCTTGTCGGGGCTATGTAGGCCACCTCGGCAAGGGCGTTGCCGGGGGAGTCCACCTTTACCCTCTGTTCTTCGTGCCTCTGGCTTGAGTGTTGCCTTGACAGTCTCGTGCTTTTCCTTCTTCTGCTCTGCCAAGCATGGCCGTAGGCGTGGCTACAACTGCTCGTGCACAAGTAAAGGGGTGTAAAAGGGCCCCTACTTTTGTACACCGACAAATTAGTAGGTGTGCATTCGTGTTCATCGGTTCCTCTTATTTCTACGGTCCGTCGGGTCATCCTATTCTATGATGCTTAGGAGAAACAAAATCCAGTACCTTATCCATATCTAGGATTGGGTCAAAGTTGTTGTATTCCGCAAATCAAAATGCCAATCCAGCTTGTGTTTAGTTCTACCCTAGAGTATTACCTCCTTTATGTCAGGATTGTTGTGAGAATTGCACCACCTCTTGTGAACTGTTGATGTAGTGATACTTCTTGCCATCATTGTTCATTCATCGGTTCCCATGTTGTTGTAATCGGAATGGCGATAAGTGAACTCTGTTGTGTGAAATCAATACTCCTAGCAACCCAGTTGCTTGGTAGTTAATGGACAATAATCTTAATCTTAGTGTGTTGGTTATTAAATCATCATTCTAGGATTGACTGTGCTACTTAGTCCCTTTTTCTTGGTGCACTCTTCGATTAATTAGTTAGGACTGTGCAAATACCTTGCTTATTTGATCATACTTTCTTGCCCTGAAACGCAAGATTGTTCTTGAGCTTAGTAACGTATCGGTGGTTCGTGATTTTTGGAGTATCTTCTCGGAAGTATTACCAGGTTGTCCCCTGGCCGCTATGTTGATTTCGTGATCAAGTTGGCTTTCCTTTAAACCACCCCTTCTCCAATAACCTGTGTTGGATACCCCTGAGCTAGTTGGTTAAGCTTAGACAATAACTTGGAGAGTTGGAAGATAAAAGCTTTCCCTAACTTAGTTCATCCTAAAGGGATATCTCGTGTGCGTGTGTGTGTGTTGAAGGAACATGATATCTTCATTGATTGATCCTCATGATCAGTTGTTGGATCTATTGTCTTGTTAAAACTTTGATTTGATTTTGGGCCATCGTCAAACCAAATCGGAACCAACGATGTTTGTAATGTTGTCTTACTCATGGTTATTCCTCGAGCACGCGTCATTATATTCTTTGGTATGACCAATGCTATTGATTTGTTCACATAGTTATGGAACTCCATCTATATGGAAACTTAGATGAAATGTTGTTGAGCCCATCGGCAACATTTTATCTTCTCCATGATTCATGATGAATGTTAAAGCTAGTGTGGGAAACTTCGTAATCACTTTCTTCGTGTTAATTCATGAAGCTTATGCTTGGTGCAAGAAGTGAATTTCATCTAGTTTATGTGCATTTGATACAAGTTGTCACCATGAATTGGAGAAAGGCTTGCTTTGCTTCATTTGGAATCTTCCCAAATCATTTTATGCATGTGTGAAGTATACTATGGTTTGAGAGATTAACTACCTCCATCCCACATGTATTTCCTAGCACGCCAAGCCACTATTTGATTTGTTCAAGGGTAAGATGTTCATCGATAAGTATATACGGACTTCGAAATCCTCGATGATGGTGCCTCACCTGAACTCGGTAGTGTTTTGCCGTAAGACTTCTTTGTGGTCACGCTTGTCTTGGACAATGTGTTCACGAGTGTCTCGCGAACCATCTCATGTTTTGGAGCTTTATATCCTAGTTCATTCCCCAAGAATCTCGCAACATCATCTCGTCGATTTGTGTTGCAATTTTTTTCCAGACATGCTGAGTCTGAAGCATCTTGTGACCAACCAGATCTGAATTTCAGGCAGATATGGTGGTTGGGACATCCCAGAGATTTTGATTTTAGTTTCTCTGTAATCCAGGTAAGTCAATGCAGTTGTCATTTTGCTAAGTCAAGATATCATCCACTCCTGATGAGGATTTGACTTATAGCTTCCTTCCCGAGCTGAGTATGCCATTCTTTTGAACTCCTTCTAAAGATCATTTGCAAATTGCCTTAGTCTGCTATAAAGAGTTTCAATTATCTATGTATCAAAAGTAATTCTTTTTGACACTTAAGGGAACAATCCCACGAGTCACCTGCCCTAAGGTGACCCGTTATGGAATTATAGCAATTAACTCCTCCCTACTTTGAAACCCACTCACCATCTTACTTAAGCGTCGAAATGTTGCCTACCAATTGAACCATCATCATGTGTTATTTTCCATCCCTCTCAGTGTATGTCTGCATGTCAGCTCAAGAGATGTCCATGAGTTCATCTTGAGTTGCTCGATCTTTGAGAAGATTGATTCTTTAGAGTTACCTTCTGTCGTCAACATGTTGGATGAAGTTACCGAAAGCAAAGACGTCAAGATTATTACGATGCAAGAATCAACATCTTCCAGAAGAGTGTTGGATCATGAAGATCGTGTTAGCTTTGTCTCCCCTCTGTTTTCTTACTTCACGTCTTGATTCTTGGGACGAGAATCTTGTTTAGTGGGGGTGAGTTGTCACAGCCCTAGCTTAGTCTTTCCTGTCATTGCATAAGCATCCGTGCATCATGTTTAAATTTTTGAAACTTGAAATGGGGATGATCAAACCCACTCACTTTGAAATTCAAATAGGTCCAACTTAAAAATGCATTCAATGAACCCAAAGTGCCTTCATCAATGTTTGATAATTTTGGCAAGTGAGTCCAAACCAAAAATAGTGAACATTTTTGTGGAATATTTTGGTCCATGAATTTAAATCATTAATATATTTGAATTGGATTTATTTCTGTTATATAAGAAATACATGTCCAATAATTTTGAAAATTGTTGTGGGGCTCTGGAATAATACCCCCAATTGATAAAACAATTTACAAAAGCTCATAAAATGATTTGGGTTGAAGATAAAATCAAAATAGAGTTAAAAAACAAAACAAAATAAAAAAAGAACTTACTAGGCTCACCTGTAGCCCAGGTAGGCAAAGCCAGCGAAGCCCACCAGGGGCAGAGCTATCTTCTTCCTCCTGCGAGGAGGAGAAGTAGGTGCGTGCCCGCAGCACGGCTTAGCTGCGGCCAACTCCTTTCTACCAGCTTCACCCTCCCCGGCTCCATTCGTTCTCAAGTGCGACGCCCTAGACATCTCGATCCATTACCCTCTCTCTGCTCTCCCTCACACACTCGCACGCGCCTACGGCACCTCCGAATATTTATTTTTATAAGTGGCCAGAAAAAGTTCGCGAAATGGATTGAAACTTGGTGTGTGGTATTATTATAGTGTAGATACACCGCCTGCCAAATTTCGTCGCATTCGGAGTCCGTTTGATGGGCCAACCGTTAAACTCGTAGCGGCACCGTTGCCGGTATTTCCGTCGGAGATTTTAGTCTCCGAAACGATGTGCCGGGCTGCAGTTCTCTTCTGTCCCCTCGGCCCAAGTCATCCTACAAAGCCTCTAAACCAACCCGCTAGGCCTGCCTAACCCCCCTTGCGATCGGATCCATTGGATCTCAATCGCAGGGTCCAGAAACCCCCCAGATCCCCTAACCCTAGACCCCCTGCCCTATTTAAACAGTCCGCCTTGCCAATTTTGGCATCCCTAGCCATCCACCTACCTCTAGCCCCCTCCTCCTTGATTTCTGCGCCGCCAGCCACCTCCCACCTGGTCTACCCCTCGAAATCCGGCGTCGCCACCTCGCCATTGCCACTTGGCAGTGCCTAAGTGGCCAGCCGCCGCCGCAGGCCCCCTCCCGACCAACCCGTTCCCGCCAGCTGGCCTCTTCCCCGCGCCAGCCAGCCGTGGCCTGCCAGGCCCGGGCGAGGCCCGCCCCCGGGCCCAGCCGCCGCCCGAGCGCCTGGATGAGCCGCACTCGATCCCGCAGTCCTCCCCGCCGGATCCCGACCCGGTCTCGCCGCGACCCCGCCTCCGCTCGCCGGAGCGCCGCCTCCCATCGTCCGCGACCCCCTTGGGCGGAGCCCGGCCGGATCCCAGCCGACGGCCCCTCTAGGCCCGCCACCGACTGCGTTCCCCGCCGCCTCCACCTCGCCTGCTCATCGGAGCCATGCCCGCCGCCGCCGCCTGTGAAGCTCGCTGCTGGCCGCGTTCGTCAACCAATCTGGTCAATACCCGCCAGATCTGGAGCCCTTCGATCCGTTCCCGGCCTCGCGGGCTCCGCCGGATCCCTGTCGCCCTCGAGCCTCGCTGGAGAACGCCGCCCCACCGTCGGTCGCCTCCTGCCTCTGCCTCCAGCACGACGGGCACGCATGCCTCCTGTGTGTGGGCCTCCACGCTGGCCTCGGCCCACCGCAGCGTGCGGCCCAGCTCCGGCCTGCAAGCCCTCCTCCCCCTCCTGGGTCGTGGCCCACAAGGTGAGCCCGTCCAGCTATCTATCTCGCGCCTGAGCGTCGTTTAGTTAAACGGCTCTCACTCTGTTTTTTTCCCTGGTGTTAAAAAAAACTGCTAAGTCCTTTTTCTGACATAAAATGTGTGCATATTGTGTGGGTCCTAACTTGGTGCATGTTTATCCAAATTGAGCAAATGATATATCAAAATGTTTGTCTCGAAGTGCTCTACATGTTAGTTACATTTTCATGCATATTAGTGTTCATCTTGTTGTCTTAATCTTCATTGCAAAACTGCTATGTGATGTTAGTGTCAAGTCATTGTTGTCTGTCAACAATATGTTACCATATTTGTGAGGTTGTAACTTTGTGCATGTTGGTTCAAATGGAGTGTATGATATGTCAAAATGTTCATTGTGAAGTGCTCTACATGGTGGTGGCTGTTGCATTCATGTTAGGTGCCATATTGCCATGTTTATCTCTGTTGCAGAAGTGCATGTAGCTGTTAAGTGCTGAAAACTGTTATGAGATGCTGATTTGTCTTTTTCATATCTTTATGTGTGATTTTGTTTGAGCTACATGTCAATATGTTTTAGAAGCACAATCATGTCATCTTTGCTGTGGTGCAATCCACTTTTTGTGATATGCCTTGTGGTGTTTGCAACAAGCTTGTAAAGTGGTCTACTCGTTGTTGATGATTTCTATGACTTGTTGAAAACTGCTAAGTCTGAAACTGTTATAACCTGATGCCATGTTTGCTTGATACCCCACTCAAATCCATGAATGTTTTGGATTGTCCAATGATCATGTATTGTTGTCCATGTTATGCTCTATCCATCCATGCCCTTGTTTGCATATATGGCCTGTTGTAGCTTGTTGTTTTCATGCTCCCAAGTTGCTATAAAATATTTATGTCAGCCTGTTATCAGCAAGTTCAGTTTTTCCATGTGGATTGCTAGTGTTCTATGCATCCTATGACCATGTTCTTGCCATGAGTAGCTTCATAAACATGTCTACTTGTTGTTGGTTATATTTACATGCCATGATATGCTCTGAGATGAGTTTCACAAGCTTGCAAACATACCTACTTGTCGTTGTTGCTGCCATGTCTAGTTTATTTCACTAAGTCTGTGAAACTGCTATCTTTTGCAATCTGACCATGATGTTTTGAGCATGTTCTAGTGGTCTTTGTTAGTAGCTAAGTGATCATGCTTGTAGTGCTTGACATGTACATGCTTGCCATGCCCTTTGAGGCCATGAAATATTCTTGTATCATGTTGCTTTGATGTCAACTAAGTGTCATGTTGCTGTTTTGGACAGCTTGTTGTTATATCTTAGTTCATGTGTATGTGTTGAACCGTTGCTCCGTTTTGGACATGTCCTATATGAAACTTTTGTGTTTTTGCATGTAGATGAATAATAACATGTTGTAAACCTGTTTGATGTGTGTTTGCTTGATGTTTGGATGCGTTTTGCATCGATGACATGTTTGACTTATTTTGCTCATATCTTCTAGGCCGTAGATCCGAATTAAATGAACTTTATATGAAACTTGACTGGAATTTTGAGTAGATCATCATGGTGCATGTTAACTTGCTTTTTAACAACTTTAACTTAATGTTTGTTCAGATCTGGACCAATTTCGAAAATTGCATATGAGGTCTTACCGGAATTGTTATATATTGTTTTCGGCCTCATTTAAACTCGCTTTGTGTGATGTTCTTGCATTCTTCATCCCTTGCCATGAATTGCATCATGTAGCCTTGTCATGCATCATACTTGTTTGAGCATCTTGTCTTGTTATGTGTTGGGTGTTTACCCTGTTGTGTGCTTCTTCTCGCTAGTTCATATTCCGTTGTGAACATGAGGATTCGTTCGACTACACTTGGTTCATCTTCGTGGCTTATTCTTTGTCTTCTTCATGCACTCGTTCTTCTTCCTTGCGGGATCTCAGGCAAGATGACCGTCACCTTGGATACCTTTACTATCATTGACATGCTAGTTGTCTCGATGCTATCGTTGTATGTCACGCTACCTATCTATTTATTGTCAGCCTCTCCTTGTCGCCATGAAACCTCTAACCATTGACACCATTTCAGCAAACCTTTGTTTGGCTATGTTACCGCTCGCTCAGCCCCTCTTATAGCGTTGTTAGTTGCAGGTGAAGATAAAGATTGCTCCATGTTGGAGCTAGACATTGTTGGAATATCACAATATCTATTAATTAAATTAATGCACCTATATACTTGGCAATGGGTGGAAGGCTTGGCCTTTTGCTCGGTGTTTTGTTCCACTCATGCCACCTTAGGAACCAATAAACCGGTGTTATGTTCCTTGATTTTGCGTTCCTAACACGGTTGGGTATAAGGGGACCCCTTGATAATTCGCTTTGTTTAAAGCTTTTCCAGCGAGGCCCAACCTTAGTTTACCATTTGCCTAATAACTAAAAAACTTGCATAGGGACTCTCCGGACCCCAAGGATTCTTAATCAACCCCCGGGCCAGTGCTCCTCTGAGTGTTGGTCCAAACTGGGCGATGTCCGGTGCCCCCTGGGCAACCAGGGTCTCAGCCAACCAGACGTCTTGCCCATCCGGTGTGCCCCGAGAACGAGGTATGTGTGACTCCTATCGCGATTTGTCGGCACATCGGGCGGTCTTGCTGGATTAGTTTTACTATTGTCGAAATATCTGGAGCACGGGATTCCGAGAACACTCGGGCCTTCCCAATTTTGGAGTTGTTACTCCGTTGATCGTGAGAGCTTGTGATGGGCTAAGTTGGGATACCCCTGCAGGGTTATGATCTTTCGAAAGTCGTGCATGCGGTTATGTGGCAGATGGGAATTTGTTAATATCCGGTTGTAGAAAACTTGACAGTGGATCCGAAATAAAATACACAACCGAGTGAGTAACCGTGGCTGTCTCTTTTCACTTTGAGAAGAGAACATGGTGGGGTTATGTTTGACTCGTAGGTAGTTCAGGATCTTTAGTGATCATTATTAGTTTCCGAACCTTTGCGTAGAGGCTCATCTTATTCTTGTACTCGTAAGTTAGCCACCATACTTTTTCTTAGTCGCTGCTGCAACCTCACCATTATCCTTTCCATACCCAATAAAGCTTTGCTAGTCTTGATACCCATGGTTATGGGATTGTGGAGTCCTTGTGGCTCATAGATACTACAACAACAGTTGCAGGTGCAGGTTTCCGATGCCTTGACGTGAGAGCGATGTTACTTGAGTTGGAGTTCTTTCTTCTTCTTCTTCGTCAGTCTTGGGATAGGTTCCTAGTCGGCAGCCTGGGATAGTAGGATGGATGTCGTTGTGCTTTTCATGTTTGCATCCGTAGTCGGATGTCTTGTATTGATGTTGTTGTATTCATGTGACTTGTATGTATCCCCATGTATGTATGTAATGGTACGATGTAATGATATCTATCTTGCTAAGCGCCTGAAATGCGTTGTGCCTCAATCACAAGTTTTGTCTAGTGATCGAGATAGAATCGCATCTTGGGCGTGACATAGGCGGAGCGCTGAGGCTACAACATGAGCCTACGGACGATGGCGAATGTGCTGGTGACGAGAAGGAGAACTAAGGGGGTCGGAACACTCACCGGCGATGAGCTCCGACGGCGGCGAGTTTGGGTGTGCACGCTAGCATGCCTAGAGCAAGAGAACGAGGGGAAAAGGGATGGGGAGGAGCGCAAGCTCACCACGAACACGCTCGCGTGATCGGGATGACGGGAGGAGGACGGAGTCGAGCGGGGCGGCGGTCGAACAGCTGCGGTGGCCGGAGACGAAGACGAAGCCGTAGGGGAAGCAGACGAGCCCTCAGCTCTGTGTAATCGACGCCGGTGACGTAGTCGACGACGGGGAAGAAGAAGGACACGGTTGGCGAGGCGGAGGTCGTCGAGGTTCACGTCGGCGACGAGCTCATGCTCTCAGATACGTTCGGGGCGGTGGTGGGGCGGCGGATCTGGTGGCTCTGAGCTCACCTGGCGGCGGGAGGAGGAAGAGGGGAACCCTAGAGCGTTGGTGGATAGCAATGTGGCTTAAGAGGGGGGCCAAGGCGACGAGTTGGACGGCGACGCGCTCGTGCTCGCGGTCCCCATGGCGACGGGGCGAGGTGGACGAAAAGGTGGGTGCGGGCGCTGTTCACGATCACTGACATGTGGGCCCGGCTCGGCCACGTGGAGGCGACGCAGAGGGGGCGAGTGTTTGCGTGGGTGAGAAAAGGAGAGAGGGACGCACAGGTGAATCAACTGGGCAGCGCGCGTGCTGGCTGGCGGGCCGGCCTGGTGGCCGAGGTCCAGGTTGTTCTGTGGGCTGCGGCTGGCTGCTGCTGCACTTCTGCTGCTTTTCTTTTTCCTTTTTCTTTAGGCAAAAAATCAAAATGAAAAGCACAGGCAGCTAGGAAAAGAATTAGGGAGAAGTAAAAATATGTATGTGTTCCTGGATTTATGTTTGATTTAATAAAATTACTTTGGGCATTTTTAGAGGTAGAAAAATAAAACAAGTTTGAATATGATTCAAACTTGAGGCATTTTTGAACCTAACCAAAGCAACTTCAAAAGAGGTGAAATTTGGCATAGGTGTTTAGGACAGAGAGCAAGATATGTTGGGAGAAGATGAACATTAAAGGAGGAGGCTAGATGGCACTTTGCAAAACTAAAAGAAAGAGAGAAAGAGAGAAGGGGAAGTGGTGCTGAAGCTTGGAAAAAGATAAAGCATGAATCACATGGATCAAAGCAACACTAAACCATGCCAGAAACCACAATGCCACATGGTGAATAAGTGAATGCAATATGACAAGGTTGAATGCAATATGATGAGGCCATGGTGCATATGATGACATGACAATGCATTAAGATGACAAGCATTAATGAAAGATAAACCCCCAAGGAAAGGATAGGACCAAATGGTAAATATATATTGCCATATAAGGAAGTTTTACATCTGGGGTGCTACAACACGGCCCGCGGAGCTCGCCATGGCGGTTAGTTATACGGACTCTCTCATCTTTCCTCCATTACATTGTGTGTGCGTCCGTCGATGATTACAATGCTAACGAGGAGTGGTGTGTTGCAGGCATTGGTTGAGAAAGAGAGATTGAGCACCCAGGCGCTTTTGGAGAAGGCAAAAAGGGAGGCGGCAGACAGGGAGAAAGAGACGGAGGAGAGGACCGCTAAGCTATTGGAGGAGGAGAGGAACCGGAACGAGGCGTCTCACTGGGACCTATACGAGCTCCTTGTGGTTCGTTTCTCGTGCATATTAGCCAAATCATGCACGTAATGTTCGCATTACTAACTAATATGACTAACTCGTGATAACCAAATGTGCAGACCATGTGCGAGCAAAACGGCCAGACCCCTCTGCCGATGCCCCAGATCGCTCCTGCAGCCACGGTGAGTTTGATTTCAATGGTCGTTAATTACTAGTATTCACATTTTCAGTTGCATCATGCTAAGGAGACAATATTGGAAATGATCTTTGGTGCAGCATACCTCCCAACAAGCATCGACCAATCCTTCTACGTCTGGCAATGGCAGAACCCCGACTGGTCCTTCACCTCCGTCTGCCACTCCCGCAGCCCTGACCCATCCTTCACCTCCGTGACCACAGTATTTTCCTTTTTCTTCTTTCTTTATTATTCTTCTTCTTCTTCTTCCTCTTTTCCTGCTCTTACTTGTTTTTATTCGTAAATGGCATAAGAACCTTGCTAACCTCATAAATGTCATATACTTAGCGTGTTGTCCTCTAAAATGCCTAAATAAGCTTAGTTAGGTCAAAATGGCATATTTAGCTAGGTTAGCTTAAAAATGACCAAGTTTAACAAGGTTAGCTCCAATATGATCTATTTAACCTACGTTAGCTCCTAAATGACATAATTTAGCATATTTACTCCACAAATGACATAATAAGATGAAAAAAAGAAGGAAGAGGAAGAAAAGAAGAAGAAGAAGCAGAAGAAGAGGTTCTTCTTCTTATTATTATTCTTATTCTTCATTTCTTATTCTTATTCTTCTTCTTCTTCTTTTCCTCCTCTTACTTGTTTTTATTCGTAAATGGCATAATAACCTTGCTAACCTCATAAATGTCATATACTTATCTTGTTGTCCTCTAAAATGTCTAAATAAGCTTAGTTAGGTCAAAAATGGCATAATTAGCTAGGTTAGCTTAAAAATGACCAAGTTTAACAAGGTTAGCTCCAATATGATCAATTTAACCTACGTTAGCTCCTAGATGACATAATTTAGCCTATTTAGTCCACAAATGACATAATAAGATGAATAAAAGAAGGAAGAGGAAGAAAAGAAGAAGAAGAAGAAGAAGAAAAGGTTCTTCTTCTTCTTCTTCTTCTTCTTCTTCTTTCTTCTTCTTCTTCTTCTTTCTTATTCTTCTTCTTCTTCTTTTCCTCCTCTTTCTTGTTTTTATTCGTAAATGGCATAATAACCTTGCTAACCTCATAAATGTCATATACTTAGCTTGTTGTCCTCTAAAATGCATAAATAAACTTAGTTAGGTCAAAATGGCATAATTAGCTAGGTTAGCTTAAAAAGGACCAAGTTTAACTAGGTTACCTCCAATATGATCTATTTAACCTACGTTAGCTCCTAAATGACATAATTTAGCCTATTTGGTCCACAAATGACATAATAAGATGAAAAAAAGAAGGAAGAGGAAGAAAAGAAGAAGAAGAAGCAGAAGAAGAGGTTCTTCTTCTTATTATTATTATTCTTCTTCTTCTTCTTCTTTTCCTCGTCTTACTTGTTTTTATTCGTAAATGCATAATAACCTTGCTAACCTCATAAATGTCATATACTTAGCTTGTTGTCCTCTAAATGTCTAAATAAGCTTAGTTTGGTCAAAAATAGCATAATTAGCTAGGTTAGCTTAAAAATGACCAAGTTTAACAAGGTTAGCTCCAATATGATCAATTTAACCTACGTTAGCTCCTAGATGACATATTTACCTACCTTAGCTGTAAATTGACCTACACACTTAGCATTTTTACCTACCTTAGCTCTAAATAGTCTTCTTCTTATTATTATTATTCTAACTTTCATCTTTCCCAATTTGCAGATTTGATTTAGACGAGGAAGCTTACATTGATGGAGTGTACTATTCTTCTGGTGCTTCCTTGTTGTTTATGAAAACTTGTTTGGATATGTATGTCTATATGGATATGTTGTCATTGGAAACTTTTTTCTGGATATGTATGTATATATATGGATATGTTGGATACGACTTTGTTGAACTATGTTGTTGGATATGTTGGATTTGATGAAATATGTTGTTGGACATGCTGTTATATGTTTTTGGATATGTTGGATATGTATGTATATGTATATCTGTGTGTGAAAACCTGTCAAATTAAATGGATTAAAATAAAAACAGGGGATATATAGCCTCTTTGCCGTCTGCAAGCGGACGGAAAAGAGCTTTGTCATCCGCTAGCAGACGGCAAAGAGGTCACGTGGCACTCACCTGTGTAAACTGGGAACACTGGGTTTCCTATTTGGGCACTTTGCCGTCTGCCAGCAGTTCTTTGTCGTCTGCTGACTGATGGCAAAGTGCCCAAATAGGGCTGGCAATTAGGGCCAGCTATGCCGTCCGTCAGCAGACGGCAAATAATCAATGTTCTTTGCCGTGTGCTGACGGACGGCATAGCTGGACACATGGCAGCTTCCTGCTGCTGTTGGAGCCGAGCTGTTTGCCGTCCGCCAGCAGACGGCAAAGAGTTAAAGATCTTTGTCGTCTGCTGGCGGACGGTAAAGCACGCCGTTAATCCCTAACGGCGCTCACCCCACCCCACTTCTGTCCACGATCTTTGTCGTCTGCTGACGGACGGCAAAGCCCTTTGCCGTCCGCTTCTACGAAGCAGACGGCAAAGAAGGCCTTTGCTGGCACTCGTTTAGCCGGACATGTTGCCGTCTGCTGGCGGAGGGCAAAGGCCTATGCCGGCCGCCATGTATGCCTTCACCGTCCGCCATGGCGGACGGCAAAGTGCCTGATTCCTGTAGTGTAAAGAGGCCGACATATAGTTCTCTAATTATTGAAATTACTTGTCGACTATCCCCTTCACGATTGAGTAGTCTTTAGGATCTTTAAGTAGTGAGTGCAGTAGTATAAACTTTCCTTCTTCAACTTGAATGTCTAATAAGATCCAGTGGAAACTGCATGCGCACACATTCGCATGTATAAATTAAGCGGGCATGTGCATAACACTCATCAACTACCCTAAACCCTATACACTTATTAACATCTAGCTAGTAAGCAAAAACAGAATTCACAGTATACAAGACAGTGTGACTCATGTGAAGTTGTAAGGAAGTAGTATATCTCCATTTGTATTGAGGCGCTTCAAGAACTCTAGCATCTTTTCCCCTACATCCTCTCGATACCATGCAAGTGTCCATGTCTCTTGATTAATGGTATTTGGGTCAATGAACCCAATGGCGTAGTACGATGTAATGATATCCATCTTTCTAAGCGCCTGAAATGCGGTTGTGCCCCAATCACGAGTCATCACGTGATCGGGATAGAATCGCATCTTGGGCGCGACAAGTTGGTATCAGAGCCTCGACCTACAATAGGAGCCCCCTTGATTGATCGTAGTTTGGCCGTTGTTGAGTCTAGCAGAAAACTTTTTCGGTGTCTAGTTATATCGGTGAGTAGGAATTCTTTTTACTCCTCAGTCCATTCGTCGCTCTTGTGAGGAATCTTGACGTAGTTGTTTTGAAATAATCCTCTTCCCCTTCAAATTTTTTTAGGATCATGTAGTTAGTTTTGTTCGTTGCGATGTCAGCTCTTTTCATCCGGTGCAATTCTTGTCAAGTTGATTTGACCCTCTTCATCTTTTGCTAGTTCAATCCTCAGTTCTTTCCAACCGGCGTTGTTTTCCCCATTCAAAGTGGTCTTTCTTTTTCCCACCCGCCCACCCTTTTTCTTCTCGGAACCGGAGTCATTAATCGAGTATCCATCCTACTCGTCAGAAGCCTATGCTTTCTTTCTTCAATTGTTTCAATGGGTGAATTCTTGTCTAGTTCGTCATCCTTCATCTCTTTTCTTCTCCGATGAATTCTCCTCTCGTTCATCATTCTTCATCTCTTTTATTTTCCGATGGATTCAATTCAAGTATCCGGTGTTGATCATATTCTTTCACATTGCTCAAATGTTTCCAATTACTCGTTCGCCTCTCACCATTTAATTGTTCTGGAGTTTCGAAGACATCCTGATAACCCACAAGTGTAGGGGATCAGTTGTAGCCTCTTTCGATAAGTACGAGTGTCGGACCCAACGAGGAGCTAAAGGCAGAACAAATATTCCCTCAAGTTCTATCGACCGCCGATACAACTCTACGCACGGTTGACGTTTACTTTACCTAGAACAAGTATGAAACTAGAAGTAATTTGTAGTTTTTGTGGGATAGGGTTGCAAGAATATAAAGAGCAGGTAAATATAAACTAGGGGCTATTAAGATAAAGAAGCAATAAAGTTAATATAGCAAGTGTGGAAAAGTGGTGGTAGGAGTTGCGAAATTGCCCCTAAGCAATTGACTACGTTACTAGACCGATAGCAAGTTTTATGCGGGAGAGGCCACTGCTAGCATGTCATCCCTGACTTGGAATTCTATGCACTTATGATTGGAACTATTAGCAAGCATCCGCAACTACTAACGTTCATTAAGGTAAAACCCAACCATAGCATTAAGATCTATTGGTCCCCCTTCAATCCTGTATGCATCAATTTCTACGCTAGGTTGAAGCTTCTGTCACTCTTGCCCTCCAATACGTAGTCCTATCAACATACAACTAACCCTATGGTGCGATCCACACGCGCACTCATATGATGGGCACCAAAGGACAGCAACATAACCACAAGAAAATTAAATCAGTTTTAGCAATTCACCAATCACCGATAGGACAACGAAAATCTACTCAGACATCATAGGATGGCAACACATAATTGGATAATAATATGAAGCATAAAGCACCATGTTCAAGTAGAGTGTACAGCGGGTTGCGGGAGAGTGGACCGCTGTAGATAGATGGGGGAAGGTGATGGAGATGTTGGTGAAGATGACGGAGGTGTTGGTGTTGATCGCCGTCACACGATGATGGCCCCGGTGGCACTCTGGCGCCACCGGAAGCGAGGGGGAGAGAGCCCCCCTCCTTATCCTTCTTCCTTGGCCTTCTCCCTAGGTGGGAGAAAGGTTTCCCCTCTGGTCCATGGCCTCCATGGCGGCGGAGGGGCGAGAGCCCCTCCGATATTAGATTTCTCTCTCTCTCTCTCTCTCTCTCTCTCTCTCTCTCTCTCTCTCTCTCTCTCTCTCTCTCTCTATTTCTGCGTTCCTAGATTCTGGCCCTTCACCGTTTCTTATATTCCCGGAGATTCGTAACTCCGATTGGGATGAATTTTTGACACGATTTTTATCCGGATATTAGCTTTCTTCCGGCAAAGGAAGGGCATCAACTGCCTTATGGAGTGGCCACGAGGGCCCAGGGTGCGCCTGCCCCTGGTGGGCGCGACCCCTTCCTCGTGGCCCACTCGGGCATCGTCTCATGTTGGTTCTGCTTCCCAAAATTCACATATCTTCCAAAATAAATCTCCGTTCGTTTTTATTCCGTTTGGACTTTGTTTGATATGGATATTCTGCGAAACAAAAAACATGCAACAAACAGGAACTGGCACTGGGCACTGGATCAATATGTTAGTCCCAAAAGATAGTATAAAAAGTTGCCAAAAGTATATGGAAGTTGTAGAATATTGGCATGGTAAAATCAAAAATTATAGATACGACGGAGACGTATCAGCATCGCCAAGCTTAATTCCTGCTCTCCCTCGAGTAGGTAAATGATAAAAAAAATATTTTTTGGTGTGGAATGCTACCTAGCTTAATCTTGATCATGTAATCTAATCATGGCATGAATATTAAGAAACGAGTGATTCAAAGCAATAGTCTATCATTTGACATAAACGAATTTAATACTCGGGCATCCCAACAAACAATCAAGTCTTTCAAAATATCAATGCTAAAGAACGTTATCCCTACAAAATCATAAGTCTTTTATGCTCCCTTTTCTTAACACAGGGTACCCCTCATGCCTATCCCGATGTCAGCCAAGCAATTGTTTTCATACTTTACTTTTTCGAACATTTTCAACTCTTCACGCAATACATGAGCGTGAGCCATGGACATAGCACTATGGGTGGAATAGAAGGTGGTAGTAGACAAAAGTAGGGAGAAAGTCTCACATCGACTAGGCGTATCAATGGGCTATGGAGATGCCCATCAATAGATATCAATGTGAGTGAGTAGGGATTGCCATGTAACGGATGCACTAGAGTTATAAGTGTATGAAAGCTCAAAATAAAACTAGTGGGTGTGCATCAACTTGCTTGCTCATAAAGACCTAGGGCATTTGAGGAAGCCCGTCGTTGGAATATACAAGCCAAGTTCTATAACGAAAAATTCCCACTAGTATATGGAAGTGACAAAACAAGAGACTCTCTATTATGAAGATCACGGTGCTACTTTGAAGCACAAGTGTGGAAAGGATAGTAGCATTGTCCCTTCTCTCTTTTCTCTCATTTTTTTTTGTTTTTTTAGGGGCTTTCCCTTTTTTTATTAGCCCCTCTCTATTTTTTTAGGCCATCTCTCTTTTTTTGGCCTTTCCTCACTTGGGACAATGCTCTAATAATGAAGATCATCACACTTTTATTTACTTACAACTCCAAGATTACAACTCGAAGCTAGAACAAAATATGACTCTATGTGAATGCCTCCAATGGTGTACCGGGATGTGCAATGATCTAGCGTAGCAATGACATCAAAAAACGGACAAGCCATGGAAACATCATGCTAGCTATCTTACGATCATGCAAGGCAATATGACAATGATGGTCCGTGTCATAATAAATGGAACGATGGAGTTACATGGCAATATATCTCGGAATGGCTATGGAAATGCCATAATAGGTAGGTATGGTGGCTGTTTTGAGGAAGGTATATGGTGGGTGTATGATACCGGCGAAACCTGCGTTGTACTAGAGTGGCTGGCAAAGTGGAAGGGTGAGAGTGTGTATAATTCATGGACTCAACATTAGTCATAAAGAACACACACACTTATTGCGAAAAATCTATTAGACCTCAAAGCAAAAATACTACGACGCATGCTCCTAGGGGGGAGGTTGGTAGGAGTTAACCATCGCGCGCCCCCGACCGTCACGCAAAGATAAACAATCAAAATACAATGCGCGCCAATTTGGTTACATGGTTAGGAGACCATACGTGCATGCTTCGGGAATCACAAACCTTAACACCAATATTTTAAATAAACCATAATATCACTAGTTCCTCCCACATATTAGCATCTCTATATCACAAAACTATTGCAAGGAATCAAACATATCATATTCAGCTATCTACAAGTTTATGTAGGATTTTATGACTAACCATGTGAATGACCAATTCCTGTTATCTCTCTAAATAGATATAAGTGAAGCAAGAGAGTTTTAATTCTTTCTACAAAAGATATGCCCATGCTCTAACAAATATAAGTGAAGAAAAAGAGCATTCTACAAATGGCGGTTTTCTATATGAAGAGAAACAGGCAATCCAAACTTCAAATTACATAAGTGAAGCACATGAAGCATTCTATAAAGCCATACTCAAAAGATATAAGTGAAGTGCAAAGAGCATTCTATAAATCAACCAAGGACTATCTCATACCAGCATGGTGCATTTATTAAAAGAAAAAGAAAAAGCACACGATGCTCCAAGAGTTTACGCATATCATGTGAACGAAACGAATCCGAAAACATACCGATACTTGTTGAAGAAAGATGGGATGCCTTCCGGGGCATCCCCAAGCTTAGACGATTGAGTCTCCTTGAATATTTACTTGGGGTGCCTTGGGCATCCACAAGCTTGAGCTCTTGCCTCTCCTCCTTCTTCTCACATCGAGACATCCTCGGTCTTCGAACACTTCATCCACACAAAACTTAACCGAACTTTTAGTGGCGGAGTTAGTGCATATGATCAATAAAATCCCATCATGTACTGCTCTAACATTATTGTATAATTATAAACAAACATTACCTACTGTATGCTATCATAATTCTATGGCCCCAAGTCAGGGAGGCATCAACAAGAATTCAAACATATGCAAATAATGAAGCTATAACAGCAATCTGTGAAAATAGGACATTCTGTGGTAATCTGAACATTAACCATACTTCTGTAACTCTAACAATTCTAGAAAAATTAGGAAAAATCAACAATTTGTATAGCAAGACTTTGCAAAAAGTTTCAGATCCTTTCGACACTCCGGTAAAAAATGTAAAATCACACACTTCAGCCAAAGTTTCTGTTTTTGCACCGCACAAACCAACAAGCAATTTAATCATCCTAAAGGAAACTCTTGGCACATTATTTTTATAATACAATGGAATTGTACAAGGGGATAATTATTTTTGTTGAAAAGTTTCTGTAATCAAGGTTCACAAAGTTTCCAAGGGCATGAATAGAGTTCAACGCTAGCTCCCACTTTAACAATACTCGTCTTTCTCACTTTCGCTTTTCTTTTTGAAAAAGTTTTAGGTTCCCCTCTTTATTTTTTTGTTTTTAAACTTTATAAAAGCACACAACAAAAATAAATGACTCTCTAAAACTTCCGTGTTGTCTCCCTGGCAGCGCTTTCTTTAAAGCCATTAAGCTAGGCATATAGTGCTCAAGTAATGGATCCACCCGGATCCCAAGGTATATCAAAGCCAATTTTAATTAGCAATGATTTGGTATTTAGTAGTGAGCACAAAGTGATATGTGTCATGCAAAAACGAAGTCTAACTCTCTTCCTATGCATAGGCATGTCATACAAGAACAATTCATGCACATCAAGTAAAGGCCAATGCATAGTATAGGCAATTTCTTGCAATTTTATCATGTTGGAAACGTAGAGAGGCGGAGATGTAGTTCCTCTCTCATAATAATTGCAAGTAGGAGCAGCAAGTGATACGTCTCCAACATATCTATAATTTTTTATTGTTCCATGCTATTATATTATCCTTCTAGGATGTCTAATGGGCTTTATTATACACTTCTATATGATTTTTGGGACTAACCTATTAACCCAGAGCCCAGTGCCAGTTTCTGTTTTTTCCTTGTTTTTGAGTTCCCCAGAAAAGGAATATCAAACGGAGTCCAATTGACGGGCCATTTTTTAGTGATTTTTTCTGGACCAAAAGAAGCCCCCGAAGCAAAAGAGGTGGGCTAGGAAAGCCATGGGTTGCCCTCGAGGGTGGAGGGCGCGCCCTAGGAAGGGGGGCGCGCCCCCTATCTCGAGGACGGCCCGTAGCTCCCCTTTACTTGGCCCCGACTCCAAAAATTCCTATAAATACTGGAACCTCCAGAAATTAACCTAGATCGGGAGTTCCGCCGCCGAAAGCCTCTATAGCCACCGAAAATCAATCTACACCCGTTTTGGCACCCTGCCGAAGGGGGGGATCCCTCTCCAATGGCTATCTTCATCATCCCGGCGCTCTCCATGACGAGGAGGTAGTAGTCCACCCTCAGGGCTGAGGGTATGTACTAGTAGCAATGTGTTTGATCTCTCTCTCTCTCTCTCGTGTTCTTGAGATGGCACGATCTTGATGTATCGCGAGCTTTGCTATTTTAGTTGGATCTTATGATGCTTCTCCCCCTCTACTCTCTTGTAATGGATTGAGTTTTCCCTTTGAAGTTATCTTATCGGATTGAGTCTTTCAGGATTTGAGAACACTTGATGTATGTCTTGCACGTGCTTATCAATGGTGACAATGGGATATCATGTGATCCACTTGATGTATGTTTTGGTGATCAACTTACGGGTTCCGTGACCTTGGGAATCTATGCATAGGGGTTGGCACACATTTTCGTCTTGACTCTCCGGTAGAAACTTTGGGGCACTCTTTGAAGTTCTATGTGATGGTTGAATAGATGTTTCTGAGATTGTGTGATGCATATCGTATAATCATAACCACGGATACTTGAGGTGACATTGGAGTATCTAGGTGACATTAGGGTTTTGATTGATTTGTGTCTTAAGGTGTTATTCTAGTACGAACTCTATGATAGATTGAACGTTACTACGGACTCTTGAATAGATCGATCAGAAAGAATAGCTTGAAGGTGGTTTCATACCTTACCATAATCTCTTCGTTTTTTCTCCGCTATTAGTGACTTTGGAGTGACTCTTTGTTGCATGTTGAGGGCTAGTAATATGATCCAATTATGTTATCCTTCTTGAGAGAACTTGCACTAGTGAAAGTATGAACCCTAGGCCTTGCCTACTATCATTGCAACACCGTTTATGCTCACTTTTACCACTTGCTACCTTGCTGTTTTTATATTTTCTTATTACAAAAACCTATATCTACCATCCATATTGCACTTGTATCACCATCTCTTTGCCGAACTAGTGCACCTATATAATTTACCATTGTATTGGGTGTGTTGGGGACACAAGAGACTCTTTGTTATTTGGCTGCAGGGTTGCTTGAGAGAGACCATCTTCATCCTATGCCTCCCACGGATTGATAAACCTTAGGTCATCCACTTGAGAGAAATTTGCTACTGTCCTACAAACCTCTGCAATTGGAGGCCCAACAACGTCTACAAGAAGAAGGGTGCGTAGTAGACATCAAGCTCTTTTCTGGCGCCGTTGCCGGGGAGGTGAGTGCTTGAAGGTATATCTTTAGATCTTGCAATTGAATCTTTTAGTTTCTTGTTTTATCACTAGTTTTGTTTATAAAAGAAAACTACACAAAAAATGGAATTAAGGTTACCTCATGCGCTTCATCTTTTTAATAACTTTCATGAAAATGATGGGAAGGAAAATTGTGCTCAAGTACTAGAATAAGAATTACATATAATGCTTGGCATAAAATATGTGCATGATGAGCATGATTGCAATGTTGTTAGTATGAATTCTTTGAATACCCATGATGCTAATGATATGCAAACTCACAAGCTTGGGGAAGCTATGTTTGATGAAGATGATATTTTTAGTCCCCCAAGTTTTGATGAGCAAATTTATTATGATGAAATCATGCCTCATATTTATGATGATTATATTGATGAAAGTGGATTTGGAGAGGTCATGACTTTATTTAGTGATGAATCCACTATTTCGGAAGAGGTTCCAATTGATTATGAGAACAAAGTTGCTATCTATGATGATTATTGTGACGACTTGTATGCTATTAAGAATAATGATAACCATGAAACTTGTCATCATGATTTTAGTTTTCAATTGGATTATGCTTCACATGATAGTTACTTTGTTGAGTTTGCTCCCACTACTATGAATGAGGAGAATTTTGCTTATGTGGAGAGTAGTAAAATTTCTATGCAAGTAGATCATGAAAAGAATGCTTTATGTGCTGGTTATATTTTTGAATGAATTCATGATGCTACTGAAAATTATTATGAGAGAGGATCATATGCTTGTAGGAATTGCAATAATATCAAGTTTCCTCTCTATGCGCTTAAAGTTTTGAAGTTATGCTTGTTTTGCTTCCCTGTGCTAGTTGATTATTGTTCCCATAAGTTGTTTGCTCACAAAATCCCTATGCATAGGAAGTGGGTTAGACTTAAATGTGCTAATCATATGCTTCATGATGCTCCCGTTATGTTTCAATTCTTATCTTTTATGTGAGCATCATTATGCCTAGCTAGGGGCGTTAAACGATAGCGCTTGTTGGGAGGCAACCAAACTTTATATTTTTTTGTTTTTGTTGCTGTTAGGGAATAAATATTGCATATAGACTATGATTAGATGTGGTTTCATGTTTTGTTTAGTGTTTGTGCCAAGTAGAACCTTTGGGAGGACTTGTGTGAAGTTTATGTGATCTTGCTGTGAAAAACAGAATCGCTAGCGCTTGCCAAAGTAGTCGTGGGATTTTACTGGAGGGTGATTTTTAGTTGATTCTTTTTGCAGATGATTGGTAGACATATTCCGAAAATTTAACAATTTAGTTTGAATTTTTTGGAGTTACAGAAGTAGGCGAACCCTGCAGATTACTACAGACTATTCTGTCTTTGACAGATTCTGTTTTTCGTGTGTTGTTTGCTTATTCCGATGCATCTATGAGTAGTATTGGAGGATATGAACCATAGAGAAGTTGGAGTACAGTAGGTTTAAAACCAATATAAACAAAGAATGAATTAATTTATGTACCTTTGAGTAGTGGTTTGCTTTCTTATACTAACGGAGCTCACGAGAATTTTTGTCTAAGTTTTGTGTTGTGAAGTTTTCAAGTTTTGAGTATTGCTTTGATGGACTATGGAACAAGGAGTAGCAAGGGCCTAAGATTGGGGATTCCCATGGAACACCAAGTAAATTCAAGATAATCAAAAGCCCAAGCTTGGGGATGCCCTGGAAGGCATCCCCTCTTTCGTCTTCATCCATCGGTAACTATACTTGGAGCTATATTTTTATTCGCAACATGTTATGTGTTTTGCTTGGAGCGTCAATTTAGTTTATTTTGTTTTGCTTGATGTTTGAATAATATCCCAAGATCTGAAGTTATTAAATGTTATAGATTCTTCACATAGTTACATAATTATTCAACTACTCATTGATCTTCACTTATATCTTTCGGAGTAGTTTGATATTGCTCTAGTGCTTCACTTATATCTTCTCGAGCACGTCGGTGGTTTTATTTTGAAGAAATAGATGAACTCTCATGCTTCACTTATATCTTTTTGAGAGTCTATTAAAACAGTATGGTAATGTGTTTAGGCTAAAGAAACTAGTCTTCACATGATAGACATCCAATGTCAATGTAGTAAAAAAAATCACACCAAGTGCATTGAATAGAATGAGATGTTGGATGCTTGATAATTGTTTTGAGACATGAGGATAGTGATATTAGAGTCATGCTAGTGGAGTTATTATGAAATTGAGAAATACTTGTGTTAAGGTTAGTGATTCCCGTAGCATGCACGTATGGTGAACCATTGTGTGACTAAGTTAGAGCATGAGGTATTTGTAGAGTGTCAACCTTTGTGTGGAGGTCGGGGGCGCGCGATGGTTAACTCCTACCAACCTCCCCCCTAGGAGCATGCGTTGATTGCTTTGTTTTGATGACTCGTAGATTTTTGCAATAAGTATATGAGTTCTTATGACTAATGTTGAGTCCATGGATTATACGCACTCTCACCCTTCCACCATTGCTAGCCTCTCTTGTACCGCGCAACTTTTGCCGGTGCCATAAACCCACTATATATCCTTCCTCAAAACAGCCACCATATTGTTCCTCAAAACAGCCACCATACCTACCTATCATGGCATTTCCATAGCCATTCCGAGATATATTGGCATGCAACTTTCCACCGTTCCGTTTATATGACACGCATCATATTGTCATATTGCCATGCATGATCTTGTAGTTGACATCGTATTTTTGGCAAAGCCACCATGCATAGATTTTTATACATGTCACTCTTGTTTCATTGCACATACCGGTACACCGTCGGAGGCATTCATATAGAGTCATACTTTGTTGTTGTAGTCTCGAGTTGTAATATCCAGTTGTAATGAAAGTGTGATGATCATCATTATTAGAGCATTGTCCCATGGGAGGAAAGGTTGAATCTATAAAGCCCCTCCACAAAAAAAAGAGAAAAAAAAGAAAGGCCAAAGAAAAAAAAGGCCCAAAAAAATTAAAAAAAATAAGAAGGAAAAGAAAAAAGGGACAATTGCTACTATCTTTTTACACACATGTGCTTCAAAGTAGCACCATGGTCTTCATTGTAGAGAGTCTCATGCTTAGTCATTTCATATGCTAGTGGGAATTTTTCGTTATAGAACTTGGCTTGTATATTTCAACGATGGGCTTCCTCAAATTCTCTAGGTCTTCGTGAGCAAGCAAGTTGGATGCACACCCACTAGTTTCTTTTGTTGAGCTTTCATTCATATTTAGCTCTAGTGCATCCGTTGCATTGCAATCCCTACTCACTCACATTGATATCTATTGATGGGCATCTCCATAGCCCGTTGATACGCCTAGTCGATGTGAGACTATCTCCCTCTTTTTATCTTCTCCACAACCACCTCTATTCCACCCATAGTGATATGTCCATGGCTCATGCTCATGTATTGCGTGAAAGTTGAAAGGTTTGAAAAGATAGAGTATGAAAACAAGTGCTTGGCTAAAATCGGGGTTGTGCATGATATGAATATTTCGTGTGATAACGAGGGAGCATAGCCAACATTATATGATTTTGTAGGGATAACTTTCTTTAGCCATAGTATTTTGAGAAGACATGATTGATTTGTTAGTATGCTTGAAGTATTATTATTTCTTATGTCAATATAGATTTTTATCTTGAATCTTTCAGATCTGGACATTCATGCCACAATTAAGAGAATTACATTGAAAAACTATATTGGTTAGCATTCCACATCAAAAATTCTTTCTTTATCATTTACCTACTCGAGGACGAGCAGGAATTAAGCTTGGGGATGCTGATACGTCTCCAACGTATCTATAATTTTTGATTTTTCCATGCTATTATATTATTCTTCTAGGATGTCTTATGGGCTTTATTATACACTTTTATATGATTTTTGGGACTAACCTATTTACCCAGAGCCCAGTGCCAGTTTCTGTTTTTTCCTTGTTTTTGAGTTTCGCAGAAAAGGAATATCAAACGGAGTCCAATTGACGAGCCAATTTCTTATGATTTTTCTGGACCAAAAGAAGCCCCCGAAGCAAAAGAGGTGGGCCAGGAGAGCCATAGGCTGCCCTCGAGGGTGGAGGGCGCGCCCTGGGAAGGGGACGCGCCCCCCCTATCTCGAGGACGGCCCGTAGCTCCCCTTTACTTGGCCCCGGCTCCAAAAATTCCTATAAATACTGGAACCTCCAGAAATTAACCTAGATCGGTAGTTCCGCCGCCGAAAGCCTCTATAGCCACCGAAAACCAATCTACACCCATTATGGCACCCTATCAGAGGGGGGGTCCCTCTCCGGTGGGTATCTTCATCATCCCGGCGCTCTCCATGACGAGGAGTAGTCCACCCTCGGGGCTGAGGGTATGTACTAGTAGCTATGTGTTTGATCTCTCTCTCGTGTTCTTGAGATGGCACGATCTTGATGTATCGCGAGCTTTGCTATTTTAGTTGGATCTTATGATGCTTCTCCCCTACTCTCTTGTAATGGATTGAGTTTTCCCTTTGAAGTTATCTTATCGGATTGAGTCTTTAAGGATTTGTGAACACTTGATGTATGTCTTGCACATTCTTATCTGTGGTGACAATGGGATATCATGTGATCCACTTGATGTATGTTTTGGTGATCAACTTGCGAGTTCTGTGACCTTGGGAATCTATGCATAGGGGTTGGCACACATTTTCGTCTTGACTCTCCGGTAGAAACTTTGGGGCACTCTTTGAAGTTCTATGTGCTGGTTGAATAGATGTTTCTGAGATTGTGTGATGCATATCGTATAATCGTACCCACGGATACTTGAGGTGACATTGGAGTATCTAGGTGACATTAGGGTTTTGATTGATTTGTGTCTTAAGGTGTTATTCTAGTACGAACTCTATGATAGATTGAACGTTACTACAGACTCTTGAATAGATCGATCAGTAAGAATAGCTTTGAGGTGGTTTCGTACCCTACCATAATCTCTTCGTTTGTTCTCCGCTATTAGTGACTTTGGAGTGACTCTTTGTTGGATGTTGAGGGCTAGTAATATGATCCAATTATGTTATCCTTGTTGAGAGAACTTGCACTAGTGAAAGTATGAACCCTAGGCCTTGCCTACTATCATTGCAACACCATTTATGCTCACTTTTACCACTTGCTATCTTGCTGTTTTTATATTTTCTTATAACAAAAACCTATATCTGCCATCCATATTGCACTTGTATCACCATCTCTTCTCCGAACTAGTGCACCTATACAATTTACCATTATATTAGGTGTGTTGGGGACACAAGAGACTCTTTGTTATTTGGTTGCAGGGTTGCTTGAGAGAGACCATCTTCATCCTATGCCTCCCACGGATTGATAAACCTTAGGTCATCCACTTGAGGGAAATTTGCTACTGTCCTACAAACCTCTGCACTTGGAGGCCCAACAACGTCTACAAGAAGAAGGGTGTGTAGTAGACATCAGCAAGCACATGCATATTATACTCATCAAAATCATCATGTGTAATGGAAAAAGGCAACCCATCAATATAATCCTTATTAAGTGCAAACTTCTCCAATATAGTGTAGTTTGGAGAATTCAAAAAGATAATAGGACTATCATGTGTGGGTGCAATAGCAACTATCTCATGTTTAACATAAAGAATTATAGCAAGTTCATCTCCATAAGCATAATTCATATTGGCATCTTGGCCACAAGCATAGCAAGCATCATCAAAAAGGGATATTTCAAAAGAATCAACGAGATTATAGCAATCATCCTTCGGTAAGCATGAAGGGAAATTAAACAATTGATGAGTTGAAGAGTTACTCTCATTAGAAGGTGGGCACATGTAGCTAATCCGCTCTTCCTCCTTTTGTTCTTCGCTCTCCTCCTTATCGTTTTCATCCAATGAGCTCACAATGTCATTGATTTCTTCTTCCATACACTCCAGCAAAATATTAGTATCTTCTTGGACAGCAGAGTAGTCCTCAATATATAGTTTAACATAGGCATTAGAAGCATAATTATCATAACAATATTAAAATATGGCGAAATTTTCAGATTTGTAAAGAGTAGCATCATACTTTTCAATCAAAGCAATTTCATAAGCACCCTTAAAAGCAACAAATTCTTCAAATTGTTGAACATCATAGTAATTATAAACACCCTTAGCATACGAAGATACGATTCCATTATCACTAAACTCACATTGGTAGGGAAGGTGTTTCGTAGGGTCTTCAGAACAACAAGTAAAATTATAAATTTCACATAAATTCCAACCATAGCATTGCAAACGGTGAATTTGATCCAGTAAAAGTTTCCCTTTTTCAGATATACGGTGTCGCACATAACAAGCATGCTCATCTAAAGATTTTCCCTCAACTAAGCTAGTTGGGGTTTCAGCCCGAGCACAAAGGGATCGAAGATGATCCAAGTAATAAGGTTCAGTAGTGTGATAGATTTTGAGTTGTTGTTCAACCATTGTTTCAGTTGGTACCACTAATTGTTTTGGTATTTTGTGTTTCCTACCCATAACTAAAGATAGAAAACAACTTAGAACAGCAAATAAAATCTACTTAGTAATAAAAAAGCAAGCACACACGAGAATATTCACCCCACGCTATTGCTCCCCGGCAACGGCGCCAGAAAAAGGTCTTGATAACCCACAAGTGTAGGGGATCAGTTGTAGCCTCTTTAGATAAGTAAGAGTGTCGAACCCAACGAGGAGCTAAAGACATAACAAATATTCCCTCAAATTCTATCGACCACCGATACAACTCTAAGCACGCTTGATGTTTACTTTACCTAGAACAAGTATGAAACTAGAAGTACTTTGTAATTTTTGTGGGATAGGTTTGCAAGAATATAAAGAGCACGTAAATATAAATTAGGGGCTGTTAAGATAAAGAAGCAATAAAGTTAATATAGTGAGTGTGGAAAAGTGGTGGTAGGAGTTGCGAAATTGCCCCTAAGCAATTGACTACATTACTAGACGATAGCAAGTTTTATGTGGGAGAGGCCACTTCTAGCATGTCATCCCTAAATTGGAATTCTATGCACTTATGATTGGAATAGTTAGCAAGCATCCGCAACTACTAACGTTCATTAAGGTAAAACCCAACCATAGCATTAAGATATATTGGCCCCCCTTCATTCCCGTATGCATCAATTTCTACGCTAGGTTGAAGCTTCTGTCACTCTTTCCCTCCAATACGTAGTCCTATCAACATACAACTAACCCTATTGTGTGATCCACGCGCGCGCTCATATGTGGGCACCAAAGGACAGCAACAAAACCACAAGCAAATTAAATCAATCATAACAATTCACCAATCACCGATAGGACAACTATAATCTACTCAGACATCATAGGATGAAAACACATCATTGGATAATTATATGAAGCATAAAGCACCATGTTCAAGTAGAGGGTACAGCGGGTTGCGGGAAAGTCGACCGATGTAGATAGATAGGGGAAGGTGATGGAGATGTTGGTGAAGATGACGGAGGTGTTGGTGTAGATCGCTGTCACACGATGATGGCCCCGGTGGCACTCCAGCGCCACCGGAAGCGAGGGGAGAGAGCCCCCCTCCTTCTCCTTCTTCCTTGGCCTTCTCCCTAGGTGGGATAAGGGTTTCCCCTCTGGTTCATGGCCTCCATGGCGGCGGAGGGGCGAGAGCCCCTCTGAGATTGGATCTGTCTCTTTGTCTCTCTCTGTTTCTGCGTTCCCAGATTCTGGCCCTTCACCGTTTCTTATATTCCCGGAGATTCGTAAGTTTGATTGGGCTGAATTTTTGACATGATTTTTATCCGGATATTACCTTTCTTGCGGCAAAAGAAGGGCATCACCGCCTTACGGAGTGGCCATGAGGGCCCAGGGCACGCCTGCCCCTGGTGGGCGCGCCCCCCTGCCTCGTGGCCCACTCGGGCATCGTCTCATGTTGGTTCCGCTTCCCAAAATTAACATATATTCTAAAAAAATCTCCATCCGTTTGGACTCCGTTTGATATGGATATTCTGCGAAACAAAAAACATGCAACAAACAAGAACTGGCACTGGGCACTGGATCAATATGTTAGTCCCAAAAAATAGTATAAAAAGTTGCCAAAATTATATGAAAGTTATAGAATATTGGCATGGAACAATCAAAAATTATATATACAATGGAGACCTATCACATTCCAGAAGATTCGTCAGTATTCTAATTAATTCGAGGCTGTCACCTCATTCGAGTATTTCAATCGTTCTGGTGCATTATCTCTTTTCATCCCTTCCCAATGGTGTTTTCTTCTCAGTGGGCCCTAACCCACAGGTCTTTTTCGAGGATCTTACCTGACTCTTCTAACATTTCCAGAGTTATTCTCAAATTATTTTGAAGTATTGTCGTGGTTTTGTCACGGCAGATGTCCTAATGAAAGGACTTAGTCGCGAGGCCATCGCTACGGGTTAGCTTTAAGGGGTTAAAGCGGACAAGTACGAAGGAGTTTATACTAGTTCGGCCCCTTTGATGAAGGTAAAAGCCTACGTCTAGTTTGGTGTAATATTGCTAGGGTTTCGATGACCAGGGAGCGAATACGCTTTGCATGTGTCTCGAGTTATCGTTCTCCGTCCCTGAACCGTCGCTGGGTCGTCCCTTTATATACATGAGATGACGCCCGGTCCGATTTACAGAGTCCCGAGGCCGGCTCATAAACGTGTCCGGCTTGATCTCTATCTTTCCTACCTTACATCACAAGTTACACGCCGTATGGCGGTTTACAAATCATGGGCCCTAACACCTCTTGGGCTCTAAGCCTTTCTGGTACAACGCGTCATGCTCCATGCTCCGCTGGGCTTCAGAAGAAATAATCTTGACACGCATAAACCGGCCCCCCTGGGCGGTTTATAGCCAGTAGTAATATCCCTGACATTAGGCCCCAGATTGATTTGTACCTCTTCATGTCAATCTCCCATGTCTTGTAAAGATTTTCATCTTTCATAGCTTCAAGTGTCTCATAAACCGTCGTGACATCATCTTCCCGGATCATATTAAACCATCCTGATGTCATCTGCCCATTTAATGCTTCCACCTGTTTTTTATCTTTTACTCATTAAAAGCTCCGAAGATCGAGGCAATAGTATCGTGCCATATCTACTTTTCTGGCTCCTTGATTCCCGCGCATGTCGTTTCATTTTGCGGCTTACAAATAGGGCAGAGGGGTATCTCCTTTTTTCCCCTTGCTCCTTTGCCTCCTCTTCTTCCTCGCGTCTGTTCGTGCTCAAGCTCCACCGCCGCCGTCAAGCTCTGCCTCCTCATCAAGCTTTGGCCGCTGCATCAACCTGGTTGGGTCAGAACATCGTCGGCGCGCCTCCGCATCTGTTGACTCGGGTAAGTTCTTTCCTCCCCCACACATAGATCTCATTAGGGTTTCTTCTCCCTACGAGCTCACGAGTAGGCGTTGTTCTTCATAGTTCTTCCTTACGGCTCCATTAGTTAGTGTAGATCTAATCCTCTTGTCTCGCAGCCGTACTAATAACTCCGCTTCGTGAATATACCTTTATTTCCCCCAATACTAGTTTAGATTGCATCCGCTAGAGACCTTGTTGCGTCTGTTGAATATAAATTGAATATTTCTGAATTTCTAACATGTTGTAGATCCATAGCTTCATCACTGTTTGTCCAAAAATTGTTTCTCCATAACTTCATATTTGCATCTTGTATGTTCTCGTTGGCGGTTTAGCTATCTCAAAAACTATAAACCGGTATATACCATTAGCCCCCTGCCTAAACCGCCGTTAGATAAGTACTTTTGAAAATACTGCCGTTTTAAGCTTGCTTAGATCATAAACCGGCTCTTCATTATATTTTCAGCCTTTCCCTTCCAAAATGGCAACTCAAGCCAAGCAGCTTACTTCCTGCAACTGGGTCCAGTCCCGGGTTACTGAGGAATAGTTGCAAAACCTAGCTGAAATTGGCGCTTTAGGTCCAAAAAATGCCCTTCACTGGAGAGCCCCCGGATCAGACTGTCCTCCAGAGCCCAAGGAGAGAGAAGTTATTGTTTTTCTTGATCATTTAGCCCGGGGATTCAGTCCTCCCGGGTCGAAGTTCTTCCGTGATGTGCTAGCTAATTTTCAACTTCATCCCCAAGATATTGGGCCCAACTCTGTATCAAACATCTGCAACTTCCAAGTTTTTTGTGAAGCTTATCTGCAAGAGGAGCCGTCAGTTGAGTTATTCCGGGATTTCTTCCATCTAAACCATCGGACAGAATTCTCTGACGGTCCAAACAGTGAACTTGGCGGGAGTCCATTTAGAAGATAAAGGACGTTAGTTTTCCTCACGCCAGTCACCACAGTCACCCCAAAGAGTTGAATCAAACTTAGTTTTACTGCTTAGACACTTCTCGAGAAGGTGAAAATCATCTGTCGGGTTATCGCTCCCACCGGCTTTCCGAGAACCATCCCTTTCCACAACGGCTAAGTGCTCAGGAACGGGCTAGGTATGCTCCTCAGCTTTCAAAGCTCAGGGACTTCACTGCCAATGGCTTGACAGGGGTTGATTTTGTTCGTTGCTGGATTTCTTGGAGTATTCTCCGGCTAAGTCGGCGCATCGGTATAATGTGCGAATATACTGGAGACCCGAAAGATCCTCTGCGCCATACCAAAACTGTCTTAGCAGAGAATGAGGTCAACGAGGCTGTTAATAAACTGCTGAATGAGCCAGTAGAAACTTGCAGCCAAACTGGATTGGCTCCCTTCTGTGAGATCAAGAAACCACCATCGGTAAATATTTCTTTCATATTGTTTTGCTCTATTTCAATCCATCTTCAGTACTCGTCTTGAATGTCTTCATAATCTTCATCAGAGTAATGACCCATTCTGGAAGAGGAAGGTCCAAGATAAACTGGCAAAGGTGCCTCGCCAAAAGACCAAAGTTGTTAATAAGACCGTCAAGAAGAAAACCACTGACGTGTCTGAATCCAACCCGAAGGATGATGAACCGGCCTCCGAGGTACTACTTGACTCTCTTGATTTCTTTGACTTTTTTACTTGTATTTTATTAACAATGGATGTACCCAGGGACACGCTGAAGGCAGCAAAGCGGATGATGTTGAGGTAATTACTCTTTCTTCCGATTCAGAACCTCTGCCAACACCAAAACTTCATCGAGCAAGCCGGAAAGTACAGTTTTCTCACCCTTTCGCTTACTTGGACCCAAACTTTCTTTTTCAGAAACAGCAGCATGAAGCTCGCCGCACCACGCAGCACAGTGGCCATGCCATTGAATCCACCGGTTTACCTCACACACTAGCCCGCACGCGTCGCTCAGAGGTTTTATACACTCCAGACGCTCTTTATCCCAAAGCAGGTTATATACGACAGCCTCTTAATCCGTCTGACTCGAATTACCTAGAAACTCCTCATTTGTCTTCTGGCGAATCAACGGCCACGCAGATTCCTCCCCTTAAGACTGTTCCTGGGTAAGTTTTTTCACTTGGCCGGTTTAATTTCCGTCTTGACTCTTCTGATTTTCGTCATCTTTAACTTTTGCAGTAAACCCAAGCCTAGCAAAAAGGCTAAGCTGAATAAGCCGGCAGGTGATAACACAATTCCTGAACCGGCCAAAGACCCTGAATTTGTTGAACCTGCTGAAGAAAATGCTGATATTCTGCATGACGATCCTCCTCTCGTGGATCATGAAGTCTTTGTGGATCAAGGGAGTGCTCCAATGGATTGTGACATTGAACCGGCCAATCTTGTCCGAGCCATCACTGCTCCTGCTAGCCCGGCTAAACACACGGCCGCTTCAACTAAAGAAGTTGAGATCACCGGAATCGGCTACACTACTCCTAATGAACCTGTCGCTTTGTCCAAGCATACTGCAAAGGATGAAAGTTCTGGCAAGGAAAAAGGAAAATGGAGTACTGACTTGTCCAATTATGCTCAGCTCAGTGCCCAAGAACTCCATTCCGGTTACCTGAACCGGTTGTACACTAGCCGTGATCATGAAGTCGGTTTAGTAAACATGATGAAGGAGCGTTATGAGGTAACTTTCTGCTTTAACTTGTACTCTATTCATGTGTAAGTCTTGTAGCTTGTCTTTACTCCATCGTAGCCCCAAAGGGCCGGTTTACTCCTTTAGGATGAACTGGGACATCAGAATATCCAGTAGATAATTTGTTTTTTCACATGTGTAGTACCCAAGGGCCGGTTTATTCCTTTAGGATGAACCGGGACTTCAGTTTGTATTCTGTTCTGAACAATGTCACATTAGCCCCCAAGTGCCAAGTGTATAACTTGTTATGTGCTTGGGACTTTACTGAAAAATGTCTCATGAATATATAATATGCTCTCCTCTTGGTAGACTGACTTAAGCCGGAAAAATTCTGAAGTGGCCGAGCTCCAGGATACTCTAAAGTTTCAAGAAATCGCCACTTCCAAAGTCAAAGATGAGCTGACACTTGCTTTAGCGAATATAGAAAAGTTGAAGAAGGACTTTGAAAAGGAATGGTCAGATTGGGATGCTGAAAAAGCTATCTTGGAGAAAAGGGCAACTGATGCAGAGGCTGCTCTTAATCCGGTGACAGAGGAACAGTCTGGTTTAAAGCAGCAGATAAACGCCATGACGACTGGTATCTTTGGTAAGTGTTGTTAACATAATCCTGAATACGGTAGTTCTGCACCTTCCAGTTTAACTCATACTCTTTGATGCAGGAAAACGTATTGCTCATCTCGGCAATGATATGCGGAAAAAGTTAAAGGCCGCATACACTCTTGTAGAGCAGTTGTATTCCAGTGCTCTGAGAATTGTCTACACTGCTTCTCACAATAAACCGGCTCCCACAACGATCGAGGTCACTTGGAAAAGTTATCCATTCTACTTGCCCGTCTCGTAGAGCTGAAGAAATCATCTACAAGGGTGGGTGCTCTGATGGCCTTAACTTGAGCGAAAGCTTGGGTGCCTGACTTTGATCTGGCAGAAGCAATGAATGGCTATCCCAGCATGAAAGAAGACGGATCAGCCTTCACAGACAGCGATTTGCGCGTTCTGACTAAAGAAATGAGGCCTTTGGCCAGCAAACTATCTAATGAGGCTGATATGTCTCGTTATCATCTGGGTTATAATGCTGAGAACGTGCGGGTCAACCCTCGGGCTTACGAGATTGAAAATCTCATCCCGCCCGTCCGTAAGCACACTTACGCTCCTGATATTGATCTGTCTGAACTCATGAACGGTGAAGTTGTTTTCAAAGCGCTGACCAGGATAAATTGGGCAACCACTGACTTCCAGCTACTAGAAGAAACCGTCCAGGAGTCGGAGCAATTCGATCCACAACCTTCGTGCCAAGCTAACGCGGATTCCTAAACCGGTGCTGGTTTAAGTACTATGTCCCAGTACGTCTAGACAAAAAATAGATATTCTTTTGGGCTGCCCAGCGCCTTGTAATAGGGTAGCTGAAACATGTTGTTTATGTCCTCACGCATACTGTCCTTTGTATGAGGTTGCTTCAGCTGGCAACTTCATTACTATTTCTTGCTTATAATGCCTTTGACAGTTTATTCCACTTGTTTCTACATAAGACAAAGTTTAAAATGTACTGGCGGTTTATCGCCGGACGGGTCATGATGCCCAAATACATGGTCTAGGTTTATAACCTGAACTGTATATAAAATATAAAACATATATCATACCTGTGATTAAGTTTTTCACGATTGGCCTTAATCAATAATCGTTAGTAAAGACAATGATCCAAGTTGCAAGTGCTGATGACTCCCTTGATCATTGCCGGTTCATGATGGAACTGTACCGGGTTATGATAAACTCCGGTTTAATTGTAGACAGTACTGGCGATTTATAATCAAACCAGACTAGGTTCTGTAAACGTTGATGTATTTTAGTGGCAACTTATAGTCATCCACTCCCCGAATCAATGGACTTGGATAAACACCAATGACCTTGAAGATAAAAAAAATTAAGCAAATACCAAAAAATACATTGTCAAATAAAAACCATATAGTCGAGGCTTTTTACGAGCTGCCAGGCTCCAAATTCGAGGCTTTTTATGAGCTGCCAGGCTACTGAATTAACCATTTCACAAAGCCTGTTAAGATGGTCCTCAATCCTTAACCAATCGTCAATTTAACGTTAGCAAGTTTAGGGTCTATAAAAGATTGACTTGCGTATACGTTCGACGGGTCATACCAGGTTTACCTGGGCGGAGTGACTTACTTAATGCAGGCAGGCTAATCCGGGGTTTTAGGTGTATACACCAGGCTTCCAAGGGTTGTCAACTTGTTGATGCTATGCATCAGGAGCCCCCAGGTAGCATTTGAGCTATGCTCATCGGGTGCCTATGTTTGAGTTGTGCTATGCAACGAACTCTCTTTTTCCCCTCATCATCATGTGGGCTTTGATAGCCGGATTACCGAAGCAACCAGAGATATGCTCTTATGATGGTCTTGGTCTAGTAGCCGGTTTAAGAGGCCATAGGAACTCCTTTGCACAAAGAAGCCCCCATGTGACAAACTCTTATGAAAAAAGCAGCAGATACCCCGCTTTATCGAGGACACCGGTTTATTCTATTGATCATAATATATACATTGCGAATTTATGTACATAAAGCGGAGTCTATGGCTCAGGTGTAGTAAGGTCGAAGAAGAACGATGTTCCACGGCCGTCGGGTCTCCTCCTCCGTAGTACGTGAGTCCTTATGTTCTTGAACATCAAGGTAGTATGATCCGTTATGTAGATTCTTGCTGACCACAAAGGGTCCTTCCTAGGGCGGGGATAGCTTGTGCATATCCGTCTGGTCTTGAATGAGCCAGAGCACTAGATCTCCTTCTTGAAACGTTCTGGTTTTAACCCGGCGACTGTGGTACCGGTGCAGATCTTGCCGATAAATTGCCGATCGAGCTGCTGCCGTGTCACGTTCCTCATCCAGCCGGTCCAACGCGTCTTGCCATGCCTTCTCGTTATTAGCTTCGACATAAGCCGCCACCCGCGGCGAGTCATGACGGATATCACTAGGGAGGACCGCTTCAGCTCCATATACCATGAAGAAAGGCGTATACCCTGTAGATCTGTTAGGTGTGGTGTTGATGCTCCACAACACAGAGGGTAATTCCTCCACCCAACAACCCGGTGTCCTCTGCAAAGGGACCATAAGCTGGGGTTTGATGCCTCTCAAGATCTCGTGATTGGCTCTCTCAGCTTGACCATTGGATTGAGGGTGAGCTACTGATGATACATCAAGGCGGATGTGCTCTCGTTGACAGAACTCCTCCATAGCCCCCTTGGATAGATTGGTACCATTATCAGTTATAATGTTGTGTGGAAAGCCAAACCGGAAAATCACCTTTTTGATGAACTGAACCGCCGTTGCTGCATCACACTTGCTGACTGGTTCCGCTTCAACCCATTTGGTAAACTTATCCACCGCCACCAAAAGGTGGGTCTTCTTATCTGGGGATCTCTTGAAGGGTCCGACCATGTCAAGCCCCTAAGTCGCAAATGGCCAAGGAGTTGGAATCATCCTCAATTCTTGAGCCGGTATATGAGCGCGCCGTGAGAATTTCTGGCAAGCATCACATTTTCTGACCAAGTCCTCTGCGTCGGCATGAGCCGTCAACCAGTAGAACCCATGACGAAAAGCTTTAGCCACCAAGGATTTTGAACCGGCATGATGACCACAATCTCTTTCATGGATTTCTCTAAGAATATCACGGCCTTCATCTGGCGACACACAACATTGAAATGCCCCAGAGACGCTGCAATGATGTAGCTCCCCATTGACAATAGTCATTGATTTGGATCGCCGGACTATCTGTCTAGCCAAGACTTCATCCTCTGGTAACTCACCTCGGTTCATGTACGCTAGGTAAGGGACCGTCCAATCCGGAATAACATGAAGCGCCGCCACCAATTGAGCCTTCGGATCAGGAATAGCCAAGTCCTCTTCTGAAGGTAATTTCACCGATGGACTATGTAACACATCCAAAAAGACATTGGGTGGAACTGGTTTACGTTGAGAACCCAGCCGGCTTAACGCATCGGCCGCTTCATTTTTATGCCAGTCTACATGGTCCACTTGATAACCCTTGAAGTGTCCAGCAATAGCATCCACCTCTCGTCAATATGCTGCCATAAGTGGATCTTTGGAATCCCACTTACCAGACACCTGTTGAGCCACCAGGTCTGAATCGCCGAAACATTTAAGCTGGCTTAAATTCATTTCCTTAGCCATTCGTAGACCATGTAGGAGAGCTTCATATTCAGCTGCATTGTTAGTACAAGTGAACATTAAACGGAGGACATAACAGAACTTATCACCTCGTGGGGAAGTTAATATGACTCTAGCCGCCGAGCCCTACAATTGTCGGGATCCATCAAAGTGAATAGTCCAATACGTATGATCCGGCTTTTCCTCTGGCGCTTGCAACTCTGTCTAATCGTTGATGAAATCCACTAGTGCTTGAGATTTGATTGCAGTACAGGGCACATACTTCAATCTATGAGGACTAAGTTCGATGGCCCATTTGCAACCCGACCAGTCGCCTCTCTGTTCTGGATTATATCTCCCAGAGGAGCTGAACTGACCACGGTGATTGGATGGCCTTGAAAGTACTGCTTCAGCTTCCGGTTTGCCATGAAAACTCCATACACCAATTTCTGCCAATGCGGGTATCTCTGTTTTGATTCAATGAGCACCTCGTTGATGTAGTAAACCGGTCGTTGAACCGGATATTCTTTTCCTGCCTCCTTGCGCTCTACCACGATGGCAACGCTTATTGCTCGCGCGTTAGCAGCCACGTATAACAACAGCGGCTCATTATCAACTCGTGTAGCAAGGACCAACGGCTCTGCCAATTGCTTCTTCAAATCCTCGAACGCCGCATCAGCAGCATCACTCCAGACAAAACGATCTGTCTTTTTCATCATCTGATAAAGCGGGATGGCCTTCTCCCCCAAACGGCTGATAAATCGGCTGAGCGCCGCAATGCGGCCCGCCAAGCGTTGGACATCATTGATGCACGCCGGTTTAGCCAAGGATGTAATCGCCTTGATCTTCTCCGGATTAGCTTCAATTCCTCTGTTTGACACCAAGAACCCTAGGAGCTTGCCTGCCGGAACACCGAAAACACACTTGACCGAATTAAGCATCATCTTATAGACCCGGAGATTATCAAAGGTTTCCTTCAAGTCTATTATCAACGTCTCCTCCTTCCTGGATTTTACCACAATATCGTCCACATAAGTATGAACGTTCCGCCCAATCTGTCTATGAAGACAATTCTGCACACAACGTTGATAGGTCGCCTGGGCACTCTTGATCCCAAAAGGCATAGATACATAACAGAAGGGTCCAAAGGGACTTATAAAGGTTGTCTTCTCCTGGTCCTTAACTGCCATCTTGATCTGGTGATAACCGGAATATGCATCCAAAAAACTTAAGCGCTCACAACCCACCGTAGCATCAATGATTTGATCAATACAAGGGAGAGCAAAGGGATCAGCTGGGCAAGCCTTGTTCAGGTCTGTGTAATCAACACACATTCGCCAAGTGTCGTTCTTCTTAAGCACCAGCACCGGATTAGCCAGCCACTCCGGATGAAACACCTCAACTATAAAGCATGCCGCCAAGAGCCTAGCCACTTCTTCACCAATAGCCTTGCGCCTTTCTTCATTGAAGCGGCGAAGAAATTGTTTAACTGGTTTAAACTTCGGATCAATATTAAGAGTGTGCTCAGCGAGTTCCCTCGGTACACCTGGCATGTCAGAAGGTTTCCATGCAAAGATATCCCGATTCTCACGGATGAACTCGATGAGCGCGCTTTCCTATTTCTGATCCAGGTTAGCACTGATAGTGAACTGCTTGGACGAATCGCCAGGAAAAAAGTCAACCTATTTGGTCTCAGCAGCTGATTTAAACTTCAAGGCCGGATCATGCTCTGTGGTTGGCTTCTTCAGTGGAGACATATCTGTCGGATCAACATTATCTTTATAAAATTTCAATTCCTCGGTTGCACAAACCGCCTCAGCATAAGCTGCATCACCTTCTTCACACTCCAAAGCAATCTTGCGGCTCCCATGAACCGTAATGGTTCCCTTGTGACCTGGCATCTTGAGCTGCAGATAAATATAACAAGGCCTCGCCATGAATTTAGCATAAACCGGCCGCCCGAACAGGGCGTGATACGGGCTCTTGATCTTTACCACTTCAAAGGTCAAAGTTTCGGACCTTGAGTCCTGCTCATCCCCAAAGGTGACTTCCAAGTCTATCTTACCGACCGGATATGCCGATTACCAGGCACCACTCCGTGAAAAACCGTGTTGGACTGCCGAAGCTTTTTGTCTGTCAAACCCATGCGACCGAAAGTCTCGTAATATAGGATGTTAATGCTGCTTCCTCCGTCCATGAGCACCTTAGTGAACTTATAGCCCCCAACTTGAGGTGCCACAACTAGAGCTAGCTGGCCCAGATTATAAACTCGGGGTGGGTGATCCTCTCGACTCCACACAATGGGCTGTTCTGACCAACGCAGGTAGCGTGGTACCGCCGGTTCAACAGAATGTACTACCCTCTTGTAAACTTTCTGATCACGTTTACATAAGCTTTTGGTGAACACGTGATACTGCCCACTACTCAACTGCTTCGGATTACTCTGATATCCTCACTGTTGTTGTTGTTGATTGCCCTGATTGTTATAACCACCCTAGCTGTGCTGCTGGTTATGCTCATTGTGCCCGTTCTGGTTGATGTGATTGTTCTGGTTACCTTGGAACCCTGAACCGGATCCACCGCCTTGATAACCCGGCCCGTGAAAACCAGGGTCTGAACCGCCGGACGGTCCATGATCATACTAGGACCAGTTCATGATTTCCTTCATAATAAAGCAGTCCTTCTAGAGGTGTGTAGCTGGATTTTCATGCGTACTGTGCCTCGGGCAAGGTATGTTCATCTGGCGTTCCAAATTGATTGGCGGTCTCCCATTTCGCGGGGGCGGTCTACCCTTGCGGCGCTGGCCATTCTCTTGAGCATTGGTGTTAGCCAGAAAATCTGAATTACTATCCGCTTTACGCTTACCGTTATATCCTAGATTCCTCGGGCTAGGTTGCTGCGCTTTACCGCTCTTCTTTGCCTTCCCTGACTTCTCATCATCAGACTCTGGATATTTGGTACTATCTGAATCCGCATACTTTACCAGGGCCCCCATGAGTGTCCCCATGTCATCACAATGACGTTTGAGTCGTCCCAGCTTCAGCTTCAGAGGTTCAAACCGGCAGTTGCCCTCTAATGTAACTACTGCTGTATCCGGATTAATGCGGTCCGATGAATGTAAAATTTCTAACACCCGGCGTACCCAATTACTCGTTGATTCATTTTCACCTTGAACGCAGGCCGCCAAGTCTACAATGGACATGGGATGCTTACATGTGTCCTTGAAGTTATTGATAAACCGGCGCCGTAACTCAGCCCATGATCCGATGGAATTCTGTGGCAATCCCTTTAGCCAGGCACGAGCCGTACCCTCTAGCATCATGGTGAAATACATGGAACACGCCGCGTCATCCACATCAAGCATCTCCATCGCCATCTCGTAGTTTTCAACCCGGGCTTTAGGAGATAGGTCCGCGGTATAGTTGGGCACCTTGCGCGGTCCTTTGAAGTCCTTGGACAGTTTTACGTTACGTAAAGTGGGAGTAAGGCACGGTACTCCCAAGGAGTTGGACATGACTCCTGGTTCAATCATGGTAGATGGACGAACCAGCGTTGGCTGACGATTTTCGTACTGTGCTGCCAACTCGGCCTCCCGGCGCTGCCTGCCCTGATACACCACGTCTTGAGTGTTTGCATCTCCCCCCGCCAGATTATCCCTCCGTGGTGGGTTACGTTTTCACGCGCTGCTTGACACGGCTGGTTCCTCCAGGTGCCTACTGTAACTCCGGCTTGGGCGAGGGGTGGAGTGAATCCTCTCACGGCTGTGAGAATAAGCTTGCTGTTGGGTTAGAGTTGTCTCCAAAAACTCCCTAGCCCGTCGTGCCTCCACCGCTATAGGGGATGCTCCTTCAATGGGGAGAGTAGCCAGTCATGAAGCGGCGGCAACTATGTTATCCAATGGGTTGGAGTAATGACCGGGAGGGGTGGGTACACACTGTGATGGAACGACCTGGCGGGTTGGCTCCGCGGCCTATGGCTGGACTGATTCTCCTGTGCCAGGCACTCCTCCCCGATTTACCTCTGGTTGGTTACTGGTTCCTACTCCTGGCGTGTTGAAAAGGTTCCTCGCCTCGTAAACCGGCGGCAGGCGGAATTGTTGCCTTCTCCTCATTACATCATGCGAAGCAGTTTGATCCAACATGAGCCGGTAAGCCTGAGCATCTAGCTCGGCCTGCCTTGCAACCATCCTGGTATCCTCGGCGGCTAAGTCCAGCTTCGCCTAATCTATCTGGCCCTTCACCTAAGCAACTTCCGCATCATGTTGTTCCTTATCGGCCTGGGCCACCTCTGCAGTTAACAACGTCGTCAACTTGTCAACTAAGGCAGTTAATACCTGAACCGGTGACTGAACCGGGCCACCAGCCCTAGCCGCTGCTGCTGCCAGATCTGATGTTAACGTCGCCGCAGTCGAAGACTGTTGCACAGGTTGCGATCCGGCCATGAATATTGCGACCCGGTTTGGCGGATCCAGGGGATCCGGAATACTGTCACCATCGGAACAGCCCCCAGACCGGCCATCCTGTAGCAAGTATAAAGGTTTTGTTGCTCCAGAGGACGACTCATCACCGGAATAGACAACGGTCTCACCACCGGTTTCCGATTCATCTTCAGCTTGCGCTCCATGAACCGCTTCGACGAAAATGTGCTTCACGGCGGGCCGAATCCGGGCAGGTCTCGCACGCTGAGCCGGCTCGAAGATGTTGGTGAAGATGTCCGGCTCAGGGCCCGGTTTGCCGATCTTGCCGATGAAACCGTGGATGCCGCCATAGGGGACCCGATACCCGTATTCGATTGAATCGGCCTCGGGCCCCCAGCCTGCATCGTCAATGTAGATCTTGCCGCGACGACTCTTAGTCATCCGGCCCATTGCATAGCCCTTGAGTCCATCAAAGCTACCCTTCAAAAACTTGAAACCATCATGCGATAGCCTCACGGTGGGCGCCAACTGTCGTGGTTTTGTCACGGCAGATGTCCTATCGAAAGGACTTACTCGTGAGGCCATAGCTACAGGTTAGCTTTAAGGGGTTAAAGCGGACAAGGACGCAGGGGTTTATACTAGTTCGGCCCCTTCGATGAAGGTAAAAGCCTACGTCTAGTTTGGTGTAATATTGCTAGGGTTTCGATGACCAGGGAGCGAATACGCTTTGCCTGTGTCTCGAGTTATCGTTCTCTGTCCCTGAACCGTCACTGGGTCGTCCCTTTATATACACGAGGTGACGCCCGGTCCGGTTTACAGAGTCCCAAGGCCGGCTCATAAACGTGTCCGGCTCGGTCTCTATCTTTCCTACCTTACATCACAAGTTACACATCGTATGGCGGTTTACAAATCATGGGCCCTAACACCTCTTGGGCTCTAAGCCTTTCTGGTACAAAGTGTCATGCTCCATGCTCCGCTGGGCTTCAGAAGAAATAATCTTGACAGGCATAAACCGCCCCCCCTGGGCGGTTTATACCCAGTAGTAATATCCCTGACAAGTATGACGTAAGCATGGATTCCATCAGTTATATGCCTTCTCCAAGATCGCTTTCAAATTATTTTCATGTTTGGTTCAATGTTTCCTCTTTTCATTCTTTCGGAGTATTTCAACAATTTTGGTTGTGTTTCTCGTCGTCATTTGAAGATCGAAGAAGAGTTTCCCTCTAAATCCTTGTCCGTTCTCTTAAATATTCGTGGTTCTAGCTTCAAGGTATCCTCTCAAATTATTCCATTTGTCATAATTCTTTTCTTTACCCATCCGGAGCTTTTCATGAATTGTTTCCACTGTGTTACTCCGAAGGCCATCATTTTAGAAGAGTTCCTCGTTCTCAGTTTTCAACTTTGTCCTCCAACTATCCTTCCTTGATGCCTCTTCATTCATCCCTATATTCTTTCGGTGCTTCTTTCAAATGTTCTTCAATCAGTCCGCGATCTGTTCTCTTGTATCTAAATTCCCCAAGTGCTTTATTCTTCCCGACGATTCATTCTCTTGTATTCACTCAATTTCAATTCCTTACGGTGGTTCGCTCAAGAGTTCTTTTCCTTGTTATCAAATCAACCCATCCGTTCCTTTTCAATCATACTGGTGGTCCATGAAGACTTTCTCAAGTTTCACAATATATCCCTCTTAATCAATTTCAATGTGGATAAGTGGTATGCAAATCCATTGCTTATCATCAAATTAATTGGTGGAGGATAAGCATAACATAATTCTTATTCTTTTCATTAAGTTGTTTAATCCCTTCCTTCGGAGTTTGTTCATTATGATTAAATTCTAGTCCCAAGCGTTTTCACCTTTTTCTTGCCGGAGTTCAAAGTTTTCTTGGCTATCTTGTCAGAACATCCATCTAAATCATCACAAGGCTTTATTCTTATTCTTCTCATACTCCGTTCTGACCTCATCATTCTTTTGTTACTAGAGTTCTTCATGGGGGTTCTTCATGACTTAATTCATTCTTCAAGTGTTCTTCAGTTCCTTGTGGAGCATCTCAAGCATTATTCTTTTGCCTCTCGAGTGCAAATAAATCTCTGTATTCTTTTGAAGTGGAATTTCAATCTCTTCGTTCCTCTCATCGAATTCAATCTTCTGGTAGTGGCAGAAATTCACCTCAAGTTTTGAGATGTTTTCTATAAGCCCACATCAAGTGTATTCTTTTGTTGTTGATTTTCTCAACAACTCCGTTCAAGCCTTTCTCTTGAAGATCCTCTTTCAAATTCATTCGTGGTGGAAATTGTTCTTCTCTTATCCGTTCTTTTCATTTTACTCTTTCATTCTTCCGGAGGCATCGTGTTGTTCATCTCGTCAAGTATTATTCCATCTTCTCAAGTTCAAGTCCTATTACTTCAATGCTCAACCGGAGATTTGCCCAAATTCCTTTTCTATCTCTTTTAACCAGACTGGTTTCGAATTCATTCTTGTTCCTTCAGCTCTTGTTTCATGTCTTTCAACCATCATGGTTCTCTTTTATTCCGCGTTCCTCTTTTGTAACGGAGTTTCTCATTCATATCTGTTGTATTCTCTCTTCCAAGTGTTCAAACTCTCAAGCTGCTTTGGTTTCACCTTCAATCCTATTCCTATCCCGTCTCGTTTCTAAGATCTCAGGACGAGATCTCTTGTTAGTAGGGGAGTGTTGTGACACCCTGAGACCGATGCGTCAGGTGTCTTCCAGTTATTCGTTGTCATTGCGATGTCATTTGCTTGTGTGCTGCACTTTGCCATGTCATCATGTGCATTGCATCTACATAGTTTTCAAAACTTGCATCCGTTTGTAGTTGGCCGCCTCCCAGTTCTCTCTGTTGTCCATTCTGAGCCCACACACACTCCCACGCGCCCGCGGCACCTCTGAATATTTATTTTATAAGTGGCCATAAAATGTTCTCAGAATGAGTTGAAACTTGGTATGCGGTCTTATTATAGTGTAGACAGACCGCGCGCCCAATTTCGTCGCATTCGGAGCTCGTTTGATAGCCCAACCGTAGTCCGTAGCGGCACCGTCGTCGGTCAAACATCGGATGTTTTCGGTGTCCAAAAACCCTGGACGGGCTGCCTCTTGTTGGCACACGAACACGTCACGTGTACCCTCGACGCCGGGGATGATGCACCGCAGCTCACGTCGAAGAAGGCCCGACCGACAGCGCGGTACGCAAGATAGTCAGTGGGCGCTTTTGAGACCCGAAACCCCGCACACCCAGGAGGGACCCCGTCAGGGAGTGCGGCGGTAATGGGCTGCCCTAGGTCGATTCGCTCGCCCCCAGAGCCTCGAGATTCGCAGCTCTCAAACACGAAGAACAGCGAAGAACGAGAGAGAAAAATGATGGAGAGATAAAACATAGATGAAAAAGTAGTATATTTATTTGTTCGATTGTGTGTTGTTCAATCGGCCGTCACCCCCAACATATATAAGAGGCGGCTTGACTTCCCGTACAAGTAAAGGATTCATCTAGGCTTTTCTTACAAGAAAATTACATCAATTCACGTCCTAGAGTCCTAGTTTTACTCCAACTCAGATTCAGCCCAAATCTGGTCCAAACTTGTGTCCTGCTTCTTGCGCGGGCCGTGGAATTTGCATATGACCTCTGATTGGCAGATCAAAATACCAAATTTGTGCGCCTCAACGTGATGAAAAATTCTCATGCTGATCATTTTTTCAAGTAAGGCCATCTTGAATACTCCACGGGGTCATCTTTAATTTCGAGTCGGACTTGGGTTATGTAGCTGACTGGACCGTCCGACTCTTGTATTATCTCTGCAGGTCGTATACTACGTCAGATGATGATGACTCCATAAGCAAACTTGACTGTTTCGACGTTACGAACAACTTTTATGTTGAACATTTTTTGATCTGAGGCAATATATATAATCTTTTGATTCCATCTTTAGCTTCTGGTCGAATTGGCCTTGGCAGTTTCCACCCCGGCAAGCTTTCCACCTCGACAAGCTTTCCATCCCGTCAAGGTTTCCACCCCGGCAAGCTATTTTCCCGGAAATCTTTTCACCCGGCAAGCCTTTCACCACGGCAAGCTTTTTGCCCGGCAAGCTTTTCACCCGCCAAGCTCTTCATCCGACAAGCTCTTTGCCCGGCAAACTTTCCAAAATCGTTCGGTTTAAACTGGCTGCACCTTGCGGGTCCTTTTTGTGGCACTAAACGACCTCGGATGAAAATGTGCCCAAAAGCAATCTTGACATTTTCGACGAGACGAACAACTTTCATGTTGAACTTTTTCGATTTGAAGCTATTTTCTGGGCCGAAACGGTCACGCAAAACACATGTTCGCTCGCGCTACCCATCAGACATAGGTATGATGGGGCGCGCCATATCTTGCCTCGTGACAGGGCTGCACTCGGACAGCTTTAACTTTTACATATGAACTCGAATTTGGACGATTGTTTTATCAAAATCAATCGTTTCGACGAGACGAAGACAATTCATGTTGGATAGTTTTCCATTTGAGTCCGTCTTGAGGACGTAATCAGCCAAACAGCTATTTAAACACAAAACTTTAGAACTTTGAATACTGTTTCAGCTCCTAAGATGAGGTCGGATGGTGATGACCCGAACATCAAAGCTTCACATTTTGACGATACGGAACTTTCACATGTTGAGAACTTTCTCATTTGAGGCCATCTTCATTGCTTTCCGCACCTTGCGAAAATCAGGTGTCAACACATGTCCCCCTGTTTTTCCGCAAAGCTTGCATGCTGAAAAATAATATGCACGGTTTGTTGTCCTAAGGGCGATATCAACACTCCATCGTCCATTTGTATTTCTTATGGCGATAATTATGTATCGGCCATGTTTGTGCTAAGGGCGATAATCGTATATCGGCCATTGCCTACTTAGGCTTCTTGCCACACACTCGGGTGGTATTTCTTCAAGTACTTGCCATTGAGAGCTTGAGGTCACAATCTCCCTTGTACGGATTCCACCAAATATGAGTTTTCAGGAACTATTCTTGTAACCCTAAAAGGACCATCCCAACTTGGAGACCACTTCCCAAATTTTCTATCTCTTGAACCAATCGGCAGAATAACTTTCCACACGAGATCACCAACTTGAAAATTCTTCAACTTAACTTTCTTATTGTAAGATCTTGCCACCCTCAACTTGTCTCTCTCTATGGCCTTTAAAGCAGCCAAACGTTTATCGGCAACCTCATCAATATTGTCCATCATGAAGTTATAAAAATCTGTTGCCGATAAATCATTCTATTTGGCTATTCTCAGGGCATTCAAATTTACTTCCACAGGTAAAACAACTTCTTGACCATACACTAGCTCATATGGAGTCACCTTCGTAGCACCATGCCTTGAGATTCTATGTGCCCACAAAGCTTTAGACAACAACTCATGCCATCTCCTTGGATTATCCTCAATCTTCTTCTTGATGAGTTTGATTACAAATTTATTGCTAGACTCAGCTTGTCCATTGGCTTGGGCATAATACAGAGAGGAATTGAGCAACTTTATGTTATAAGATTCGGCAAACTCTCTGACTTGGTGTGACATGAAAGATGAACCTTGATCTGTAGTTAACGTTTGAGGAATACCGAATCTATGAATAATGTGCTCAGTTATGAATTGAATTACCTCCGTATGTGTCATGTTCTTGAGAGGTACTGCTTCAGACCATTTAGTGAAATAATCGGTTGCCACCAATACGAACCGATGCCTCTTTGAGGAAGATGGATGAATTTGCCCAATAAAGTCTAAACCCCATCCTCTGAAAGGACAGGGCTTGATAATAGGATGTAACATAGCAGCAGGAGCCAATTGAATATCACCAAATTTTTTACAAGCTTCACACCCTTTATAATATCTGAAGCAATCATTAATCATAGTCGGCCAATAAAACCCAGCACGTCACAATAACCACTTCATCTCAGGAGCCGACTGATGAGTGCCACAAATGCCTTCATGCACCTCTCCCACAGCAACTCTTGCCTGGTCTTCATACAAACACTTTAGAAGAACATCATCGGCTGTCCGGCGATAAAGACAATCATCTCCCATTGTATACTTGAAAGCCATAAGCCGAACACTCATGTCCACCCTTTCACTCGGATTGCACAAGTAATCAACAATGGGCTTCCTCCAGTCGGGATTGTCACCTGCACTAGATTTTTTGTTAATGGCCGAATCAGTGGGTTCAGGTTCGGCCTCTCCCATATTGGCAAGACAAGACATCGGTCTTTGAGAGATATGAAACATGCCATGATCAACATGATATCCAGATGTTTGTTGTGCCAACTCATTTTCTTTTCAATCGTCATGCCTAGATATATGAGCAATGCTAAAACAATCCAAAGTAGAGATTATATCTAGACATTTATCAAGATAAACATTAAGTGATTCATCAAAATATTGAAATACTTTGGATATTTTCTGCACCACTAGTAACGAATCACCAAAAGCCTCAATATGTGTCACACCTATGGCAAGTAACATCTCTTGGCCGAATAATAAAGCTTCATATTCGGCCTGATTATTTGTGCAAAAATATTCTAAGTGGCATGAGGCTTCGAAAACAGCACCAAGAGGAGATATATAAACAATACCAACACCTTGGCCATTGCCACAAACTGAACCATCGAAATATAATGTCCAAGGTACTAATGAGACAAGGTTTATATCAACATCATGCTTTTCATTAATCTGATGTTCAACAATAAAATTAGCAACAATTTGGCCTTTCATGGATTTTAGAGATTCATAAGCCAAATCGTACTCAATAAAATCATAAGCCCACTTGCCAATTCTACCACTAAGAATTGGCCTATGCAGCATGTATTTAATGACATCGGTTTGACAAGCTACTATGCAAGCACTTGGTACTAAATAATGTCTTAATCTTGTGCAAGCATAATATAAGCAAAAACATAGTTTTCCAATAAATGTATACCTTGTCTAGGCGTCTAATAAGCGTCTGCTCATATATGTAATAGCATGTTCTTTTCCTTCGGTTTCTTGAGTCAAAACAGCACCAATAACACCTTCTTCTACTGCAATGTAAAGCTTAAAGGGCTCCTTATGCTTGGGTGCTTTCATCACCGGAGGAGTGCACAAATAGTTCTTGATCATATCAAAGGCTTCTTGTTGTCCCCCCCCCCCCAAGTGAAATCAACATCATTCATTAATAGAAGGATAGGATTAAATGCATCAATTTTCCCTGACAGATTAGCTATGAATCTTCTCAAATAATTGACCTTACCAAGGAACTTTTGCATATCTCTCTTGCATGTTGGAGCTTCCACTTTCTGTATAGATTCTATCTTTTTGGGATCAATCTCTATGCCATCTTCATGAATAATGAAACCCAAAAACATACCAGCTGACACGCTGAATGCACACTTCAAACGATTCATCTTTAGTCCATACTTTTTTATTCTTTCAAAAGCTAAATGCAAATCGGTCAAGTGAGATTCAAAAGCATCCGATTTGACAACAATATCATTAATATAAACTTCAAGTATGACACCGAGTAAATCATGAAAAATCAAATTCATAGCCCTTTGATATGTGGCGCCAGCATTTTTTAATCCGAATGTCATCACTGTCCATTCGAATAAACCAAGGAAACTAAGGCATCAGAAAGCCGTTTTGGACATGTCCTCTTCGGCCATAAAAATTTGGTTATACCCCACATTACCATCAAGGAAACTAATGACTTTATGTCCAGAAGCATCATTAATAAGCATATCGGCTATTGGCATGGGATACTCATCTTTGGGTGTAGCCCTATTCAAATCTCTGAAATCAATGCATACCCTTTTGCTGAACCCTTTTTTCTCCACCGGGACAATGCTAGAAATCCACTCAGCATACATGTAGGGTCGAATAAAATTAGCTTTAAGCAAGCGACCAATCTCTTCTTTGATTCGGTCATATGTTTTTGGATTAAACTTTCTGGCCGATTGTTTATACGGCCTAAAACCAACCTTTATAGGTAACCGATGCTCCACTAGCTCTCGGCTTAAACCTGGCATCTCATGATATTCCCATGCAAAGCAACAAACATATTCTTTCAATAGCTCGATTAACTTAGCTTTACGGTCAGCTTTAAAATTTTTGTTTACAAATGTCGGCCGAGTGACTGAACCATCTCCAATATCTATCTCCTCTAATGGATCGGCTGATGTAAAACCTTGTCCAAGTTTATCCATGTCATCCAACTCTTCTATAGATTCATACATATCGTTCTCGTTGGACCGATATTTTACCATACATTTTTGTAACCACTCGGAACTAGAATCCATAAAAACATATCATACCTTGGAGCCGACTGCATTCAGTCGGCTTTAAAGAAACGGGCATGAAACCATTCTTGGTTGCGCTGAGAAAATCAAACTCTGACAAGTCACGTCCCGTTAAGCAAGTAGCATTGGGATGTTGCCAATCCACCGATGCATCGGCCAAAGCAACATAGGCCAAGTTATCCACATGAATGACTTCCACTTCATCATCAACCCATTGTATCAAAAACTGGTGCATGGTGGATGGCACGCACTGGTTTGCATGAACCCAATCACAGCCTAGTATGACGTTGTAGTTACCTTGCACCTCAGCGACAAAGAATGCAGTAGCCAAAGTTTTGCTTCCGACTGTAAGCTCCACATACATCACACCTATGGCTTCAGTTTTCTGTTTGCCCTCGAATCCATTGAGCACCATATTGGTCTTGATCAATTCTTCATTAGGCAAACCCAATTTCTTGAAGACCGAATAGGGCATAAGATTTACCACAGCACCGCCATCAACAAGCATCCGATTGAGTGGTGATCCATTGATATGACCTCTGAGATACAATGGTTTCATATGCGTTACTAGGTCTTTTGGCTTCTCAAATATTGCATTTTTAGGGCCAAAATCCAGCTGAGCCACTTCCCCTTCTTCATCTATAGCACGAAATTCGGCAGGTAAGTAATACACCATATTGATATACATACCTTCGCGGACCGGTGTAGGCTCATAATCTAACATATTATCTTCCTCTTCGGGCGTGTTTACCGAAGAGGAATCAATAGATGGTGAGGACGATGTAATAGCGGTGGCATCTTCCTTCTCTGGTGCTGCCGTGATGGATGTAGGAGCCACTTCACCCTGTATTCTCTTAGGCATCCATACTTGTTTCGTAGGTACCATAGGCCGAATGTCATTGAACAATTTATCTCTTTGCTTCTCGGCCTCTTGTTCAGCCATCTCTTGACTCCTTAACCTATGTAGTTTCCTCTTTTGTGTCTTTGTTAGCCCTAGAGGACACCACTTTGGCTGAGTGTATCTAAGATCCCTCGTTTTCACTTGACTGGTGCTTGCCTCATGATCATTAGCCGAGTGCTTTGGCGCGATAGCAACTATCGGCTTAGTCGGATTGCTATGCACAATCGGCTGCTGTATGGCGAATGTTTTGGTGCCCAAGATAAGTGAGTTGGCACCTATTTTCTCCTTGCCTTTTCCTGACTCAGTTGCTGTAGCACTTGGTGACTTAACACGCCACACTTGCTTGCCACCCCCTTTTTGATTATATTGCATTGGTCGAGTGACACCATTGTTTGAACGGCCTCGCGTGGGATAAGAAAGTCTCTCATGAACGGGCCTCCTTGATTCTGCCCAACCCGGATGGAAAGCATAAGGAGCCATTTGGGGTTACCACCATTCTCTATTGAATTCTCCCATGTAGTGTGGCGCATAGGGGGGTGGAGGCATCCATGGTCCCGGTGCCCACGACCCATATGACCTTGCATGATGCTGAAATTCTTCCCGAGGAGGTGATCTTGAATGCTTCAAATTTGATGACCGGTTAGAGCTAGAACCGGCCACTTGATTGGCATATTTGGACAGCAACATATCAAAAGTTGGCTTGATTTTCTTGTGTTGCACCTTAGTTTCATTCCTCTTCCACTTGCCAACTTCTGGACTCTTGGGCTTGACGAATTTAACACGAGTATTTTCTTGCACTTGCGGTTGCCCCCCGAGTGTAGGATTCTTGATGGTGATCTTGATTACTTCCTTGCCATCGGGTTGCTTGTCAAGCACAATTTGTCTCCCCAAGACCTTGTCGCCCATCTTGTCTTTCCTGGGCTCACCAACAATGACATTAGTTTTGTTAGCAGATTCGGCTACCTCCGACCGAATGAGTAGTTTCTTCCCCTCCAAATCCATGGCATTCATTGGAAAAGGCTGCTTATCAACTTGCATCTCAGAAAATTTCAATCGTCTGTCATTAATGGCCGATTGTATCTGTCGTCGAAAAACATTGCAATCGTTAGTAGCATGAGAAAAAGAATTATCATATACTTGCAATAAGCACGTCGTTTCAGCTCTTCAAACGGTGGTAAAGTATGATATATTCTAATAATTTTGGCTTGTAGCAAAGCATAAAATATTTTATCGCACTTGGCAATCTTAAAAGTAAACTTCATATCTTCATCACGATTCTTATGAATCGGCTTCAAGTCATTGCAAGTAAATGGTTTGGCTTTAGACGGCCAAACAAATTCAGTAGCATACATGTCACCCTCATCGTCCGAGTGATCACTATCATATTCAACCATGTTCATCTTTGGATGATCAGCTTTATATCTATGCAGTTCTTTGAGATCTTTGTTTCGGCTTTCCTGAGCCAAAGCCCTTTGCAAGACTTGGTTGATATTTAAGAACTCATAGCCTTCCAGCTTTTCTCTAATGTGAGTCCTCAAACCACTAAGCACTAGGTCTGCCAAGTCTCTCTCAGTTATCGCCAGACAATAACATCGTTTTTTTGTTTCTCTGAATCTCTTGACATAATCGGAGACCGATTCATCATGCTTCTGTTTAACCAATGTTAGATGTGATAAGTTGAGTTCATTGTCACCGATATAAAAGTGATCATGAAATTTTTGTTCTAGTTGCGACCAAACCCGAATGGAACCATGTGGTAAAGAAGAAAACCATGAAAAGGTGGTACCAGTTAATGATAAAGGAAATAAACGCACTTTCAATTCATTCAATGAGCCTGCCTCACCTAATTGTGCTAAATATTGACCAACATGCTCCCATGTGGTTTTTGTGCCTTCTCCATTAAACTTAACAAAATCTGGAATTTTATATCCTGAAGGGCACTGGATGGCATCAAAGTACTCGGGGTACAGCTTTTGGTAAATCCGATTCCGAGGTAACTCAACTCTAAAGTTCTCTCGAAGCATCTTAGCCATCTCCTCCCTAAGATTAGCTAGACCATCATCCATAGTGGACGATGAAGCTTGTGGAAGTGGCATAGGAGGAGTAGGATTACTAGCAGTAGGTAGGAATTGTGGCATGTATGTCGACTCATAATTTGGTGGTGGTCGAGTGGTTGCAGCTGTAGGTAGGGTTTGGTTCGGCGTTTCCACCGAACCTGGCATGCTCATGATAGGACTAATTGGTGCAGCCACAATCTGATTTGTATGGGCAGGATAATAAGCCATCGGCATGGGAGGCGCCGATGAAATAGGTAAAGTCAGATTATGGCTTTGCACACTAGCAGCTATACCACCATTACCACTAGACGATTGAGATATATTTTTCTGAGCATTAGTATTCTATATGAAAGTTTGATAGACTAGACTGTTACCATCAACAATACGACTCTCAATCTCAGCCCACTACTCAAGAGAAAAGGTAGTACTCACAGAGGGTTTAACCTGTTCGGCTTGAAGAGGAGGGAACTTGATTTCTTCAATCGGAGTGATGTTGCCTTGGCGATTCTTCTTCAACTTCGCAAGGAACCCCTGCAACTCCTTCTCTTCGCGTGCCTTCTTGTACTCATCATAAACTTGGCGATGGTCGGTCGATATCTCATCAAGACTAGGCTTAACGATGTTATCGGCGTCTACATCAGATAGCTTGGGAACATCAGACATGGTGGATGATCACGATTGACCTTCAGATCCCCAGCGGAGTCGCCAAAAAGTGTGTTAACACATGAACATGTCACATTTACCCTCGACGCCGGGGGTGATGCACCACAGCTCACGTCGAAGGAGGCCCGACCAACAGCGCGGTACACAAGACAGTCAGCGGGCGCTTTTGAGACCCGAAACCCCGCACACCCGAGAGGGACCCCGTCAGGGAGTGCGGCGGCAATGGGCTGCCCTAGGTCGATTCGCTCGCCCCCAGAGCCTCGAGATTCGCAGCTCTCAAACACGAAGAACAGCGAAGAACGAGAGAGAAAAATGATGGAGAGATAAAACGTAGATGAAAAAGTAGTATATTTATTTGTTCGATTGTGTGTTGTTCAATCGGCCGTCACCTCAACATATATAAGAGGCGGATGGACTTCCCGTACAAATAAAGGATTCATCTAGGCTTTCCTTACAAGAAAATTACATCAATTCATGTCCTGGAGTCCTAGTTTTACTCCAATTCGGATTCAGCACGAATCTGGTCCAAACTTCTATCCTGCTTCTTGCGCGGGCCGTGGAATTTGCATATGACCTCTGATTGGGAAGATCAAAATACCGAATTTGTGCGCCTCGACATGACGAACAATTCTCATGTTCATCATTTTTCCAAATAAGGCCATATTGAATACTCCACGGGGTCATCTTTAATTTTGAGTCGGACTTGGGTTATGTAGCTGACTGGACCGTCCGACTCTTGTAGTATCTCCGCAGGTCGTATACTACGTCGGATGATAATGACTCCAAAAGAAAAGTTGATTGTTTCGACGTTACGAACAACTTTTATGTTGAACACTTTTTGATCCTCGGCCATCATATAATTATTTGAGCCCATCTTCAACTTCTGGTCGAATTGGCCTTGGCAGTTTCCACCCCGGCAAGCTTTTCCCGACAAGCTTTCCACCTCGGCAAGCTTTCCATCCCGGCAAGGTTTCCATCCCGGCAGGCTCTTTGCCCGGAAAGCTTTTCACCCGGCAAGCCTTTCACCCCGGCAAGCTTTTTGCCCGGCAAGCTTTTCACCCAGCAAGCTCTTCATCCGGCAAACTCTTTGCCCGGCAAACTTTTCAAAATCGTTCGGTTTAAACTGGCTGCACCTTGCGGGTCCTTTTTTTTGTAGTAAACGACCTCGGATGAAAATGTGCCCAAAAGCAATCTTGACCGTTTCGATGAGACGAACAACTTTCATGTTGAACGTTTGTCGACTTAAGGTCATCTTCTCGACCGAAACGGTCACGCAAAACACATGTTCGCTCACGCTACCCATCAGACATAGGTCTGGTGGGGCGCGCCATATCTTGCCTCGTGACAGGGCTGCATTCCGACAGCTTTAAATTTTTCATACGAACTCGGATTTGGACGATTTTTATATCAAAATCGATCGTTTCGTCGAGATGAAGACAATTCATGTTGGATAGTTTTCCATGTAAGTTCGTCTTGAGGGCGTAATCAGCCAAACAGTGATCTGAACACAAAATTTTAGAATTTTGAATACTATTTCAGCTCTCAAGATGAGGTCAGATGGTGATGACCCGAACATCAAAGCTTCTCATTTTGACGATACGGAACTTTCACATGTTGAGGACTTTCTCATTTGAGGCCATCTTCATTGCTTTCCGCACCTTGCCAAAATCAGGTGTCAACACCTCTCTGCTCTTCTCTCCTCTCAGACTAGCCCATCTACACAGCGCACCTACACCTCCATGGCCCATCCTACCCCTCCTCGCGTCCGGAGCCGTCCGATCGTCATCGGAGGGCTCCGAAAGCCCCCCTAGACCCAAACCCTAGACAAATATGCTATATATGGACACCCCCAAGTCCAGTTTGGGCAACCTAGAACCCTCCACCTACCTCCCGGCCGCAGCCACCTCCCTCCTCCTCGAAATCAGCATCGCCGCATTAGTTTCCGCTGCCCACCACCTCATCTTCGCCACTTGGCGCGCCCCGATTGGGCCAGCCGCCGTCCAGCCTCGCCTCAACCACTCTGCGGCCGCCACCTGTCCCCCAGCCCTCTCCCCGCCACCGCGGGCACGCCAGGCCCGGGCCAGGCCCGCTCCTCTGCCCGACGGGGCCGCGAGCCCCCGCGCATCGCCCCGCTGCTTCGTGCCTCCGCGCTGGAGCGCTCTTCGTCCTCCCGCTGGCCTCCTCCTCGCCTCCGTCGCCGCCCGCTCGCCCCCTGTCGCGGCCTCCCGCTCGCCTTCGACCAGCCTGCCGCCTAGCCCTGCTCTGTCCCCGCGTCTGGCGCGTGCCGCCATGCAGTTCGTCGCCAGCTGCATCTCCGGTCAGATCCGGCGCAAAGCTGGCCAGATCCGCGCTGCCCCGTCGTCCTCCGGCCACCCACGGCCCGTTCCCGGCCTCCTCCGCCGGTGCCCCGCCGCCGGCGCCCGCGACCCGCTCGTTCTGTTGCCGTGCCGCCTCCGTCGAGCGGCGCCAGATCGTACTGCCCGCGTTGACCGGCCCAGCTCGCTGACCGATGGGCCCGCTAGGCCTGCAACCGCCGGATGTGTCCGATAGTGCCCGGACACTGTCCAGTCAGCCACTCCCGAGGTTGTTTTTTTTCACTAAGTCCTTTTTCCCAAATCATCATATAGGCATGTTGGACTTGATGTAACTTTGTGCACGTTGCTCCGTTCTGCGTGTATGGTATGTCAAAATGTTCGTCTCAGAGCGCTCTACATGATGGTGTAGTTTGCATGCATGTTACTATTCATATTGATGCCTTAATCCTCGTTGTAAGAGTGCATGTTGTTGTTAAGTGCTGAAAACTAGTGTAACTTATTGATTTGTCTTTTTTAGATCTTTTTCTGTGATTTTTGTTTGAGCATCATGTCAACATGTGTTAGGAGCACAATCATCTCATCTTTGTTGTGGTGCAATCCACTTTTCATGATATGCCTTGTGGTGAGTGCAACAAGCTTGTAAAGTGACCTACTCGCTGTTTGCTGTTTTTTGAGACTTGGTTAAAACTGTTAAGTTTGAAACTTTTATATTGTGATGCCATGTTTGCTTGATGTTATAGTCAAATCCATGCATGTTTTGGAATGTCCAATGACCATGTCTTCAAGTCCATGTTATGCTCTATCTAACGATGCCCTTGTTTGCAGTTATAAGTTGATATAGCTTATCTCTTTCTTGCTCTCAAATTGCTATATAATGTTTCTGTCAGCCTGTTATCAGTAAGTTCAGTTTTGCCATGTGAATAGCTAGTGTTCTATGCATCATATGACCATGTTATTGCCATGAGTAGCTACATAAACATGTCTTCTTGTTGTTGGTTATATTCACATGCCATGATATGCTTTGAGATGAGTTGCACAAGCTTGCAAACATGCCTACTTGTCGTTGTTGCTGCCATGTTCAGTTTATTTCACTAAGTTTGTGAAATTGTTATCATTTGCAATCTTGCCATGATGTTTTGAGCATGTTCTAGTGGTATTTGGCAGTAGCTCAGTGGTCACCTTTGTAGTGCTTGACATGTACACACTTGCCATGCCCTTTGATGCCATGAAATGTTCCTGTAACATGTTGTTTTGATGATTGCAAAGTGCTTAGTTGCTGTTTTGGGACAGATTGTTGTTATATCTTGTTTCATGTGTATGTGTTGAACTGTTGCTCCGTTTTGAGCGTGCTCTATATAAAATTTGCTTGTTTTTGCATGTAGATGCATCATATACTGTTGTATACATATTTGGGGTGTGTTTGCTTGATGTTTGAATGCATCTTGCATCTTTGCCATGCTTGACTTGTTTTGCTCATATCTTCTAGGCCGTAGCTACGAATTAAATGAACTTTATATGTAACTTGGCTAGAATTTCGAGTAGGTCATCATGGTGCATGTTAACTTGTTGTTTAACAAATTTAACTTAAGGTGTGTTCAGTTCTGGACAAATTTCGAAATTTCCATATGAGGACTTACCGAAATTGTTATATATTGTTTCCGACCTCATTTAAACTTGCTTTGTGTGATGTTCTTGTATGCTTCATCTCTTGCCATGATTTGCATCATGTAGCCTTGTCATGCATCATACTTGGTTGAGCATCTTGTCTTGTTTATGTGTTGTGTGTTTACCGTGTCGCTTGCTTCTTCTCGTTAGTGCTTGTTTCGTTGCGATCGTGAGGATTTGTTCGACTACGCTTGCTTCGTCTTCGTGGCTTCTTCTTCATCTTATTCATGGAATTGTTCTTCTTCCTTGCGGGATTCCAGGCAAGATGACCGTCACCTTGGATCTCATTACTATCATTGCTATGCTAGTTGTCTCGATGCTATCGCTATATGTCCCGCTACCTATCTATTTGTTGTCAGCCCCTCCTTGTTGCCATGAAACCTCTAACCTTTGACACCATCCCAGCAAACCGTTGTGTGGCTATGTTACCGCTTGCTCAGCCCCTCTTATAGCGTTGTTAGTTGCAGGTGAAGATGAAGATTCCTCCATGTTGGAACTTGGATTGTTGGAATATCACAATATATCTATTACTATAATTAATGCACTTATATACTTGGCAATGGGTGGAAGGCTTGGCCTTTTGCTCGGTGTTTTGTTCCACTCATGCCGCCTTAGGAACCGATAAACCAGTGTTATGTTCCTTGAGTTTGCATTCCTAACACGATTGGGTATATGGGGACCCCTTGACGGTTTGCTTTAAATAAAACTCCTCCAACAAGGCCCAACTTTGGTTGTAATTTGCAATATAATAAAAACTTAATTAATTAATTAATTTGCATAGGGGGTCGCGTCCCGAGGATTCTTTTCCACATACAGGGGGCCAGTGCTAATGTTGTTGGTCCCAAACGGGCAGACCGCGGGGCCGCCTCGGGGAAACTCGGGGTATCTGGTATACCTGTAGGCTGACTCTATCCGGACGTGGCCTGAGACGAGATACACACGGCTACTATCAGGGTGTAGGCACGCCGGGAGGTCTTGCTGGACTTGTTTTACCATTGTCGAAATGTCTTGTGCACCGGGATTCTGAGTCTGATCGGGTTGTCCCTAAGATAAGGGGTATTTTTACCTCTGCTGATCGTGAGAGCTTGTGATGGGCTAAGTTGGGACACCCCTACAGGGTTATGATCTTTCGAAAGCCGTGCCCGCGGTTATGTGGCAGATTGTAATTTGTTAATGTTCGGTTGTAGAAAACTTGACAGAGGATCCGAAATAAAACACACCAACCGCATGAGTAACCGTGACCGTCTCTTTTCACGTTGAGAAGTTTACACGTTGGGGTTATGTTTGACTCATAGGTAGTTCAGGATCATTTAGTGATCATTACTAGTTTGCGATCGTTTGCGTAGATGCTCATCTTATTCGTGTACTCGTAAGTTAGCCACCATACATATGCTTAGCCGCTGGTGCAACCTCACCACTTATCCTTTCCATACCCATTAAGCTTTGTTAGTCTTGATACCCATGGTTATGGGATTGCTAAGTCCTTGTGGCTCACGGGTACTACAACAATAGTTGCATGTGCAGGTTTCCGATGACTTGACGTGAGAGCAATGTTTTCTTGTGTTGGAGTTCTTTCTTCTTCTTCGTCGGTCTTGGGATAGGTTCCTGGTCGGCAGCCTGGGATAGCAGGATGGATGCCGTTGTGCTTTTCATGTTTTCACCCATAAACGGATGTCTTGTGTATAATGTGTTGTACTCATGTGGCTATTGTATGACTTGTATGTATCCCCGTCTATTTATGTAATGATACGATGTAACGATATCCATCTTGCTAAGCGCCCGAAATGCGGTTGTGCCCCCAATCACGAGTCATCACGTGATCGGGATAGAATAGCATCTTGGGTGTGACACATGGCCAACCCGATTGGCAGCGGGGCAAGGATCTGTCGATGTTCCACACACCATTAAGAACATACGGTAAGGAGATTCAACAGGGTGAAGAACGACGATGATGGTACTCACGGGAACGCAGGAGTCCCTGGCGTTCCTCTTGCCGTCGATGGCGGAGAAGACGGTGTAGACGAGGACGAAGGTGTCGATGATCTCGCCAGGAACAGCCTGAAGGTCACCGCCTGGTTGATGTGCCCGCCTGCATCCATCCAGTCGGAGCCGCTGCCACGCACCATCACATCGACGGCGCCGTTATGCTGCACGGCCCGGCGGTAGCCGTAGGCCACGGACAGGCAGAGGCCCATGGGAGCAGTCGAGCAGGAGCTGTCAAAAGCTATGTCGGTATGTGTGTCTGGATCGGGATGTGGAGCGAGGTGGGAGGGAGGGAGTTCCTGCCACGGACAGGCAGAGGCCCATGGGAGCAGCCGAGCAGGAGCTGCCAAAAGCTATGTCGGTATGTGTGTCTGGATCGGGATGCGGAGCGAGGTGGGAGGGAGGGAGTTCCTGTCAGATCTGGCCCTGACATGAGCAGCTCGAGTCTATCTAGGAGCAGAGGGGAGGGGCTGCCGGCGATGAGGTTGGAGGTCGCCGGTGCGACTAGAGCAGAGGACGGCGGTGGATTGGGTTGGGGGGAGTAGGAGTTCATGGGGGTAGGGATACGGGCGGCGGCGGATTGAGATCTGAGGGAGGGAGAGGGTTGGGGTTGGCAGCTGTGGGTGCGTGGGAGAGAAGGGGCTATGGGTTGGGCTACGTGGGGTCAGAGGGTGAGGCCTGCCGTCGGATCCGGAACCATCCAACGGTGTATGATGCGTGATCCGCGTGAGAAGCCTATGAACCAATCAAAACGTAGTAAACACTTGGACAATATTATGACCATCTAAATTGGTCTTAATTGATTGAAATATAAGTATTTTTTGCACGAAAAAAAGCATTTTTCATTTCGATTTTGTTGTAAAGAACCTACCAACTCTTTGTTGCAAAATCGAACCGCCTCAATTTTGTTGCAAAGTGTTCGAATTTGATACAGAGTTGCACCTTACAATACCTAACAATTTTTTTTCTTAAAGAAAACATTTTTTCACTTTTCAAATACCAAAAATGAGATTTTATAAGAAGAACCTACCAAACATTTTTGCAAAATGGCAAAGCTTGTTCAAATGAACTCATATTTTGCACAAAGGTGCATAATGAAATGGCAAACCATGTTGCCGAATGAAGTTTTCATGTTTTGTAGGAAAAAAAACATTTTCCATTTTTCAAGTGCTCAAATGAGTTGTTTTTGAGAAAAAACTAGCAAATAATTTTTGCAAAATTGGACCAAATCAATTTCCTAAAATATTAGGCCATATTTAATGTACAATGTATCAAATTATTGGGTGTCAAAAGTTTTTGATCCACCTCTCGTGAAAAAGACAAATTTCCACCGATTTAGTAGGAAGCGGGCCAAATTTGAACTGCAGCTGCCTCATATTTTGCTCTTTATTTTTTTCAAAAATCATTTCTAGGTACATAAGTATCTATTTAATCAAAGAAATATGAAAAGTTTTCCAAGATTCAACCAGTAGCTAGGAACGGTCAAGCCCGTCGTTTTGACCGCATTTTGGAACGGGCATAAAAAATTCAAAAAACTCAAAAAAATAAGAAAACCTTCGCATTGTGTCATCATATGTGGCCAAGTTTTCAGGAAAAATAATAAAATTGCAATACGATAATTATTTTAAAAAAATATTCTCAGAAATGAGCTATCATGCATGAAGATTCATGGCTTTCAAGCCAAATGATCAATCTTATGGCCATATTCATGGCATAGTTTGTTCAAATGATCTCATATTGTGCACAATGGTGCATCTTGAAATTCCAAACAATGTTGCCTAAGGGAGTTTTCATTTTCTCTGCACGGAAAATTCATTTTCCATTTTTTGAGTGCGTGAAATGAGTTTTTTTTGTGAAGGACCTACCATATATTTGGTGCAAAATTGTACCAAATCAATTTTATAAAATAGTAGGCCATATTTAATGCACAATTGACCAAATGGTTGGGTGTCAAAAGCCTTGATCCACCTCTGGCGAAAAAAACAAATTTCCGCCGATTCAGTAGGAAGCGGGTCAAATTTGAACTGCAGCTCCCTCATAGTTTGCTATTTATTTTTTCCAAAAATCATTTCTAGGTACATAAGTATCTATTTAATTAGAGAAACATCAAAAAATTTCCAAGATTCAACCACTAGATAGGAACGATCAAGCCCGTCGTTTTGACCGCATTTTGAAACGGACATAAAAATTAAAAAAAATAATCAATAAATTGGAAAACCTTTGCATTGTGCCATCATATGTGACCAAGTTTTCAGGAAAAATAATAAACTTGTAATACGACAATTATTTAAAAAAAAGTGTTCTTAGAAATGAGATATCATGTGTGAAGATTCATTTCTTTCAAGCCAAATGATCAATCTTATGGCCATATTCATGGCATAGTTTGTTCAAATGATCTCATATTGTCCACAATGGTGTATCTTGGAATTACAAACAATGTTGCCTAAGGGAGTTTTCATTTTCTTTGAACGGGAAATTCATTTTCCATTTTTTGAGTGCGTGAAATGATGTTTTTTGTGAAGGACTTACCATATTTTTTGCAAAATTGTACAAAATCAATTTAATAAAATACTAGGCTATATTTATTGCACAATTGACCAAATGGTTGGGTGTCAAAAGCCTTGATCCACCTCTGGTGAAAAAGACAAATTTCCGCCGATTTAGTAGGAAGCGGGTCAAATTTGAACTGCAGCTACCTCATAGTTTGCTCTTTATTTTTTCTAAAAGTCATTTCTAGGTACATAAGTATCTATTTAATTAGAGAAACATCAAAAAATTTCCAAGATTCAACCACTAGCTAAGAACGGTCAAGCCCGCTGTTTTGACCGCATTTTGAAACGGGCATAAAAAATTTAAAAAAAAATTGGAAAACCTTCGCATTATGTAATCATATGTGACCAAGTTTTCAGGAAAAATAATCAATACGACATTAATTATAAAAGTGTTCTCAAAAATGAGCTATCATGCGTGAAGATTCATGGCTTTCAAGCCAAATGATCAATCTTATGGCCACATTCATGGCATAGTTTGTTCAAATGATCTCATATTGTGCACAATGGTGCATCTTGGAATTCCAAACAATATTGCCTAAGGGAGTTTTCATTTTCTTTGCACGGAAAATTCATTTTCCATTTTTTGAGTGCGTGAAATGAGTTTTTTTTTTGAAGGACCTACCATATATTTGGTGCAAATTTGTACCAAATCAATTTTCTAAAATACTAGGCCATATTTAATGCACAATTGACCAAATTTTTGGGTGTCAAAAGTTTTTGATCCACCTCTGGTGAAAAAGACAAATTTCCGTCGATTTAGTAGGAAGCGAGTCAAATTAGAACTGCAGCTGCGTCATAGTTTGCTCTTTATTTTTTCCAAAAAATCATTTATAGATACATAAGTATCTATTTAATCAGAGAAACATCAAAAGTTTTCCATGATTCAACCACTAGCTAGGAACGGTCAAGCCCGGCGTTTTGACCGCATTTTGAAACGGGCATACAAAATTCAAAAAAAATCAAAAAATCAAAAAACCTTTGCGTCGTGTCATCATATGTGACCAAGTTTTCAGGAAAAATAATAAACTTGTAATACAACAATTATTTTTAAAAAGTGTTCTCAGAAATGAGTATCATATGTGAAGATTCATTGCAAAATTGGACCACTTCATTTAAAAATATACGTCAAGAACATTCTTCTAATATATGTTTAAATTTTTCTCAACAAATTTGAATGTCATTTCATACTTGTTCGACATTTTTATACACATTTTATACATTTCTTCAAATGCTTGATTAGCATTTTTTAAATACAAGATTATTATTTTTGAATGCATGGTCAAAACAAATACACATTTTAACATTGCTAAATGCTTGATTAACAATTTTTATGTACAAGATTAGCAATAATTTAATACATGGTCAACCTTTTTTATATACATTTTAACATTTTTCAAATGCTTTCTTCAAATTTTCATATAGAAGATTAATATTTATTGAATACATGGTCAGCATTTTTCTATACACATTTAAACATTTTAAAATGCTTGATTAAAATTTGAACTCCCTTTATTTATATGAATTCAAATTTGTTCGAAGCCGGTATTTTCCACACATGCATATTCTATAGGCCTATGGGCTGTCAGCCCAGTCGTCACATAGAAAGAAAAAATATGGCCTTGTCCAACCAAGGCCCAAACCGAGCAAATCATTTTCTATTTAAAAGGAGCCGGTGGGTAGTTTGACACAAGTTCATATGTGGTCTGTTGGCAAGTCTCGCTGGTTGTATGTATAAGGTTGCGGTTTTTTTTTTTTGCTGCTTCCTTAAGGGGATACAAGTAGTAGCGTCTGTTCAGACTCACAGACAACACACACCACACGCACGCACACCACACTCACACACCCTGCTGGAAGCCTAAACAAGACCTACACCTATATCCAGAGCGCCCGGTACAAGATTTATATATCACCATGGGGCTCACAGGCGCGGAGAGAGGAATTTTATTAGCAGAATACTATTCATGTGAACAGTACCGCCGAGCATTGTTCCTATGAACGGTCCCCGGTGAGACACCCAGAATTCGTCCCCGCTGAGGATCGAACTCGGGGCAGGCTGGTGCGCCACTGCGCTCCCAACCACCGAGCCACGGCTCAGTCCTCTATAAGGTCGTTGGTTCGAATCCCCAGCACACCATATATTTTTTGGTTTTAGGTAAACAGAGGACTATCTATAAGATTGTTTGTGTTAATTAGAACCACAAGCCGATGCCAACTCGATGGTTGGTGCCCTCTCTCTGCACCACGAGGTCGTGGGATCGACTCCCGGTCTGCCATATATTTTTTTGGTTTTAGATAAACAGAAGATTATCTATAAGATTGTTTGTGTGAATAAATACAACAAGCTGAGGCTAGCGAGATGGTTGGTGCCCTCTCTCTACACCACGAAGTCGTGGGATCGACCCCTCAGTTTGCCCTTTTCTTTTTATTATTCGGGAATATTTCCACCGCCCATTGTTGACATGTAGGCCCCCTAGTGGTCCCACCTGTCAAATAGGAAAAAGAAATAAGTGCTAAATAGTGACATGTAAGTGAGAATGACATCTAAACATGCCATGTAGGCGATATTGCTGAGGTGTCTGCCAAGTCATGCCAAATCAAATCATCGTAGAAACCACGACTATCTAAATTGGTCATAATCGGCAAGAAATAATACTGTAAATTATCTTCATAAATTTATGACCATTTTGTGTAAGAAAATTGCAACCTTTCTGACCAAAATGTCATTATAGTTTAGGGTTTGGAGCCCCCCAAACAGTTTTTGACCAATTGGTATTAAATGGTCATAGATTTACGACCAATTCTTTCAGGGTCACTAACAGAAGGTCACAAGTTGACATATTTCTTGTAGTGAATGGGTTTACGGGCCATAAACCGATCGACTGTAACCATGGGCTAAATTTGGCCCATTAGCGGAACATGCCAATAACAGACCGTAAGTAATTGAAGGTCGAAAATGAGGCCAAGAATATATGGACCTTAGAAGGTCGAAAGATAACATGGGCTGGAAACGACCCAACTAAATCATGGGATGTTAATGGGCATAAGGCAATCTACTATTCATTATGGGCCAGAATCACCACGGGCCATTAAGGAGCTAGGAGATACGAAAGGCCTCATATGGGGCAAAAGACGTCATGGGCCATACATGGGCCAAAAGTGACAACAGGCAGGACTTATATAGGATGGCCCACATGACGCTACTAGTCCGAATTCAGAAAGTCCATAACATGTTGTTAGTTATACGGCCGTAAATGAGCTATGTGTGAACATGTCGTTAACAGGCTTTGGGCTGACCTGCTAAATTTTGACCAAGTCAAATGGGCCGGCGTTTTGAACCTATATGGGCCATTGTTGGGTCGTGCCATGTGTCGACGTGTCATAGGCTCATCTTATCCATTGGATGGATGTCATCTGTCTCATTGTGGAGCTAACACATGGTTCCTTTGGCCTGCTACGGTGGATGCCATGTGTCGATTACCCTTGACGAAAACACTCCCATGATGCGTCATTTATCGTGATGGAAGTGGACACTTCCGTGCTGATAATCTGAGTATTGTCATGGAACACTCCTACGAGATCACATGTATGACTATCTTGATTCTGTCATAAAATCGTCACGGATGTACATACATGAAAGAAAACATGACCTACTGTGACAAACACGTATCGTCACATAAGTGTTTTTTTGTGGTGAGTAGTCTTGGTAGGATTGTTGGAAATAGGATTGTTCTTCCCTTTCTTCTTGTTTTGTGGGTGCCTCTAGACCATATTAGCGGTAGGCCGAACCTCACCTCCTTTCTGAGTGATATCTTTAGCCCGGGCTTTCTCTTCAACAACAAGAGATATAATGAATTTTTTTTACTGATGTCTCCTGTCTCTTATGTTTCAGAGTTGTGGCGAAATTCATCCATAAATGAGGCAACTTTGAAATCATGTACCCAACCATGAATTTGTCGGGTAGAACACACTTAAGGAGTTCCAGTTCCTTCACAATGCACTGTATCTCATGAGCTTGTTCAACCACAAAGTGATCAGTCACCATTTTTAGTTGTGGAAACTCTCCACAGTGTACAGTTCACTGCCTAAATCCGTTGCATAAAATCTAGCATTCAATGTATCCAATAGTGTCTTTCCATCTTCTATGTGCATGTACACATCACACAGACGGTCACCAGGAACACTCAGAGTGCATCCCACAAACATAGTATTGGCTTCCTGGAATTATCTCCAATTTTCCTCAAACATTGCCTCTAGAGCACCAACACGAACGTGGAAAACTTTCGGATCAGTAAGCCAGAGCATGGTCTTCACCTGCCACCTCTTAAAGTGCACACTGATAAACTTATCTGGCCTCGGTGAATTAGCGAATCCATCCATAGTTAACTCAGGAAATTGCCTAAATTAGGTTTTTGGATTCTTGAAATATTAGGCCAAGTTCATGATTAATTCCAGTGAATAATTCATGACTAGAACAGAGACTAGCGTGGAACAATCTAGCAAACTAGATAAACATCAAAACATACATACCAGCATAGCGCAGCTACAGAGAGAGACATGAACAGATCATGAAGATGCAGGAGCGACGGTGTTGGCAACGATGAGTAGCACCGCCCGACTTCCGTGATGAAGAACTTGAGGAGTCGCTTGTCCTCTCCCGGTGCAGGATCACGAGGACGAACGACCCAATGTGTTTTCGGTGTGTCTTTTGCGGCCAAGCAAGGCAAGCACACACCTCTAATCTTCTCTTCATGTTCATCACGCCTCACTAAGTGTGATGTAGAGAACCCACTATAGTATAAAGAGGTCCAACACTTTCTCAACTAGCAATGTGGGACTAATCTTCAGCACCGCACTACCCATTTGCCATTTTTCTCATGGGCTCATTTGAGATTTCATAATTTGTTAATGGGCCAAGCCAATTTATTCTAACATGGGACATCCATAGTGATATGTGGTGAAGATGAAGAGGTAAGCTAGATGGGCGAATGGATGATGTTTCTCCGCGGAGAAACGAGAAAGAAATATGTGACACATGGCCCGCAGCGACGTGGCACACGTGCGTGTGATCGGCCGAGGAGAGGTTCCACCATGTAACGAAGCGCTAAGGTGATGGGGAGGTGATTGCATGGCGATTGAACGCCTGTGCTAGGGTTAGGGTTTCGAGTGTGGGGGTGGTGTGACTACGGTGGTGACCTGGGAGGCGACGACGCAGCCTGGGACACTGACCGGACGGTTCTACCTCTGCTAGGGGCGGAGTTAATGGCGGAGCGGACTTCGGGAAAGACGGTGAAAGGCTCGGAGCAGATGTCATCTTCCACGACAGCGATGGCTACTACAAACAAGACGTCGAACCCATCAGCGGCAGTGGGTGGATCGGCCAACCAGAAGAAGAAGGAGACCTTGTCCTGGGCAGCGGCAGTTGTGGTGACGGACGCAATAGCGGCTGCGGCGGCTATCCCGGAGGCATGTAGATCTGGTGTATCAGTGAGTCGTGAGGCATCCAAACCACTTACTGAGAGCAACACTCCAGACCCTACGTCTAGTCTCTCGGCGAGGCTGGGAGGGATGGTGTTGATGGACAAGGAGGCCAAAGGTATGTTTTTTGCAGAACAAGAACCGGTGCAGCCAAAGAATTCCAGATGGTCGGCGGTAGGCAAATTTTGCTCGTTGTGGCCTCTAGTGAAGTGTGTTCTACAGAAGACCATGCACACAGCATGGGTGCTACACAAAGAGGCGCAATTCAGAGATCTAGGTTCTAGCGTGTTTGAAGTGCACTTTGGTAGCGAAGGAGATTGGCGCCTGATACGTCCAAAACGTATCTATAATTTCTGCTTGCTCCATGCCACTTTTGGGTGATATTGCTATGATATTCATACACTTTTGATCATATTTGGACTAACCTACTAATCCAGTGCACCCCGGTGCCAGTTTCTGTTTTCGGCTGTTTTTGTATTTCAGGTTTTCACGTTACGAGAACTGCCAGGAAAAATCCAGAAAAATCATATAAAAAATCAGCGTTCCAGAACCTACCTTGCGTCCGAAGGGCAGCCGGGGGGGGAGCCACCAGGGCTCCAGGCGCCCTGGCGGCGCGCCCCCCCTGGGCCGCGCCGGGGGGCGCCTGGGGCCCCCGAGCCCCGTCTGGTGCCCCCCTTCGACATATATTTAGAGCGTCCCTCGAAACCCTCGGGACGGGAACTCTTTTTCGCGATCTCATCTCTGTTCCGCCGCCGCCGCCGCTTCCAAGATCGGGAGCACCAGGAGAACTCTTCCCGGCACCCTGCCGGAGGGGAGGATCACCACCGGGAGCTTCTCCACCACCATGGACACCTCCCGGATGAGTTGTGAGTAGTATCCCTTGGACCATGAGTCCATGACCAGTAGCTATGTGATGTTCTCCTCCCGTTCTTGTGCTTCACTAATTAGTCCTCGTGAGCTGCCCTACATGATCGAGGCACATATGTAATCCTTATGTTGTTGCTATGTTGAGTTTGCTGGGATCCGATGGATTATGAGATTATGTTCAGATTGATCTTGAGTAATATATTTGATCTACCTCTTTTATATTTATGTTCATAAGTAATTCTTGCATGTTCTCCGTTGTTATTTATTGCTTTGGCCAAGTAATACGTAGTGACTCCAAGAGGGAACGTTATGCTCGATTGTGGGTTCATGCCCCTCGATGACTAGCTTGAGAGACAGAAACATGAGTCTAGGGGATGTGCTGTTGCCACAAGGGGGAAAACAACGGTGCTTGTGCCCGCGGGTGCAAGGATTGTTTACTTTACGCAAAGTTCTTTTAATGTAGTTGTCTGTTGCATTGAGTTTACATTATGGGTGGGACTCGCAACTTAATACCAGCGAGATGTTCTGGATAGATATCTCAAGGTGGATGATTAGTAGTAGATATTGATGGATTTCGGTCTACTTATTTTGGCGTACCGCCCATGCTTTGAACCTCAACCTTTCTTGCAATGTAATCAGCATTGGTTTGCGTTCGTGGTCCTGTCAATTGCCCAGCTGTAATTCGTTTACCTCACATAGCTGTTTTATCGTCTTTTGAGAGAGAGACATCACTAGTGAACATCATGAGACTCCGGTCCATATTACCATCATTGATCACACCCGCTATTTACTTTTCGTTATTATTTACTATTGCAAACATTATCTATCACTACTATCATTTGCGTTTAATCCTTTGTGAACTACAAGGCCGGAGGGATTGACAACCTCTCTGTACTCGTTGGGAGCAAAGTTATTTGTATCTGTGTGCAGGTCCACGTTGATTGCTAATCCGCGCCGTTAGTAGTTGACACCTACTTGTTGAACCTAGGAGTCTCTGGGGATTCGATCCTTGGCATCTTTGCTAAGGGAAAACACTTCCACAACACTGCATCTTTCACCTTCCACTTGGGGTAACCAACGAGGGGTTAGAGGCCCATCAAAGAGTATTTTCTGGCGCCGTTGTCGGGGACTCCACTCTTCAGGATAGGGGAGTTGCATGCTATCTTTTACCTTTGCTTTTTAGTCTTGTTAGTTTACCTTTCAGTTTTTGCTTTAGTACCTTTTATCGAAAATCACAAAATAGTTATCTTGCTTGCTTGCTACTATGGGTTCCACCGAGAACACCAAGTTGTGTGACTTCACTAGTCACAACAACGATGACTTTATCAGCACACCTATCACTACACCTGCCACTTCAGCACCTTCATATGAAATTAAACCTGCTTTATTGAATTTAGTCATGAAAGATCAATTCTCCGGTGCTGGAGATGATGCTGCTTTACACTTAAACAACTTTGTTGAACTTTTTGATATGCAAAAGTACCAAGAAATAGATGGTAATATTGTTAAGCTTAAGCTTTTTCCTTTCTCCTTGAGAGGAGGAGCTAAAATTTGGTTTCAGTCTTTGCCTAGAAATAGCATAGATTCATGGGACAAGTGCAAAGATGCTTTTATCGGAAAATACTATCCACCTGCTAAAATTATCCAACTTGGAAGTAACATAATGAATTTTAAACAATTGGATAATGAACACGTTGACCAAGCTTGGGAACGTATGAAATCTCTTATCAAGAACTGCCCTACTCATGGTTTGACTACTTGGATGGTTATCCAAACTTTTTATGCAGGCTTGAACTTTACCTCGCGGAACTTGTTAGATTCAGCCGCGGGAGGAACTTTTATGTCAACTACACTTGGTGCTGCCACAAAGCTTCTCAATGAGATGATGACCAACTATTCCCAATGGCACACCGAACGCGCTCCAACAGGTAGGAAGGTAAACTCTGTCGAGGAGATTTCCTCCTTAAATGAAAAAGTTGACTTGATCATGTCTCTACTTTCGAAGCAATCTACTATTGATCCTCGTGATGTTCCTTTAAATTCTTTGATTGCTCAAGAACAAGTAGATGTGAATTTTATCTCTAGAAACAATTTTAATAACAATGCTTATAGGAGTAACTTTGGTAACAATACTAGACCGTTCCCCTCTAATTCTTATGGGAACAACAATGCTTATCCTAGTACCAAGAACTCCACTACTGAACTAGAGATTATGCTTAAAGATTTCATCACTACCCAAAAAGCCTTTAATAAGAGTGTAGAAGAAAAACTACATAAACTAGATGATCTTTCTTTTAAGGTAGACCATTTAGCCAATGAGGTAAAATTGTTAAAAATTGAAACTTCTCCTCTTGAGGAGAGGAAGGTCATTCCTATTAATGCTACTCAAGTGCAAATTAATGAAAATATTAGGATGATGGCTAAACTTAAAGAAAGATGGGCTAGAGAAAGGGAGGAAGAAGATAGAATTAAGAGCCTTCCTACCCACCACACTGTTGCTACTATCCAAGTTGTTGAGGATATCCAAACTCTTAGCACCCAATGTACTCCTGGTCCCAATGGACCTATTAATGGTGATGCTATGACTATAGAAACTACCAAACAAGTGAACCTAAAGGACACTACTACCACTTTACTTGATGCTAATGATCTTGATTTTGATAATTGCACTCTTACCGAAGTTATTGATTTCCTTCACAAGATGTCTAGAGATCCCCGCACTAGCACGCTTAACCTTGCCTTCACAGAGCATATCACTAATGCTCTCATCAAAGCTAGGGAGGAGAAACTTAGAGTAGAAGCCTCCATACCTAGAAAGCTAGAAGATGGTTGGGATCCTATGATAAAAATTAAATTGAATGACTTCTCATGCTATGCATTATGTGATGTTGGAGCTAGTACCTCTGTTATGCCCAAAAGAATATATGATATGCTTAAATTGAAACCTTATGATTCTTGTTCTTTTGGTGTTCGTCTCGTTGATTCTTCCATAAAGAAACCTTTGGGGAGGATCGACGATGTTCTTATCATTGTTAATGATAATTATGTTCCCGTTGATTTTACTATTATGGATATTGAATGTGATCCTTCATGTCCAATTATTTTGGGACGTCCCTTTTTACGCACCGTTGGTGCTATCATTGACATGAAAGAGGGTAATATAAAATTTCAGTTTCCTCTCAAGAAAGGGATGGAACACTTCCCTCTAAAGAAGATCAAGTTACCTTTTGAGTCCGTTGTATGGGCTAGCTATTCTTTTACTCTTGATAAAACTTGATCTATATGCACTATGCCTAGCTTAAAGGCATAAAAGAAAGCGCTTTTGGGAGGCAGCCCACATGAATAAATTTTTTGCTTTTGTTGTGTCTTGATGTTGTTTACTGCTGTAGCATCATCATTGTATCTTTGCTTTTCATATTTGTGCCAAGTATAGCCTCTGATTGCTAGAAAGTTCAAAAGTTGTGAGGTGCTGTCCAGGAAACAGATTCTGTCCTTGAATAGAAAAATTCGTATAAAATCACCAGATCATCTTTTTGGTCTGAATTTTTTCGACAGCGCTCTCTATATAATTCTCTTTCGTGCGTCCGTTCTGAGTTTTTTGATTTGAGTTGCAGAAGTGCCCCGAACAAATCAATTACTACCTACTGTTCTGTTTTTCACAGATTCTGTCCTGTTTTGCCTTTCCTTCATTTTGCAAATCAAGAGCTTGCTTTTTCTTTGCAAAAACCTTTTGGCAATCTTGAGAAACAGTAGAACTTCAAGAATATCTTTATTTCCAGCAAGGTATAATTATTTTATTAAGGGTACTAACCTCGCTAATCAGATTATGATGAGTTATGTATGAAGGGAGTTTTCAAGTGTGCGAGGGAAGATGATAAAAAGATTCAGGAGTGTCAAGCGCTCAAGCTTGGGGATGCCCCCGTGCACCCCCAAGAAATATTCAAAGAGACTCAAGCGTCTAAGCTTGGGGATGCCCCCGTGCATCCCCTTCTCCATCAACATTATCAGTTCGTCTTTCGTTTCGCTATATTTTTATCACTTCATGTATTATGTGCTATGCTTGGAGCGTCTTGCTTTTAGTTTTCTTTTTAGTTTTTCATAACGAGTCGGAACTCAGCGTTCTTTATGTGGGAGAGAAACACACTCCACTTCTACCTAGAACATAACATATAATTTTCATGCCTATCTTTGATGTGTGTGTTCTTTGTCTTTTAATAGCTACTGTCATGCTCTGCTCTTAGTATTCATGCTTATCTTTTCAAAAGAGCTTTTGTTTAGTTGGTTGCTTGAACTCTCTTTAATTATCATGCTTACCTTATTAAGAGAGTTTGCTTCCGTTGCATTGGTTAATATGTCTATGATAAAGATGCTACGTGCATAATGGTGCTTAGTAGTTCAGGTTTCTTATGGTTACTCTCAAATAGCTGGGGGGGTTCCCAATGTGTCATTGGAGTACCAACTTGATTTGTTCGCCGATGATGTGGTATGCTTTAGTAATATCTTCCTTCGAGAATTTATTTTGATTGGCTTGGCGTATGCTCACGCATATTTAAGACTGTAAAGAAAGTCTGTCAAGCCTTGATGATCTTTTATTTCTGAGTAGCGATATAACTACCATGCCTGATTCAATATTGCTTTGTCGCTCTGCATGATTATGACCGTCATTGCTCTCTTAGTTGGTCGCTCCCAGTCTTTTGCTAACCTCCACCTGTACTAAGCAGACTAACCTTGCAATACATAGCTCATGGGAAAGTAGATTAAAAACTATTGTGGTAAAGAATATGTGCTTATGTATCTTATTTCTTATAAGTTGCTTGCTGAGCGATAACCATGTTTCTGGGGACGCCATCAACTGTCACACTTTTGTTGAATATCATGTGAGTTGCTATGCATGTTCGTCTTGTCTGAAATAAGGGTGATTTGCCATGGGTTGAATGAGTATGCATATTGTTAAATAAGAACATTGGGCCGCCAACCAAAGCCATGCATCATGGTGGAAGTTTTAGCTTGGACATAATCCTCAATCTCTTATGAGAATATGCTTATGCATTAAAGAGGAGTCCATCATCTATTTTCTATGTTGTCCCGGTATGGATGTCCTCAAGTTGAGATCTATCAAAAACGAGAAATCAAATGCGATTTATCTCCTTGGACCTTTGTACAGGTGGCATAGAGGTACCCCTTTGTGACACTTGGTTAAAACATATGTAATGCAATGATAACCCATGGAAATCCGAGCTAATTAGGACAAGGTGCGAGCACTATTGGTATTCGATGCATGAGGCTTGCAACTTATAGGATGTCTTATGCATGACACATATGAAGTACTACTACCGTTGACGAAATTGCTTCTATCTTTTCAAAATAAAAAGTTCTAACCATTCTTTTACTTTTATGTTGAGTCTCCACCTTCTTTTAAAAGCACCAACTACTGAGAGCATGATTGTCATTCTGAGTGTAATGTGCATTGTCCCAAAGTAGCATTGTCTTTTGCATGATTGTGATATCGTTTATTTTGAAATCATTGTATCTAGTCATCACTTAAACCTTGAAGGTGCCCCTGCATTTATGTTTTGCATCACTAAAGGGGGCAAGCTAGATATCACTTTATCATATTTGCACATCATGTTCATTACAAATCTTCTTGATGTTTCAGTTTCATGTTGTAAAACTTTCAGTCATTTGTGATTTTCTCATGAGGCAACTTAATTACTATAGAATCATTGTCTAAGTAAGCTTTTGTCATATGGCTGTAAAAAGTCCTATATGGTTAATAGCATGTCACCACAGAAATTATTCTTGTTATCATTTACCTACTCGAGGACGAGCAGGAATTAAGCTTGGGGATGTTGATACGTCCAAAACGTATCTATAATTTCTGCTTGCTCCATGCCACTTTTGGGTGATATTGCTATGATATTCATACACTTCCATACACTTTTGATCATATTTGGACTAACCTACTAATCCAGTGCACCCCGGTGCCAGTTTCTGTTTTCGGCTGTTTTTGTATTTCAGGTTTTCACGTTACGAGAACTGCCAGGAAAAATCCAGAAAAATCATATAAAAAATCAGCGTTCCAGAACCTACCTTGCGTCCGAAGGGCAGCCGGGGGGGGCCACCAGGGCTCCAGGCGCCCTGGCGGCGCGCCCCCCCTGGGCCGCGCCGGAGGGGGCGCCTGGGCCCCCCGAGCCCCGTCTGGTGCCCCCCTTCGGCATATATTTAGAGCGTCCCTCGAAACCCTCGGGACGGGAACTCTTTTTCGCGATCTCATCTCTGTTCCGCCGCCGCCGCCGCTTCCAAGATCGGGAGCACCAGGAGAACTCTTCCCGGCACCCTGCCGGAGGGGAGGATCACCACCGGGAGCTTCTCCACCACCATGGACGCCTCCCGGATGAGTTGTGAGTAGTCTCCCTTGGACCATGAGTCCATGACCAGTAGATATGTGATGTTCTCCTCCCGTTCTTGTGCTTCACTAATTAGTCCTCGTGAGCTGCCCTACATGATCGAGGCACATATGTAATCCTTACGTTGTTGCTATGTTGAGTTTGCTGGGATCCGATGGATTATGAGATTATGTTCAGATTGATCTTGAGTAATATATTTGATCTACCTCTTTTATATTTATGTTCATAAGTAATTCTTGCATGTTCTCCGTTGTTATTTATTGCTTTGGCCAAGTAATACGTAGTGACTCCAAGAGGGAACGTTATGCTTGATTGTGGGTTCATGCCCCTCGATTACTAGCTTGAGTGACAGAAACATGAGTCTAGGGGATGTGTTGTTGCCACAAGGGGGAAAACAACGGTGCTTGTGCCCGCGGGTGCAAGGATTGTTTACTTTACGCAAAGTTCTTTTAATGCAGTTGTCTGTTGCATTGAGTTTACACTATGGGTGGGACTCGCAACTTAATACCAGCGAGATGTTCTGGATAGATATCTCAAGGTGGATGATTAGTAGTAGATATTGATGGATTTCGGTCTACTTATTTTGGCGTACCGCCCATGCTTTGAACCACAACCTTTCTTGCAATGTAATCAGCATTGGTTTGTGTTCGTGGTCCTGTCAATTGCCCAGCTGTAATTCGTTTACCTCACATAGCTGTTTTATCGTCTTTTGGGAGAGAGACATCACTAGTGAACATCATGAGACTCCGGTCCATATTACCATCATTGATCACACCCGCTATTTACTTTTCGTTATTATTTACTATTGCAAACATTATCTATCACTACTATCATTTGCGTTTAATCCTTTGTGAACTACAAGGCCGGAGGGATTGACAACCTCTATGTACTCGTTGGGAGAAAAGTTATTTGTATCTGTGTGCAGGTCCACGTTGATTGCTAATCCGTGCCGTTAGCAGTTGACACCTACTTGTTGAACCTAGGAGTCTCTGGGGATTCGATCCTTGGCATCTTTGCTAAGGGAAAACACTTCCACAACACTGCATCTTTCACCTTCCACTTGGGGTAACCAACGAGGGGTTAGAGGCCCATCAGCGCCATGCGATGAACAATGGGCATTGGTAGTATGATTTCAATGTTTTGATCCTCAAGGAATATGAAGGAAACAATAGACCATCGGAGATGATCTTTGACAAGGTGGATATCTTGGTGAGAATTGACGATCTACCACCAGATAAGAGGACAAAGGCATTTGGTAAGGCTCTTGGAAAATGGATCGGTAAGGTGGTAATAGTGGACGCAGATAAAGATGGAAAGGCTAGGGGCAATGATCTAAGGGTTCGGACGAAAATTTCTCTATATGAACCGCTTGTACGAGGTTTCTATCTGAAGGCTTCACTAGAGGACAAGATTGGAATCTGGTTTGACTACTACTATGAAAAGGTGCCACACTTCTGTTTTGAGTGTGGTAGGCTAGTCCACGTGGGAGGATTTTATGATGCTCCAATCGATTCCTCATCCCAATGGGGAGAATGGCTGAGAGCATCTTCAGGAAGAAATAGTACCGCTAAGGAAAAGTTACAGGGAGCGATTGGGAGGAGCAATAATAGTGGAAACAGTACCTGTATTGGGGAGATTGATGCTGGGCATTCTGGCTATAAGTAGAGGGACTTCCATGCCAAATGAAACTTAAATGACGATTTTCTCATTCGGCAGATCAACGCACTAGCGCAGACAAAGGTCGGGACATGTCTGACAGGGAAGTAATCAGCCCCAATAAAAATAGTTGAAGATTTGATCAACCTGAGGAGAACAGTATATGATGCGACCTAGAGCAAAGGAGTGAGAGAGAGCTTCGGAGCAGATTGTTTGAGCATCAACAAGGCTATGGAGGTTCACGTGATCGCGACTGGCAGAGGAAAGGAAAGGATGATGTGCACTACAATTATGATCACTGTGGCAATTATAACAAGGTCTCGGACTTGGGCACTGGCTTGAGGATCCAGGACTCGGCTGAAAGGAGAAGAGGAACTTATGTCAAGAAGCCACGCCCTAATTATGTATCCTCACATCAGAGTAGGGGACGACAAAAATATGGTCAGGAGAGTAGAAAGAGAGGGCCGAAAAAGATATGGGTAGCAAAGGATGACCGGATAGGCAGGTGTCGAGCGATGCTTTCATTCGCAATATGAGGCGCAAGACGTCGATAGTGTTTGATCACATATCAGAGAACAACAGCAAAGCGGTGGACCCCTCCGAGCGGGGCCGCCGAACGCCATGAATATCCTTGCCTGGAACTGTCGAGGACTGGGGTTGGACTCGACAATTGGCGAACTGAGGGACTTGGTACGGTCCTACAACCCAGCGGTGGTTTTTATTTCTGAAACTAAAAATAAAGTTGTGCCAATGGATAAAATAAAATGGAGCCTTGGTTTCCGTCATGGTGTGGCTGTGAATTGTGAGGGAAGAAGTGGTGGTCTAGCGTTATGGTGGAGGGGTGATGTTGAGGCCTCTGTCAGACCGTGGTATCAGTATTTTTTGGATGCGACTATTACTTTTGGAGGGAGAAGCTTTAGATTCATAGGGATCTACGGTGAACCTCAGATCGAACTTCAAAAAAAAATTGGGATGCGCTGAGATTTTCAAGAGCTCAAGATAGTCAACCTTGGATTTGCGCCGGGGATTTTAATGGGGCCTTATGCCAGTCAGAGCAGGTGGGAGGAAATGAAAGGAATCTCAATCAGATGGAGGATTTCAAGGACCGTCTGGACATGTGCGCACTGGCGGACATGGGCTACACGGGCTATCCGTTCACATGGGATAATAAGCGTGACCCACCAGAAAATATACCGGTTCGGCTTGATCGAGTCACCTATACTAGTGACTTCATGCAGTTGTTATCTGGATCAAGTGTTGAGCATGTTTTAACGAAGGAATCGGATCATATGGCACTGGTCATACGTACTCGAGAAGAGGACACAAACAGGTCAGTTATACAGCGTATATTCAGATTTGAGGAGATGTGGACAAGACACCGTGAATACAATGAAATGGTTCATAAGAGTTGGGAGATGGAGGGTCACGGGGAAGGGGGGCTGCATGAGCTGCATGGAAAGCTAGCTCGGATGACCAGGCACATGCAGCGATGGGGCTGGGAAGTTTTTCGATATGTCCGGCTACAGATTAAAAAACTAAAAGGAGACATGCAGCGGCTACAGCAGCAGGAGCAAACCCCTGGGAGCATGCAAGAGATCAGTGAGATCAGCAATAAACTGCATGAACTGTACTTAAGAGAAGAAATTATGCAAAGACAAAGGTCTCGGGTAGATTGGCTTACGTATGGAGACCAAAATACCCAGTATTTTCAGAACCGTGCCTCTCAAAGGAGAAGGAAAAACACGGTAATTTTTTTGACCTGGCCGGATGGATCTAAATGCATGAATGACAAAGGTATCTGAGCTATGGCTAGAGACTTTTACGTGTTGTTGTTTGCTTCTCAGTGTGCAACAAACATGCATAAGGTTCTTTACATTATTCCTAGATGTGTCTCGAAAAATATGAACATGGCTCTTTAGGGTACTGTCACAGATGTGGAAATTGAGAGAGCGCTTTTTCAGATGGGACTGACCAATGCTCCTTGGCTCGATGGACTGCCCGCACTTTTCTATCAACGACACTGGTTGTTGGTCAAAGCAGAGTTGTGTAAGGCAATTAGGAATTCTTAAGTGGGAGAGAAATACCGGAGGGGCTTCGATGACACTATTTTAGTCTTGACACCCAAGACTAAGGCATCGGAGTCTCTTTCGCAGTTTAGACCAATTAGTCTCTGTAATGTCTTGTACAAAATTGCGGCGAAGGTTCTTGCATACAGACTGAAGAAGGTTCTTCCTATTGTGATCTCCGAAGAGCAAAGTGCTTTCGTGCCAGGATGGTTAATCATGATAACGTTCTTGTGGCCTATGAGTGTGTGCATGCTATTAGGAAGAGGAATAAACCTTTATGCGTTGTTAAGCTTGACATGATGAAAGCATGCGACCGAGTTGAGTGGTTGTTTCTTGAAAATATGATGACCAAGTTTGGGTTCTCTCATGCATGGACGGCCATGGTCATAAGATGTGTTATCTCTGCCAGATTCTCGGTTAAGTTAAATGGAGATATTTCTCAGGGTTTTTTTGCCGTCCAGAGGCTTACGACAGGGCGATCCATTGTCACCATATCTTTTTATTTTCTGTGTGGAAGGGTTTTCATCTCTCTTGAATCAGGCTCAACATGAGAAAGAGCTCCAAGGGGTGTCTTTTGGGTGCACTGGCCCCAACGTCACACACCTTCTTTTTGCAAATGATAGTATTGTGTTCTTGAAGGCCTCAAATGGTAATATGACACGGCTGCGCCAAATTTTGCAGTATTATGAGAATGCGTCTGGGCAGAAAGTTAACATGGAAAAATCCTCCATCTTCTTTGGTAAGGGGTGCAGTGACGAGAATAAGGGGGCTCGCAAAAGTGCATTGGATGTGCAATAAGAGGCTCTCAATGAGAAATATTTGGGTTTACCTACTATGGTGGGTCGCTCGAAGGACGGGTCTTTTAAACATGTTCATGAAGCGTCACGAGGGAAAGTGGGGTGGAAAGGACATGGCTTGTTCAAGGCGGCAAGAGAGGTACTTGTCAAGTCGGTGTTACAGGAAACACCAACGTATTCGATGAGTGTGTTCCAACTCTCCAAGAAAATGTGCCGGAACCTGGAATCAATCTCTTCAAAATTCTGGTGGGGAGCAGCCAACGGCGAGCAGAAAGTTCATTGGGTGGCATGGGATAAGATGTGCACTAGGAAGCGAGAAGGTGGTATGGGTTTTTGAGACTTCAAGACTTTCAATCAAGCTCTACTTGCCAAACAAATGTCGCGTATTTTGACGGTCCCAAACTCTCTATGTGCCAGGGTCTTGAAGGCTCGTTATTTTCTAGACATGGATATTATGGCCGCATCGTGCCCCCACTGATGCTCTTATACTTGGCCAAAGCGCTCTATTTTGGGAGGATAGATGGCTTGAGGGCCATCGGATATGCGAACTCGCACCGGACATCTACAATGGCATTCCGAAGAGAACCCGGAGCATCACAACGATCGCCACAGCACTCACAAACAACGCATGGACTGGGGACATCAGCCCTGACCTCACGACTAGGGGCCTCGAGCAATTCTTTGACCTTTGGCAGTGGGTTCAAGGCACACGACTTCGGACGGAGGTGGAAGATAAGACCATCTGGGCCTGGGAGCAGGATGGGAATTTCTCGGCGCGCACTGCATATGCGGCAAATTTCATGGGGCTACAAGTGTCGCCTACGGCGGCTTTCGCGTGGAAATCCAAGGCGCCGCTGCGATGCCGCTTCTTCATGTGGCTTGCGAATAAGAACCGAGTGTGGACCTCGGACAGACTAGCGAAGCGAGGGCTGCCACATCAACAGGCTTGTCCACTATGCGATCAGCACGAGGAATCCATACAGCACCTGCTACTTGAATGCGTGCTTGCAAGACAAGTCTGGCACGAACTGGGAGAATGGACTGGGCGCCAAAGTTTGAAACCACGCCAGGATGAAACCCTCGAGGAATGGTGTGTCAGACAGGACCAAGACCCAAGACAAAGGAAGGCCACAAGAGCCAAATGCATCCTTGCCATGTGGACAATATGGAAACACCGAAACGACGTGGTCTTCAACGGCGCCACCCCCTCACTCGCTCGAGTTTTGGATTGCCTACGAGAGGAAGGAACACTCTGGGCAAGAGCAGGCATGTTCCAGGAAGACACAAGAGGTTTTGAGGCACGAGGTAGCGGGTGGGTCACTCGTGAGTAAACCATTTCTAGATATAGGGTGGACTAAGGTGGTTTTGAGGTTCTCCCAAATGTAAATAGGGTGATGTAAATGTGCTTGGAGAGTCATCTCCCCTCCTTCTTTTATGAATGATACGCATGCTCATGCGTATTCGAGAAAAAAAATACTTGGAGAAGGTTGATACATGGAAGAAATCTGCTTATGCATGGATTAATCTAGAGAATAGGGGATGGTTCCAAAGTTAATGCCTATCACGATAAATGGATCCCTCGTAGTGGTAGTTTAGTGCCACTGGGTGCTGAATATGTACCACATGTGACAAAGGTAGCTGACCTTTTGAACCAACATGGCAATGCTTGAGATGAAACGAAGCTGCAACAAGCTTTCCCAGATGATGAAGAAATCAAATAGGTCATTGTAAGCGGTCCATGGACTGAAGATTACCGAGATTGGAATCATAATAAGTTGGCTGTCTTCTTTGTGCGCTTCGTGTACCACCTGCGTATGGCCATCAAACGAGCTGGTAAGGCAATGACCACTAGCTCCAACCCGACTACAGATCACAGAAGCTTCCTGGAGCTATGGTTTGCAGATGTGCCAAACAAGACGAAAATACATACGTGGCGTATTATATCAAATGGCCTTGCTGTAGGACATGAGCTGTACAGGCGCATAATTAAATCAGGCGTTTTTTGCATCGCATGTGGCCGAGAGGAGTCTCTCATACACAGGTTCTGGAGATGTTTGCATATGTTGTTCTTTTGGAAGTTGTTGCGGGACTCGATCGGAGCGCCACTGCTGGAACTACCAAAGGAGATAGAGACGTAGAGAGGGATGCATACATGGTTGCTAGAATGGATGGGAAGTACATGTTCAGAGGAACGTGAGACTATGATCACGGCGTGGTACGAGTTATGGATTGCTAAGAATAATGCGAGGGATGCAGGACATATGGATGATCCGGCTGTTATCAGAGACAGAGTTTTGAGACTAAGAGAGGAATGGAGGTCTACATGAATGACGAGCAAGACGTTTAGGAGTGGTCGAAGCCGGCTGCTGGTTGGATCAAGGCGAATGCAGACGGTGCCCTATCTAGAGACTAAGGTTCGGGAGCATCTGGTGCTATTCTTGGGACAACGATGTCAAGTTCATTGCATGTGCGAGCCATTTTTTCCGTTGCTGCTTATTCCGAAGTGGTCGAGCTCCTAGCGCGTAGACGAGCCATTTTTCTAGCTCAAGAACTCAATGTCCACAAGGTGGTCGCAAAGACTGACTCGCAGGTGGCAGCCAGAAAAATTATATCTCATCAAAAAGATCTCTCAGCTAATGGGCAACTAGTTGAAGAGATCAAAGTTGGATCTTTTGATGATTTTAAGGTTGCCTGGGTGCGACGATCAACGAGTAAAGTCGCATATATCTTAGAGAATGGTTAATAGTATAGCCAGCTGATGACTATAAGCCAGTGCCATGTCATCTACTTACTCAGTTCCTAAATATTTGTCTTTCTAGAGATTTCAACAAGTGACCACATACGAAATAAAATGAATGAATCTACACTCTAAAATATGTCTACATACATCCGTATGTTACAGTCCATTTGAATGTCCAGAAAGACAAATATTTAAGAGCATATCCAGCCACGCCCCTAACAGGCCCTCCCCAGGCGTTTTTGCCGCGCCAGCGCCGAAAAAACGGCCCAGTCGCGCCCCCAGAAGCCTGTTTTTGTCGGCTCGGGCCAAAACTGGTGCCGGCGGACCCAGGCCGAACCCGGTGCCCTAGGGGCGCTTGGGGAGCCGGCGCAAGCGAAAAAGGCGCGTGGGTCCGCCCTATCGGCGACTTGAGGGCCTCTTCCTGCCGTTTCTTGCCGCTTTTCCCCCGCTTCCCTCCCGCTCGCTCGCCTTCCTCCCGCCATTCCCTCCTTTCCTCCAGCTCGCCTTCCAGTCGGTCGCCATGCCACCGAGGAGGTACGCCATGTCGCGCGCGACGGCAACCACGACCGGCACCGTGGCCCAGCCGAAGTAGAGGAAGCCGAGGGCGCCGCCATCCAAGCCACCGGACATGTCAAACGCCGAGTGGAGGGCGGAAGTTCAGCGACGCGACGCAGTCACCGCCGATCGGTGGAACAGGGCCATCGCCAAGAAGGCCCGCGACAACGCGGCGCGCGCTGCTGCGGCTGCGGCTGCCTCCTCATCGGCGGACCACGCGGGGACGATGAATCCACCGGCAACCACGCCCAGTACGCGCCCTGGGGACAGCAAGGCGTCGGTTCTCCGCAGCCATCGGGATCGCCGTTGCCCGGCTACGCCGACGGCGACGCGCACGGTGGGTTCAACCCAAACGTGACCTTCCCCCATGGCCACCCGGCGACGCGCACACCCTCGCCCGCCTTCGCCGGCGTGGAGTACCCTCCATACAACTACTCGCCGCCCGCCTACACGTCCACACCGACGCCCCCTCTCCGCCGTGGTCCGCTGCCCTTCTCGCACCTCGGCGACACCAACGACACAGGAGCCGACATGGACGACATCCTCGCGACAGGTTCGACCGCGGCCGCCGCGTCTCCCGGGTTCGTCACCCAGGACGAGACGGTGGATCTAAGCGGCGGCATGGAGGCCGAGCTCGGCTACATCTACGGCGATGACGTGCACGAGGCGCAGGACCCCGAGGAGGAGGAGGAGGAGGAGGAGGAGGAGGAGGAGGAGGAGCCGGCGCCTGATCCGACGAAGGGGCGCACGAAGAAGAAGCGGGCGGCCAGGCCAGGCGAACCGCGCATCAAGTGCACGTCCAAGGAGGAGGAATGCCTCGCTGAAGCATGAAAAGTCGTCTGCCTTGACCCGACCACCGGCACGAACCAGAGCTTCGAGACGTACTGGGACCGCATCAAGGTCGAGTTCGGCGAGCGGAAGCTCGTCGACCCCTACTTCAAAGGCGTCTACATGCAGCGCGGCTCCAAGGCGATGGCGAACCATTGGGGACGTATCCAGGGGGCGTGCAACAAAATGGCATGGTATCGTCGAGGAGGTCGCGGCTCGCCCGGAGAGCGGCGCCAGCGTTGAGGATCAGGTATGCACGCCGTTCGCCCGCCTCTCTTCGTCGTCTACGCCCGCCAACTGTTTGTTCGTCCGCGCAGTTGTTGCGCATGTTCGCCATGTATCGGTGTGACAACCTCGACGCCGACTTCAAGTACCTCCATGTTTACAAGCGCATTGATAAGTGCGAGAAGTGGGCGGAAGTCCGACGTACCCGCGACAAGGCCAAGGAGTCATACAAGCCGGACGCGATGACTCCGGGCGCGTCAGAGGGGCGGCCGGACGGCCACAAAGGGGCCAAGAAGGGGAAACAAGCCGACACGGCTACCGCGCGAGTGCAGGAGTCCATCGAGCATTGCCTCGCCGACGCACAGGCCCGGGCCGTCCTACGTGAAGAGAAAACCGTGCAGCGATGGTCGTCGTTGATGAAGAACAGCGCCATCAAGCTCGACCTGCTCCGGACCAACGTCGACCTGCTCCGGACGAACGTCGACGCGAAGAAGAGGAACACCGACATGGCTTTTCTGATGGGCGGGGCGGACATGCTCCAGAGCAACGACGAGCAGCTCAAGGCGTGGTACATGGCGGATTGCGGCCTCATCCTGAACCAGCTGCAGACGACGCCGACGACGCCAACTCCCGCGCCCAGGGCCACACCGACGCCAAGCCCGAATGAGGACGCCTCCACGTCGCCGCCCAGCAGTACAGAAGCCGCGCCGACACAGCCCAGCACCGAAGCAGCTCCGACACCGCCGAGCCCGCGCACGCCGACTCCGCCAACGCCTGGAGCCGACCCCGCCGAGTGATTCGTTGCGCACGCGAACTTGCGGCGCTCTTTTTTGTAACGCCAGACTACATCCGATCGCCGAATTTGTGGCGTCTTTTGTGAGCGGGAACGACCTAGTTCAAATTTCCCACATCCTGGGGCCGGCGCATGGGGGCGTGACTGGAAGATAGATCGCCCCAGGGGCCGAGCTAGCGCCGATTCACCCCCAGACCGCTCTTTTTAGACGCCCTGGGGGCCGAACGGCTGGAGATGCTCTTAGGAACGGGGGAGTACACCCCATCTTATAGTCAATATATGTACAATAGTATATCAAAAGAATGATCCAGAAAAAAATGATCAAAGCAGTTACCGGTGGCTCGGAAGGCGCTTTCTGACAGCTGCTCTGCCCTCCTGCAGCTAACCAGCGCACACCAAAAAGAAATGGAGGAGAAAAGAAAAATGGCGGGTTTGTTCCGGCACATCGCCGCCGCTCTCCTTTTCCTCGTCACGGCCACTTCGACCGCCGGCGCTTCCACTTACTACGCCTCGGATCCCAACCTCGGATCTGCCCGCGTCGTCTTCCAGGTCCTCCCCCATGATCTTGATTCCTGTCCCTGTTCATGTTTCTGCTCTTACAGTCGTGATATTCGCACCCAGGTGTTTCGCCTTGAACTCCTGCAAACTGAGCCGCCTATTCTAGCGTTTGGTGGAGGAAAAATATCCTGGAATTAGTTTTTGTAGATTAAATTCTCTATATGTCAACGATTTTTCTTTTTTCTTTTTATAAATTTGTCCATCGATTTGTGAATCGTGAGTATCCATGAGGATCTTAGCGGGAACTTCCGAGCCGCTGCTGTAGTTGTACTACAAAGATTCGTTGTGGAATTCGTTTAGCATGGATGGCACGGCCAGAGTGTATTGGAGTTAAGAGTGAGAGGATTGCAAGATCTGTATAGTAGGAATCTAAGATTGGTGAGTGAACTGCTGCATATTTCTCGTCAAAATTCTGATTTTCTCGGTTACCTCTGTTGGCCGAATACACCTAACTACTCCCAACTGCTAGATGATACGGCTTTAATGGAACAGACTGGATCAGATAGTTTATTTGCGTTGTTGTGTAGCATACCTAGTTTTGTTTTCTGTGCTTTGCAAGAACTTCGTTTTTTATGTTCTTCTATATCTATTGGTACTTATTCCTTTATATGACCCAGTTAATCCTCAAAGGCAGTGCTAATCAAGTTTCTTACTGACATCACCTACTTGTATTGCAATTGTACCTGCAGTTAAATCATGGTGACATTGAATTTGGCTTCTTTCCTCATGTTGCACCTAAGACAGTTGAACACATTTTTAAACTTGTGCAGCTTGGATGCTATAATACAAATCACTTCTTCCGGGTATGAATAAATTTGGTAACTTTGTTGACACAATTTTGTTGTTTGTTATGGACTACTTTTTATCATATGCATGCACATCTGTTACTGGTTGCAGGTTGACAAGGGTTTCGTTGCGCAAGTTGCCGATGTCATGGGAGGTAGAAAAGCCCCTATGAATGAAGGGCAGGAACGACAGGCAGAGAAATCAATTGTTGGTGAATTTAGTACTGTCAAGCATGTCAGAGGAATTCTCTCAATGGGAAGGTACTCCCTGTTTGAAGCTTTGGCAGAAACCTGTCTTATCAAATCATCTGGTTCTGGCCTAAACCATAATATCACGTAGCATCTTTCTGTATGCATTGGTTCATATGGTTCTCCATAGTTCCTTTTGTTGTCCCGTACAACTCCAGATGAATGCAATGTATATCCTTAATTTCAGGGTGGATATTGTACATGCAAGGGTGGGTGCTTGAGTCTAGGGTTTAGCTAATTATGTGTTAGACTACGTAATGGGCCTGGGCTGGCGGTATAGCCCGTTAGTCTTAGGGTTAATTAGAGATAAGGGTCGCTTACTTAGGGGTCAAGTAAGCCTTGCTTGGGAGTCAAGTAAACCTCTCTATATAAAGAGAGGAGATGTATCAATCTAATCAAGCAAGAATTAAGAAGGAAATCCCTTCCCTCTTGCCCGGCCGTGGGCAAAAGGCCCCCGGCCGGCCCTCTCGCGCCCTCCTTCTAGCAGTGCCATAACAATTTGGTATCAGCTAGCTTTGGTTCGATCATGTCTTCACCGCCGCCGAACCCGTCTCTTCCGCTGCCGGTCACCTCGTTCGCCCCGCTCCTGCCCGCGCCGGGATCCTTCGTTGCGCCCGCCCCCGCCGTTCTCACCCCGGAGGAGGTGTCCGGGGTGTTGCGGGACCTAACCCAGGCGGTCCAGGAGATCAGCATGTTCTTGGCCGGGTCCTACGGGCCGCACCCGGCTGCGCCGCCATGGCTGTCGTGGCCGCTGCAGCTGCCATCCACCGCCACCACTGCCCCGCCCTGGCTGCAGTGGCAGCCGCCACTCCTGGCGGCCTTTGCCGCGCCCGGCGCTCCGCCGCAGCAGCCGCTGCCCGGCACGGTACTGCTGCAGCTGCCATCCACCGCCACCACCGCCCCGCCCTGGCTGCAGTGGCAGTCGCCACTCCTGGCAGCCTCCGCCGCGCCCGGCGCTCCGCCGCAGCAGCCGCTGCCGCTGCCCGGCGCGGCACCGCAGCAGCTGCAACAGCCACCGCCGGTCAGCAACGGTCCCGCATCGACCGCATCGGCGGGAGGCCCGATCCACCAGATCAAGTTCCCGTCGTCGCCATCACCGCTTCCCCAGGGCGTCCCCATCCAGCAGATCAAGTTCTCGCCGTCGCCGTCACCGCTTCCGGCTTGGATCACTACCCGCCACGTGTCGGCGGCAGTGAGGCTGCAGGCTGCTGCGCGCGGCCTCCTAGCGCGTCGGCATGTGCGGAAGATGCGTGGTCTGCAGTTGCCGCTCCTCCCAGTTGCGCTTCGCTGCGCAAAGGACCTCGATCTCGTCTGCTGCGTCGGGGATCTTGGGCATGCTGTTTTCCCTACGGACAGCGACCTCAAAGTCTGGGACATCGGCGGTTGGGGGGGGGGGGGGCGCACCCCTCCTCGCCATTCTCCATCGAAAGCCCTCCACTCTTCTCTGTGCGGTGCAGACCAACAGCCGTCCGGCAGGGAGAAGGCATAGTGTCACCGAGAGGAGCGCACCGCGTAGCACTACTGCATTCCGCCACCGGCCACCGCGAGGGTGCCTTTGCTGGTCCCTCTTGCGACCACTTCCAGGTGGCCATACACATGCACTTCTTTTGTCCAAATGGTGTCCATGGGATCCAGGTGGCTGTACACGTGCACGTCCGACGTGCGGATGGTGTCCACTTTATGTTCAAGGGTCCACAATAAAGCGTCCCAGCCAATTTCAGGTTGAGAGTAATAAAACAAGCCGAGATGTAAAAGGCTTGTTTTTAGGTGTTATGTTTGTGTTGCGTCGAGTCATGGTTATAAGTTGGTTAGGCTGCAGCTCGAGGACAAGCTGCATGTCCAGGTGGGGTGTAGTGTTAGAGTACGTAATGGGCCTGGGCTGGCGGTATAGCCCGTTAGTCTTAGGGTTAATTAGAGATAAGGGTCGCTTACTTAGGGGTCAAGTAAGCCTTGCTTGGGAGTCAAGTAAACCTCTCTATATAAAGAGAGGAGATGTATCAATCTAATCAAGCAAGAATTAAGAAGGAAATCCCTTCCCTCTTGCCCGGCCGTGGGCAAAAGGCCCCCGGCCGGCCCTCTCGTGCCCTCCTTCTAGCAGTGCCATAACATTATGCATCTTTAAAAATTCTGAAAAACATTCATAGATTCATTCATATATATGATCACGTATGCCCTGCACAAAAAAGAAGCTGCTTTGTATCTACAATTACATTTTATCAGCTTATGATATTTACTTATTCTTCCCCTCTGCAAGGTATTCTGATCCAGACAGTGCTTCCTCTTCCTTTTCTATCCTCCTTGGTGATGCTCCCCACCTCGATGGCCAGGTATTTAGCAGTTTTGAAAAGATTCATATTCAATGTCAGTTAAGTAACTGAATGGAGGTTCGTGCCTAATGATTTTCAGTATGCTGTATTTGGGAGGGTGACTAAGGGTGACGATACATTAAGAAAACTAGAGCGCCTGCCAACCCATAAAGAAGGCATTTTTGTAATGGTATGTATCTGGCAATGCCAGTCCTATGTGTGGGCAATCTGTTCCGCCTTATTTACCTCTCCAGTGCACATGTTAAATATTTGAATTCTTCCACATGCTAAATTGCACCATATTTATGTATTTATTCCATTTTCAGCCAATTGAGCGCATCGAGATTCTGTCGACATACTATTATGGTAACAACTGAATGTTCCTTGTTTCTTCCACCTTTTATTTTTATTTTCTGTATCTTGAACATCATTACCACAAACAAAATACAATAGCATATATGCAAAGCAAAACAATGATAGTTAGAGTGTTACACCGCATGCCCTTTAGATTGTTAGACAATTTATTAATAAAATACATGTGATGTTACATATTGAGTTGATCTTCTCTATCATTGGAAGCAGTTTTTTTCTCTCTAATAGTTTAATAGACGTCAATATGAAGGTTCTATAGCTAATCCTATCATATATGTACCTAAAGGAGTGATCCCCATTAATACTAATTTTCTCAACATGCGTGTTTCCACATAATCAAAATTGTTGTAGCCAATAGATTTACTAGCTTGATCCACTAGCATCTGTCTGATCTACGCATGAGAATCCTCTACCATGAAACATGCATAAGTGCATTCTAAGTAGGTTTTAAACCACATTGCATTTAATTGTGACATGCACAACTTTTCATGTTAATATTTTTTGTTTATCACATTGTTTGAATCGTAAGGACTGAATTAGTATTCTACAGAGTATTTGGAAACTACCAATTCCTTGGCAACACGAGGGGTATCATCTAGTTAAGTAGAATTTTAGACCCCTACCCGTCTACATTTTTCATTCTAGAGTGATTGCTGATGAAGCAACACTAACCTGTGAAAATATTAGGTGTTAAAAGGTTTGACCTATGCCTAGTAAAGTAGCAGTAATGAAATATTAATCTGTATGATACACAAAAGTATAATATTGAATTTCTGATCTAAAAAAAAATATCTGTATGATTTCCCTGCTACCAAGCTGTTATGTATGGGAGTACATGGCCCTACCATGGCAGCTACCAATTATGGGAAGAGATCCCCAACCTGTATCTTAGATAGTCTATCCTTTAAATAAAGAAGATATCCTTTAGCTTGCGATAAGCCAATTAGGGATCAGATCTATGACCTTTCAAATTAGATTGTTAGGCATCTGTCTAAAGAGGACCCCCCCCCCCCCCCC
>LR738712.1:286429139-286615219 GCA_902687465.1 Secale cereale
GGCCCCCCCTCCCCTCCCCCTGCGAGGCCGAGCCGGAGCAAGCGACGACGCGGCGTGCCGCGTCGTCGCATGCGGAGGCGAGTCCGTCACATCCGTGACCCCACTATATATCTTAGGGGTGTGGGCGGGGGTGGAAACAAAATAACCACATTGCGCGTGTCAACCTAGCACGCACTGTCGCGGTAGCGCGAGGCCGAGCCGGGGGGAGGGAGGTTGATACGTCTCCAACGTATCTATAATTTTTGATTGTTCCATGCTATTATATTATCTATCTAGGATGTTTTATATGCATTTATATACTATTTTATATGATTTTTGGGACTAACCTATTAACCCAGAGCCTGGTGCTAGTTTATGTTTTTCCTTGTTTTTGAGTTTCGCAGAAAAGGAATATCAAACGAAGTCCAAACGAGACGAAACATTACGGGGATTTTTCTTGGACGAGAAGACGCCAGATGGACTTGGAGCACATGCTAGGGGATCTGCGAGGTGGCCACAAGGGTGGAGGGCGCGCCCAGGGGGGTAGGGCGCGCCCCTAACTTGTGGGCCCTTCGTGCTTCCCCTGACCTACTTCTTCCGCCTATAAATTCATATATATTCCAGAAACCCCAGAAAATCCATCAAAGCCACTTTTCCACCGCTGTAACATTTTGTTCTCGCGAGATCCCATCTGGAGGCCTTTTCTGGTACTCTGCCGGAGGGGGAATCAACCACAGAGGGCATCTACATCAACCCTATTGCCCTTGTGATGAAGTGTGAGTAGTTTACCATAGACCTACGGGTCCATAGCTAGTAGCTAGATGGCTTCTTCTCTCTCTTTGATCCACAATACCATGTTGTCCTTGTTGTTCTTGGAGATCTATCCGATGTAATCTTCTTTTGCGGTGTGTTTGTTAAGATCCGACGAATTGTGGGTTTATGATCAGATTATCTATGAATAATATTGAGTTTCTTCTGAATTCTTATATGCATGATTTAATATCTTAGTAATTCTCTTCGAACTATCGGTTTGGTTTGGCCAACTAGATTGTTTTTTCTTGCAATAGGAGAAGTGCTTTGCTTTGGGTTCAATCTTGCGGTGCTCAATCCTAGTGAAAGAAAGGTACATGACACGTATTGTATTGTTTCCATCGCGGATAACAAGATGGGGTTTTCATCATATTGCTTGAGTTAATTCCGCTACATCATGTCATCTTGCTTAATGCATTACTCTGTTCTTATGAGCTTAAAACTCTAGATGCAAAATTGTTTCGGTCAACGTGTGGAGTAATAGTAGTAGATGCAGACAGGAGTCGGTCTACTTGTCACGGATGTGATGCCTATATTCATGATCATTGCCATAGATGTCGTTATAATTATTCCCTCTTCTATCAATTTCTTTATAGTAATTTGTTCACCCACCGTAATGCTTGCTATTATGAGAGAAGCCTCTAGTGAAACCTATGGCCCCGGGTCTACTTTACATCTTATAAGTTTTCGATCTACTATTTTGCAATCTTTTACTTTTCAATCTATAAACCAAAAACTCAAAAATATTTACTTTACTAGTTCATCTATCTCTATCAGATCTCACTTTTGCAAATAACCATGAAGGAATTGACAACCTCTTTATAACGTTGGGTGCAAGTTGTTGTTTGTTTGTCCAGGTATTTGGCGATTTGTGTGTAATCTCCTACTGGATTGATACCTTGGTTCCCAAATTGAGGGAAATAATTACTCTACTTTGCTGCATCACCCTTTCCTCTTCAAAGGAAAAACCAACGCAAGCTCAAGAGGTAGCAGGAAGGATTTCTGGTGCCGTTGCCGGGGATATCTGCGCCAAGTCAAGTCAAGATTTGTCTTTTTTCAGCTCGCCAATCTCTGGTGCCGTTAAGATCTACGCCAAGTCAAGACCTACCAAGTACCCTCCATTAAACTCTCATCTCTCGCATTTACATTATTTGTGATTCACCTCTCGTTTTCCTCTCCCCCACTTCTAAAACGAACTTCAAAAAGATTTGCCTTATCTTCGCCCTTATTTCGTTCGTCTTGTTCGCTTGCTTTTTGTGTGTTGGATTGCCCTTTTTGTCACGATGGCTCAAGAAAATACCAAATTATGTTACTTTTCCAACACCAATAATATTGATTTTATTAGTACCCCGATTGCTCCCGCTACTAATGCGGAATCTTGTGAAATCAATGCTGCTTTATTGAATCTAGTCTTGAAAGATCAATTATCTGGCCTTCCTAGTGAAGATGTCGCTTCCCATCTGAATAATTTTGTTGATTTGTGTGATATGCAAAAGAAAAGAGATGTGGATAATAATCTTGTTAAATTAAAGCTATTCCCGTTCTCATTACGAGATCGTGCTAAAACTTGGTTTTCATCTTTGACTAAAAATTGTATTGATTCATGGAATAAGTGCAAAGATTCTTTTATTGCCAAGTATTTTCCTCCCGCTAAGATCATCTCCCTTAGGAACAATATTATGAATTTTGAACAACTTGATCATGAACATGTTTGAAAGGATCGATACGGTCGACTAGAGGGGGGGAGGGGGTGAATAGGAGACTACAAATTTTAATCTTTCTTGTCAATTTTAAGGTTTAGCGGATAAATAGGGTTCACTAAATATGCAACTAGGTGAACACAACCTATATGACAAGCAAGCTTAAAGCAAACTATGCTAGGCAACAATCTAATTAGCAAGCCAACAAGCATACAAGGCAAAGTACAGTGCCGGAAAAGGATTAACCACAAGTGAGGCGAGGACGCGGATTTTATCCCAAAGTTCACCCTTCCTTGGGGAAGAGCTACTCTTCGTTTAGAGCGATGCCGGAGCCAGAGCTTGCAGAACACCACCGAAGGCTCACCGTAATCTCTTTTGAGTCACCCCCAACGGATGATCCACGAATCACTCAAGGTTGGTCTTGTAGGCGACCACCACACCTTTACAAACTTCTCCGGAGCACAACACAAGCAAGGAAGCTTCCGGAGGAACCTATAACCGCCTAGGAGTCCAAGCTCCAAGAGTAACAAGTCAATCGAGAAGAAATGTTGCGGGGATCATGATTTGGTTTTGTCAAGATGTAGATCGGGTCTTGCTCTCCCATGATACGTCTCCAATGTATCTATAATTTTTGATTGTTCCATGCCGTTATATCATCATTCTTGGATGTTTTACAATCATTTTATAGGCATTTTATACATTTTTGGGACTAACCTATTGACATAGTGCCAAGTGCCAGTTGCTGCTTCCTGGATGTTTTTTACAGCGCAGGAAATCAATATCAAACGGAGTCCAAACACCACAAAACTTTTTGGAGATTTTTATGGGCCAGAAGACAGCGAATGGGCCAGAGCTACACCTGGGGGGGGGGTGCCCCAAGGGGGGCACAACCCACCAAGGCGCGCCAGCCCCCCTGGCGCGCCCAGGTGGGTTGTGCCCACCTCGGTGGTCTCCCGCACCCCCTCTTTACCCTATAAATTCCCAAATATTCCAAAACCCTTCGGGGTAGAACCTAGAGCAGAAGTTCCACCGCCGCAGGCCTCTGTAGCCACCGAAACCCGTCTAGACCCTTTCCGGCACTCTGCCGGAGGGGGGAATCAGCACCAGTGGCCATCTTTATCATCCCGGCGGCCACCGTGATGAGGAGGGAGTAGTCCACCCTCGGGGCTGAGGGTTTGTACCAGTATCTATGTGTTTAATCTCTCTCTCTCTCTCTCTCTCTCTCTCTTGTGTTCTTGAGATGCACAATCTTGATGTATCGCGGGCTTTGTTAGTATAGTCGGATCATATGGTGTTTTCCCCTCTCTATCTTGTTGTGATGAATTAAGTTTTCCCTTTGAGATTTCATTGTTATCGGATTGAATACTTTTATGGATTTGAGAACACTTGATATATGTCTTGCAACTGAATACTCATGGTGACAATGGGGTATCATATTGATTCACTTGATATATGTTTTGGCACTCAACTTGCGGATTCCCGAGGTAACACTGGGGTAATCTATGCATATGGGTTGATGCACGTTCTTTTCTTGTTTCTCCGGTAGAAATCTTGGGGCACTCTTTGAAGTTATTTGTGTTGGATTGAGTATTATGAATATGAATTTGTTTTGGTGTTATTTTAGTACGAACTCTTGATAGATCGATCGGAAAGAATAACTTGTGTTATTTTAGTACGAACTCTTGATAGATCGATCAGAAAGAATAACTTGGTGTTATTTTAGTACGGACTCTTGGATAGATCGATCGGAAAGAATAGCTACACAATTTATTCTTATGTTGTCCGCTAGATAGGAACTTTGGAGTGATTCTTCATCGCACTTTGAGGGATGATTATGTGATCCAATTATATTATCATTGTTGAGAGATTGCACTAGCGAAAGTACAGACCCTAGGCCTTGTTTTCAAGCATTGCAATACCGTTCGTGCTCTGTTTTATCAATTGCTACCTTGCTGTTTTTATTGTTACTATTACAAAAATCAATATCTACTATCCATATTACACTCGTATTACCATCTCTTCGCCGAACTAGTGCACCTATACAATTTCCTATTGTATTTGGTGTGTTGGGGACACAAGCTACTTTCTATTATTTGGTTGTAGGGTTGTTGGAGAGAGACCATCTTCATCCTACACCTCCTACGGATTGATAAACCTTAGGTCATCCACTTGAGGGAAAATTGCTACTATCCTACAAAACTCCGCGCATGGAGGCCCAACACGTGTCTACAAGAATAAAGTTGCATAGTAGACATCAACATCTTTTCTGGCGCCGTTGCCGGGGAGGTGAGTGCTTGAAGGTATATCTTTAGATCTTGCAATCAAATCTTTTAGTTTCTTGTTTTATCACTAGTTTGGTTTATAAAAGAAAACAAAAAATGGAATTGAGGTTACATCATATTATTGATCATCTTTATAATATCTTTCTTGAAAATGATGGATCGGAAAATTGTGCTCAATTGTTAGAAGAATAATTCAATAAAATGTTTGGCACAAAATGTTTGAATGATGAGCATGATTGCAATGTTGTTATTGTGAATTCTTTGAATATCCATGATGCTTATGATATGCAAAGCCATAAGCTCGGGGATGCAATATTTGATGAATATGATATTTTTAGTCCCCCTAGTTTTGATGAGAAAATTTATTGTGATGATTGCATGCCTCCTATTTATGATGATTATATTGATGAAAGTGGATTTGGAGAGGTCGTGACTTTATTTAATGATGAATCCACTATTTTGGAGGAGGTTGCAATTGATTACGACAACAAAGTTCCTATCTATTATGATTATGGTGATGACATATTTGCTATATTCAATAATGATAATCATGAAACTTGTCATCATGACTTTAATTTTCAATCTCATGATAGTTATTTCGTTGAGTTTGCTCCCACCACTATTCATGAGAATAAATTTGCTTATGTGGAGAGTAGCAAAATTTCTATGGTTTTGCATCATGAAAGGAATGCTTTACGTGATGGTTATATTGTTGAATTCATTCATGATGCTACTGAAAATTATTCTGAGAGAGGAACATATGCTTGTAGGTATTGCAATAATATCAAGTTTCCTCTCTATGTGTTGAAAGTTGTGAAGTATTGTTTGTTTTTTCTTCCTATGCTAGTTGATTCTTGTTCCCATAATTTGTTTTCTCACAAAATCCCTATGCATAGGAAGTGGGTTAGGCTTAAATGTGGTTGCCGTGTGTTTCATGATGCTCTCTTTGTGTTTCAATTCATATCTTTTATGCGAGCATCATTGAATTCATCGTGCCTAGCTAAAAGGCATTAAAGAAAAGCACTTGTTCGGAGACAACCCAACACTTATACCTAATATTTGTGTGTGTTCACATGACTATGCTAATGTACTAATCATGTTTTATAGCTTTTGTTTCAATAAAGTGCCAAGCAAAGCCTTAGGATCATGTTGGGTTATAGTAGATTTGATCTTGCTGAAAAACAGAAACTTTTGCACTCATGAGAAAAAAAAATCATTTTTAACAGGAGAATGCTTTTAAGTTGATTCTTTTCGCAGAAGTTTAACATACAAATTTCCCATGTGTTCATATTTGTTTCATGATTTGTAGAGTTGCAGAAGTATGGAGAATGTTCAGATCATTACAAACTGTTCTGTTTTTGACAGATTCTGTTTTCAATGCATAGTTTGCTTGTTTTCTAGTTTCTATGGCTTATATTGATCAATATAAATTGTAGAAATGATATGCTACAGTAGGCATTGTGTGAGAACAATTATGAATCTTGTCTTTGACAGTACCCAAAGTGAATGATTTGTTTTATCATACTAACCCATCTCACGAAATTTTGTTGAGTTTTGTGTGATTGAAGTTTTCAAGTTTTGGGTGAGATGTCGATATGAGGAGAATATGGAGTGACAAGACTCTAAGCTTGGGTATGATCAAGGCACCCCAAGGTAATATTCAAGAAATAACCAAGCAACTAAGCTTGGGGATGCCCTGAAAGGCATCCCCTCTTTCGTCTCCAACATTATCGGTAACCTTACTTGAAGCTATATTTTTATTCGTCACATGATATGAGTTTTGCTTGGAGTGTCATTTTATTTTGTTAGTATTTGCTTGCTGGTATTTATAATAATGTTTTGTATCTTTTATTTCAATAAAAGTGTCAAGGATAGCCTTTACCATGCTTATTTTGCAAGTATATATGTTGCTGTTTGAAAACAGAAAATTTTCTATCATTGTCTGAATTCTTCTGGATAGTCAAAACGTGATAAAATCTTGAATTTTTTACAAAGTTAGCATGAATAAGTTCTCTGTAATGTGGTAATGTTTTAGTATTTTTAGAGCTAGGGAAGTATGAGAACAATTCCACTCTTTATAGACTGTACTGTTTTGGCAGATTGCTGTTATGTTTGCATTGTTTGCATATGTGTGCTTGTTTAATAATTCTATGTGAGGATAGGAGTATTAAATATGCATAGGAATTTAGTATGCAATGTTTAATAATAATTTTAGTGATTTGCTACAGTAGAGAATGATAAGGTTTTTGCATTGGTTTACACTAACTTATCTCACGAGTTCTTGTTGAGTTTTGTGTGGATGAAGCTTTTGAGATTTAGGAAAGCCGCGATATGAGAAGAATTAAGGAGACACAAAAGCTCAAGCTTGGGGACGCCCAAGGCACCCCAAGATAATATTTCAAGAAGTCTCAAGCATCTAAGCTTGGGAATGCCCCGATAGGCATCCCACCTTTCTTCATCAACAATTATCGGTTAGCATCGGTTGGTCCTAAGTTTTTGCTTCTTCACATGAGATGTGCTATTCTTGAAATGTCATTTTCTTTTTTTTGCTTGCTGTTTTAATAAAATACTTAGATCTGAAAGTTTTCAAATAAATTAGAGCCCCCAAATAGTTGCCAGGGAGGCTAAGTATGCAGCATTCACATCCCGCCAACGAAGCTCTTTTCTGGAGCCGTTGCTCCAGTACTTCAGTTATATATTTTTGAGCACGGTGTGCTTTAGTATTTTTGAAGAAATTCTCTCTTGATTCACTTAGATTAATTTGAGAGAAGAAAATATTATGCTCATGTTCTTCACTTATATTTGTTTGAGCTTATCAAAAGCAACACATAAAAATTAGTCCCAAAGTGATAGATATCCAAGAAGGATATAATAAAAACTTTCATGAAGATCATTGGACAAAATAAACTTGATTCCTTGTAATAGTTTACATGATGATGTGATATGTGAGTCATGTTGATGAGTAATTGTGTTTTAGTAACATATTGGTGTTAAGGTTTGTGATTCCCGAAGCATTCACGTATAGTCTCTTGTTATGGCGGGAAGTTGGAGCACAATTTATCCTTGATTGTCCTATCTTTGCGTGAAGGTCGGGGGCGCGCGATGGTTAACTCCTACCAACCTCCCCCTTAGGAGCATGCGTAGTATTACTTTGCTTCGAGGGTTCATAAACTTTTGCAATAAGTATATGAGTTCTTTATGACTAATGTGAGTCCATGGATTATACGCACTCTCACCATTTCATAACTGCTAGCCTCTCTCGTGCCGCGTAATTTTCGCCGGTGCATAAACTTTATTAAACCTTCCTCAAAACAACCACCATGCCTACCTATTATGGCATTTCCATAGCCATTCCGAGATATATTGCCATGCACTTCCATCATATAGTTGACTTGAGCATTCATTTTTCATCATATAGAGTCATACTATGTTATAGGTATCGAGTTGTAATTTTTATTTCTTTTGAGTTATAAGTAAATAGAAGTGTGATGATCATCATTATCCATTATTAGAGCATGTACCAATGATGATATGATGATGGAGACCATGATTCCCCCACAAGTCGGGATGAGACTCCGGACTAAAAAAAGAAAAAAAGAAAAAAGGAAAAAAAGAAAAAAAAGACGAATGAAAGAAAAATGAGAAGGGGCAAGCAAATACCACACTTGTGCTTCAAAGTAACACCATGTTTTTCATATAGAGAGTCTCCTATGTTGTCACTTTCATATACTAGTGGGAACTTTCTATAGTAGAGTTTGATGCATACCCACTTAGTTTCATATTGAGCTTTCATACACCTATAACTCTTAGTGCATCCGTTGCATGGCAATCCCTACCCCTCACATTGATATCGATTGATGGACATATCAATAGTCCATTAGTTTGCCTAGTTGATGTGGGACTTTCTTCCCTTCTTTTGTCTACTACCACCGCATTCTATTCCACCTATAATGCTATATCCATGGCTTGCGCTCATGTATTGCGTGAGAGTTGAAAATGCTGAAGCGTATTTAAAAGTATGAACCAATTGATTGGCTGACACCGGGGGCATGATTTATACTTTGAGCTGGGAAGACCGAGCATGACAAGACTATATAATTTTGTAGGGATAACGTTTTTTAGCTTTTGATATTCTGAAAGACATGGTTGCCTGTTGATATGCTTGAGTATTTAAATCTCATGTCAAAACTAGACTATTGCTTTGAACCATATAAAAGTCCAAATGTCCATGCTATAAATAAAATAATATGATATGACATGACAGGTAGCATTCCACATCAAAAATTCTGTTTTTATCATTTACCTACTTGAGGACGAGCATGAATTAAGCTTGGGGAAGCTGATACGTCTCCAAAGTATCTATAATTTTTGATTGTTCCATGCTGTTATATTATCATTTTTGGATGTTTTATAATCATTTTATAGTCATTTTATATCATTTTCTGGGACTGACCTATTGACATAGTGCCAAGTGCCAGTTGCTATTTTCTGCATGTTTTTTACATCGCAGGAAATCAATATCAAACGGAGTCCAAACACTGCGAAACTTTTTGGAGATTTTTTATGGGCCAGAAGACACCCAATGGGCCAGAGCTGCACCTGGTGGGTACCCTGAGGGGGCACAACCCACCAGGGGGCGCCAGGCCCCCTTGGCGCGCCCAGGTGGGTTGTGCCCACCTCGGTGGCCTCCCGCACCCCCTCTTTACCCTATAAATTCAAAAATATTTCAAAACCCTTCGAGGTAGAACCTAGATCAGAAGTTCCGCTGCCGCAGGCCTCTGTAGCCACCGAAAACCAATCTAGACCCTTTCTAGCACTCTGTTGGAGGGGGAAATCATTAGCGGCCATCTTCATCATCCCGGCAGCCACCATGATGAGGAGGGAGTCGTCCACCCTCGGGGTGAGGGTTTATACCAAGCTATGTGTTTAATCCCTCTCTCTATCTCTCTCTCTTGTGTTCTTGAGATGCACAATCTTGATGTATGGCAGGCTTTGTTACTATAGTCGGATCATATGGTGTTTTCCCCTCTCTATCTTGTTGTGATGAATTGGGTTTTCCTTTTGAGATTTTGTTGTTACCGGATTGAATACTTTTATGGATTTGAGAACACTTGATACATGTCTTGCAATTGAATACTCATGGTGACAATGGGCTATCGTATTGATTCACTTGATACATGTTTTGGCACTGAACTTGCGGATTCCCAAGGTGACATTGGGGTAATCTATGCATAGGGGTTGATGCATGTTCTTGTGTTTGTTTCTCCTGTAGAAATCTTGGGGCACTCTTTGAAGTTCTTTGTGTTGGATTGAGTATTATGAATATGTATTTGTTTTGGTGTTATTTTAGTACAAACTTTTCATAGATCGACCAGAAAGAATAACTTGTGTTATTTTAGTACGAACTCTTGATAGATCGATTAGAAAGAATAACTTGGTGTTATTTTAGTACGTACTCTTGGATATATCGATTGGAAAGAATAGCTACAAACAATTTATTCTTATTTCTCCGCTAGATAGGAACTTTGGAGTGATTCTTCATCGCACTTTGAGGGATGGTTATGTGATCCAATTATATTAGCATTGTTGACAGATTGCACTAGCGAAAGTACGGACCCTAGGCCCTGTTTTCAAGCATTGCAATATCGTTCGTGCTCCATTTTATCAATTGCTACCTTGTTGTTTTTTATTGTTACTATTACAAAAATCAATATCTACTATCCATATCACACTTGTATCACCATCTCTTCGCCGAACTAGTGCACCTATACAATTTCCTGTTGTATTTGGTGTGTTGGGGACACAAGAGACTTTTAATAATCTGGTTGCAGGGTTTTTTGAGAGAGACCATCTTCATCCTACACCTCCTACGGATTGATAAACCTTAGGTCATCCACTTGAGGGAAAATTGCTACTGTCCTACAAAACTCTGCGCTTGGAGGCCCAACACGTGTCTTCAAGAATAAAGTTGCGTAGTAGACATCATCCCAATCCCCAAAGTTTCAACAAGTTTGGGTGGAGGAATTGAGAGTATTGAGCAAAATGGAGTATAGCAATGGTGGAGCTCAACAAGACATTAGGGTTAGGGGTTGGAGGTGGAAGAAGGGCCTTTTTATAGTGCTCTTGGCCGGGTGGGGATTTCTCCCCGTTGGACCCCGTGCGCACGGGCTAAGTCAGCCCCGTGCGCATGGGGTACTCAGAGACTTTCGCACCACCCCGTGCGCACGGGGGTCAAAAGACCCCATGCGCACGGGGTACCAAGAGAGTTTACACAGCACCTCATGCGCACGGGGTACCCAGAGAGTTACGTAGTACCCCGTCCGCACGGGGGTCCAAAGACCCCGTGCGCACGGGGTACCCAGTAACTTCCTGTTATAATCTCTTTGAGTACCATAAGCACACACACTTAGGATTTTAGGTGTTAGGAATGGATAGGCTAGTGTATATGGTTCGGCAATGGCATTTCCCACACAACTTTCATCCACACAAACCCCTCTTAATAGTGCGGTCTTTCCTACTACTCGAAGCAAACCAAAACTAAACCTTCGATTCACCGGAAGACCACGCCTTTGACCTTTTTGAATTGGGGGGGGGGGGTCGCATATCTCCATCATGAAGCACTTGGAACCAATATCCTGAGATAAACTTTAGTAACCGATATTAGTTCAACTAACCACATAGTCATCACACCAAAATATAGTATAAGTGCCGCTTGCACTTTCAGTCTCCCCCCTTTTGGTGCATTGATGACAACGTGGTTGGAACATGGCATAGCGGATATAATTATTTGAAAATCCATGAGACAAAGAATGATCATGGTAGCTCCCCCTATATGTGTGCCCGGATAAGATGAATGCTTGAGAATGCATCAAGTACACACATAGGAGGCTCCCAAAGATCATTATTGTCAAGACATGAGATCATAGCATTAGTGTGGTGAGCAAATATAACGGTGCCCAGATCTCATGAATTGGTGTGGTGAGCACATATCGTGAGACACATAATAAGCATGATATGATCATAGCATTAGGTTCAATAATAAAGCTAGAGTCTCACAAGCATAAACGAGCAGCTCACAATCACACACGCGGAAAGCAAATAAGAGTATCTCAAGCCAGCTAAAAACAACCAACAAAGAGAAACACGAGGCTTGAGATCTCAACACGCACTAAAACACCAACACTAACTCACCGCTTCTCCCCCTTTGTCATCAAGACAATGAAAAGGAGACAAATGGAGACACACATACCCACTAGACAAGAGGAGGAGCACTCGAGGCATCATCATCATAATCAAACCGCCACCCTGCTAATGCAAAGGACCGAGCTGTGGCCTCACTATCGTAGTTCTCTGACCCTGGAACAACCTATCACTAGCTGTAGCCCTCTCTGCCTTCATCTCACGCCACAAGAGCTTGTCCTTGTTGACCTCCTTAATCTGACGGTGCTGAATGGACTGACACATCTTGAACATGTTGCTTAAGGTCTTGAACAAGGTCTTCTTCTCTCCCTTGGAGAAAGCAGCCTCAGAAACTACCGTCTTACCCTTACCACGAGGGAACCATGCAGTGGAGGACATACCCGGAGTATATGTGGCACGGTCCTTAGGCCTAGGGATGTGTACCTTTTTCATAGGCACATATGGAGCAGGAGTAGCTGGGGTCCAATTGGAGTTGCGCTTGGGAATAGAAGTCTTGTACGAAGCAATATAATTGGCTGGGCAGACGGTCTCAATCAACGCCTGAATGAATGGAGCATAGATCAAGGACTTGTCCTCGTGCACACACTGACAGAGCTCATAGAACATGAAATCCAGAACATCCACCCTCTTCTTCTCATGCAGGTACACAAATACATCCAACATGGAACTTCGAATGTTGTGGCAATCACCAGCCTTAGGAGTGAGTGTATACCTCAAGATATGGTGCATAGTGTCATAGAGAGGCACAGGGTCTTTGATGGAACCGGTGACAAACAACTTTTCCTGCTTGTGAGCGAAAGCAATCTCATCCTTAGTGCGCTGCCCACTTTCACGAACCCTGCCAAACTCATCAGAGACATCCTCTTCATCAATGAAAGGATACAAAATGATCTCAGAAAACTTGCTCATAGGCGCAGAGCATCGATGAGTCCCAGACATCCAAGTGAGGGTGCGAGCAGAGTCATTGGAGAAAAACAAGGTGGCAAAGAACCGCATCACCAGATCCTCATTGTATGGGTGGTTTAAAGTGACGAACGGAATGAGGCCCAACCTCCCAAGAGCTGAATACACATCGGGATAAATATGACCATTGTCGCACAGACTCTCACTGTTCACTTGCTTATGCGGTGCAAATTTCTTTGACTTGGTCATGAGAAGCTCATGATAAACTCTTTGCTGAAACTCATTCTTAAAACGGGGATCCATACCCAAAGCAGCGGCAGCCGCATAAGGACGACTCTACCTCTCAACCCAAAGCTCTGGCTTGATACACTTGGCAAGCGGCAAGTTCTAGAGATCTCGCTCGCCTAGAATGGCTTGCTCGGGACTAGACCCCTCTTCCTCCTCTTCATCCTCGTCAACACGATCATCCTCTTCTTCTATCTGTACATCATCATTGGGGTTGACATAGTGAGCATCTTCTTGCGAGTCATACTCTTCTTCAGAACCCTCGGAGGCCTCAATAACAGGCCGCTTGGAGGCATCACGACGAACACAAACCTGGACTAATCCTGACCCCTGACCAAGATCCTCAGAAGGCTGCCGAAGAGCAACCGTGAAATCCCTGGACCCTCCCTTAGGGCGCTTGCGACAGAGCTCGGTCCTCTTGTCCGCGGAGTCTGAAACACACACAAAACCCAACAACACAAAGTAAACAACCCAGATGAGTACAAGTGCATGATGGATGGCATAGGGATAGGTAGATAAGCAGGTGAAATGCCCCTGAGTATCCCCTGCGCACGGGGGTCAAACATCCCATGGACACGGTGGTTTCCCAGCGGCAGCCACATCCAGATCGAGATCTGGAAGTGGGTGCGGCAGGAAAACCACATGGTATATGCACCTAAGAACTACTTAGAGAGGATGAGTGATCCATCTAATCTAAGGAACACAGAAAACCATAGCACAAGAGAACGTGATAGGCATCCATGGAGGAAACTAGAAGAGGAGAGGGAAGGGGCCAACCGGAGGAGGACCCCATCCTGAAGAAGATCCACTGAGCAAGAAGCCCGACGAAGTCTGGAGAAGCTTCGGCGAGTGGAGGCGACGACAGCGGCGCTGGAGGACTCCAAAGGGGGTGGAGGGGGCAACTGGGTGGGAATGAACCCAAGCCCCCCCACGCCTCACCTCTTCAGTGTTAGGAACCGCAGACCCCGTGCGCACGGGCTAAGTGTGTGCTACTTCTTGAGCTTGCGTTGTATTCTCTCGAAGAGGAAAGGGAGATGCATCACAATAGCGCAAGTATTTCCCTCAGTTTTTGAGAACCAATGTATCAATCCAGTAGGAGACCACGCGCGAGTCCCTCACACCTGCACAAATAAATAAGAACTTCGTAGCCAACACGATAAGGGGTTGTCAATCCCTTTACGGTCACTTACGAAAGTGAGATCTGATAGAGATGATAGTTATATTTTTGGTATTTTTGGTTATAAGAACAGAAAGTAAAAGCGGAAAAAGTAAAGTAGGTGTAGATTGATATGTTGAGAATAGACCCGGGGCCATAGTGTTCTCTAGTGGCTTCTCTCATGATAGCGATATTCTACGGCGGGTAAACAAATTACTTTCGAGCAATTGATAGAAAAGCGAATAATTATGAGACTATCTAGGCATGATCATTATATATAGGCATCACGTCCGAGACAAGTAGACCGAAACGATTCGGCATCTACTACTATTACTCCACACATCGACCGCTATCCAACATGCATATAGTGTATTGAGTTCATAAGAACAGAGTAACGCCTTAAGCAAGATGACATGATGTAGAGGGATAAACTCAAGAAATATGTTATAAACCCATCTTTTTATCCTCGATGGCAACAATACAATACGTGCCTTGATACCCCTACTGTCACTGGGAAAGGACACCGCAAGATTGAACCCAAAGCCAAGCACTTCTCCCATTTCAAGAACTATAGATCTTGTAGGCCAAACCAAACCAATAATTCGAAGAGACTTGCAAGGATATTATAATCATACATAAAGAGTTCAAAGAAGAACCAAATATTTCTCATGGATAATCTTGATCATAAACCCACAATTCATCGGATCTCGACAAACACACCGTAAAAAGAGATTACATCGAATAGATCTCCTCGAAGACCGAGGAGAACTTTGTATTGAGATCCAAAGAGAGAGAAGAAGCCATCTAGATACTAGCTATGGACCCGAAGGTCTGTGATAAACTACTCACAACTCATGGTGAGGCGATGATGATGATGTAGAAGCACTCCATGGAAGATCCCCCCTCCGTCGGGAGCTCCAGAACAGGCCCCAAGATGGGATCTCATGGGAACAGAAGGTTACAGCGGTGGAACTAGGGTTTTCTCTCCTCCTCTGATGGTTTCGGGGTACGTAGGCTTATATAGGAGGAAGGAGGACACTGGGGGCCTTACGTGGGACCCACGAGGCAGGGGGCGCGCCCTGGGGGGGGGGGGGGGGGCGCCCCCACCCTCGTGGGCACCACGTGGCCCCTACTCCGTGGTTCTCACGTCTCCCGTGCGTGATTTTCTCCAAAAATATCTCTCCCGAAGGTTTCATTCCGTTTGGACTCCGTTTGATATTCCTTTTCTGTAAAATGCTGAAACAGGCAAAAAACAGCAATCTGGACTGGGCCTTTGGGTTTGTAGGTTAGTCCCAAAAATAATATAAAAGTCTATAACAAAGCCCATTAAACATCCAAAATATCATAAATAATAGCATGGAACAATAAAAATTATAGGTACGTTGGAGACGTATCAAGCATCCCCAAGCTTAATTCCTGCTCGTCCTCGAGTAGGTAAATGATAAAAAGAGAGTTTTTGATGTGGAATGCTAACCAACATAGTTTTTCAATGTAATTCTCTTAATTGTGGCATGAATGTTAAGATTTGAAAGATTCAAGACAAAAGTCTATATCGACATAAGAAACAATAATACTTCAAGCATACTAACAAAGCAATCATGTCTTCTCAAAATACTATGGCTAAAGAAAGTTATCCCTACAAAATCATATAGTCTGGCTATGCTCCCTTTTCATCACACAAAATATTCATATCATGCACAACCCCGATTTCAGCCAAGCACTTGTTTTCATACTCTATTCTTTCAAACCTTTCAACTTTCACGCAATACATGAGCGTGAGCCATGGACATAGCACTATGGGTGGAATAGAGAGGTGGTTGTGGAGAAGACAAAAAGGAGGGAGATAGTCTCACATCGACTAGGTGTATCAATGGGCTATGGAGATGCCCATCAATAGATATCAATGTGAGTGAGTAGGGATTGCCATGCAACAGATGCAATAGAGCTAAATATGTATGAAAGCTCAACAAAAGAAACTAAGTGGGTGTGCATCCAACTTGCTTGCTCACGAAGACCTAGGGCATTTGAGGAAGCCCATCGTTGGAATATACAAGCCAAGTTCTATAATGAAAATTCCCACTAGTATATGAAAGTGACTAAACATGAGACTCTCTAATATGAAGAACATGGTGCTACTTTGAAGCACAAGTGTGGAAAAAGATAGTAGCAATTGTCCCCTTTTTTTGGGCCTTTCTTTTTTTTCTTTTCTCTTTTTTTGTGTGGAGGGGCTTTATTGATTTAGCCTTTCCTCACATGGGACAATGCTCTAATAATGATGATCATCACACTTTCATTGAATTACAACTCGATACTAGAACAAGTATGACTCTATATGAATGCCTCCGGCGGTGTACCGGGATGTGCAATGAATCAAGAGTGACATGTATGAGAAATTATGCATGGTGGCCTTGCCACAAATACAATGTCAACTACATGATCATGCATGGCAATACGACAATATGATGCGTGTCATATGAACGGAACGGTGGAAAGTTGCATGGCAATATATCTGAGAATGGCTATGGAAATGCCATGATAGGTAGGTATGGTGGCTATTTTGAGGAATAATATGGTGGGTGTTTTGAGGAAGGATATATAGTAGGTGTATGGTACCGGTGAAAGTTGCGCGGTACAAGAGAGGCCTGCAATGGTGGAAGGGTGAGAGTGCGTATAATCCATGGACTCAACATTAGTCATAAGAACTCATATACTTATTGCAAAAATCTACGAGTCATCAAAACAAAGCAATCAACGCATGCTCCTAGGGGGGAGGTTGGTAGGAGTTAACCATCGCGCGCCCCCGACCTCCACACAAAGGTTGACACTTTACAAATACCTCATGCTCTAACTTCGTCACATAGCGGTTCACCATATGTGCATGCTACGGGAATCACTAACCTTAACACAAGAATTTCTAAATTTCATAATAACTCAACTATCATGACTCTAATATCACTAACCTCATAACTCAAAACAATTATCAAGCATCCAACTTCTCATCATATTCAATGCACTTAGTGTGAAAGTTTTTACTACATTGATATTGGATGTCTATCATGTGAAGACTAGTTTTATAGGCTAAACACATTACCATGCTGTTTTAATAGACTCTCAAATGGATATAAGTGAAGCATGAGAGTTCAACAATTTTTTCAAAATATAATCACCACCGTGCTCTAAAAGATATAAGTGAAGCACTAGAGCAAAAACTATTCAACTCAAATGATATAAGTGAAGCACATAGAGTGTTCTAACAATTCCTAGGCCATATTTAACTCTCTCAAATAGGTGTGTCCAGCTAGGATACTTGTGGCAAACTAACAAGCAAAGACTCAAATTATACAATACGCTCCAAGCAAAACACATATCATGTGGTGAATAAAAATATAGCTTTGAGTATAGTTACCGATAGATGAAGATGAAAGAGGGGATGCCTTCCCGGGGCATCCCCAAGCTTAGGCTTTTGGTTGTATTGAATTTTACTTGGGGTGCCTTGGGCATCCCCAAGCTTAGGCCCTTGCTACTCTTTGTTCCATAGTCCATCAAAGAAATACTCAAAACTTGAAAACTTCACAACACAAAACTTAGACAAAAATCTCGCGAGCTCCGTTAGTATAAGAAAGCAAACCACTACTCAAAGGTACTGCAATGAGTTCATTCTTTGTTTATATTGGTGTTAAACCTACTGCATTCCAACTTCTCTATGGTTCATACTTCGCAATATTACTCATAGATGCATTGAAATAAGCAAACAACACACGAAAAACAGAATCTGTTAAAAACAGAACAGTCTGTAGTAATCTGCAGGTTTCACATACTTCTGTAACTCCAAAAAATTTAAACTAAATTGTTAAATGTGAGGAATTTGTCTATTAATCATCTGCAAAAAGAATCAACTAAATAGCACGCTCCAGTAAAATCCGATGACCATTCTAGCAAGCGCTAATGATTCTGTTTTTCACAACAAGATCACATAAACTTCACACAAGTCTTCCCAAAGGTTCTACTTGGCACAAACACTAAACAAAACACAAAACCACATCTAAACAGAAGCTAGATGCAATATTTATTCCCTAAAAGCAGCAAAAACAAAAATAAAATAAAAAATCTGGTTGCCTCCCAACAAGCGCTATTGTTTTACGCCCCTAGCTAGGCACGATACATGAATAGATCTTGGTATTGCCATCTTTGGAAGGCAATCCATAAGTGGCTCTCATAAGAGATTCGTATGGTAATTTGATTTTCTTTCAAGGAAAGTGTTCCATGCCTTTCCTTCACGGAAATTGGAATCTAATATTTCCTTCCTTCATATCAATAATTGCACCAATCGTTCTAAGGAAAGGTCTACCAAGAATAATATGACATGAAGGATTGCAATATATATCAAGAACAATGAAATCTACGGGCACATAATTCCTATTGGCAACAATAAGAACATCAATAATCCTTCCCATAGGTTTCTTAATAGTGGAATCCTCAAGTTGCAAATTTGAAGAACAATCATCAAGTTCATGGAAACCTAGCAAATCGCACACAGTTTTTGGGATAGTGGAGACACTTGCACCCAAATCACACAAAGCATAGCATTCATGATCTTTAATTTTTATTTTGATAGTAGGTTCCCACTCATCATAAAGCTTTCTAGGGAAAGAAACTTCTAACTCAAGTTTTTCTTCATAAGATTGCATCAAAGCGTCAACTATGTGTTTGGCGAAAGCTTTATTTTGATTATAAGCATGCGGAGAGTTTAGTAAGGATTGCAACAAGGAAATACAATCAATCAAAGAGAAATTATCATAATTGAATCCCTTGAAATCCAAAGTAGTGGGTTCGTCAATATGCAAAGTTTTAATCTCTTCACTCCCACTTTTAACAATTTTAGCATCAAGATCTAAAAACTCCGAATCATTGAGACACCTTAAAGTAGAATCATCTACAATCCTATCTTCATCAAGATTTATGCTAGAAAAAAAGGATCTAATAGGAGACACACCAATAACTTTCAGATATTCATCTTTATTTTCATGATAACTATAAGAACACGCTTTTATATAATTATCTCTTTTAGCATGCATGCTAGCGGTTCTCTCTTTGCATTCATCAATGGAAATTCTCATGGCTTTGAGAGACTCATCGATATCATGCTTAGGTGGGATAGATCTAAGTTTCAAAGAAACAACATCAAGAGTAATTCTATCCACATTTCTAGCCAATTCATAAATCTTAAGCAATTTCTCTTCAAGCATAGCATTGAAATTCTTTTGCGAGATCATAAATTCCTTAACACTAGTTTCAAATTCAGAAGGCATCTTTCCATAAGAGTTGTTGTAGGAATTACCATAATTATTAGAGGAATTACTAGGAAAAGGCCTAGGATTGAAGTTCCCTCTATAAGCATTGTTACCAAAATTATTCCTACCAACAAAATTCACATCCAAAGATTCATTGTTATTTTCAATAAAAGTGGACAAAGGCATATCATTGGGATCAGAAGAAGCACTCTTAGCAGCAAATAATTTCATAAGTTCATCCATCTTTCCACTCAAAACACTAATTTCTTCAATAACATGCACTTTTTTACTAGTAGATCTTTCGGTGTGCCATTGAGAATAATTAACCATAATATTATCTAGGAGTTTGGTAGCTTCTCCTAAGGTAGTTCCACGAAAGTGCCTCCTGCGGCCGAATCTAAAAGATTTCTAGAAGCAAAATTCAAGCCAGCATAAAAGTTCTGAATAATCATCCATAGGTTCAAACCATGTGTAGGGCAATTACGTATCATTAATTTCATTCTCTCCCAAGCTTGTGCAACATGCTCATGATCTAGTTGCTTAAAATTCATAATATCGTTTCTAAGAGAGATGATCTTAGCAGGAGGGAAATACTTAGAGATAAAAGCATCTTTGCACTTATTCCACGAATCAATACTATTTCTAGGCAAAGAGGAAAACCAAGTTTTAGCACGATCTCTAAGTGAAAACGGAAATAACTTCAATTTAAAAATATCGTTATCCGTATCCCTTTTCTTTTGCATATCGCACAAATCAACAAAGTTGTTTATATGGGTAGCGGCATCTTCACTAGGAAGGCCGGAGAATTGATCTTTCATGACAAGATTCAATAAAGCATCATTGATCTCACAAGATTCAGCATCGGTAATAGGAGCAATTGGAGAGCTGATAAAATCATTATTGTTGGTATTGGAGAAGTCACACAATTTGGTATTGTTCTGAGCCATAGTGACAAACAAGCAATCCAACACACACAAGAAAACAAGAGGCAAGCGAACGATAAACACACGGCAGAAGAAGGGCAAATAAAACGACAAGGGTGAAGTGGGGGAGAGGAAAATGAGAGGCAAAAAATGTAATGCTAAGGATAAGGGTTTGTGATAAGTACTTGGTATATGACTTTTGCGTAAGCCTCCCCGGCAACGACGCCATAAATTCTTCTTTCTACTTCTCGAGCTTGCGTTGTATTCCCTCGAAGAGGAAAGGGAGATGCATCACAGTAGCATAAGTATTTCCCTCAGTTTTTGAGAACCAATGTATCAATCCAGTAGGATACCACGCGCGAGTCCCTCGCACCTTCACAAACAAATAAGAACTTCGCAGCCAACGCAATAAGGGGTTGTCAATCCCTTTACGGTCACTTACAAAAGTGAGATCTGATAGAGATAATACTTTATATTTTTGGTATTTTTGGTTATGAGAACAGAAAGTAAAAGGAGAAAAAGTAAAGTAGGTGTAGATTGATATGTTGAGAATAGACCCGGGGGCCATAGTGTTCTCTAGTGGCTTCTCTCATGATAGCGATATTCTACGGCGGGTAAACAAATTACTGTTGAGCAATTGATAGAAAAGCGAATAATTATGAGACTATCTAGGCATGATCATTATATATAGGCATCACGTCAGAGACAAGTAGACCGAAACGATTCCGCATCTGCTACTATTACTCCACACATCCACCGCTATCCAGCATGCATCTAGTGTATTGAGTTTATAAGAACAGAGTAACGCCTTAAGCAAGATGACATGATGTAGAGGGATAAACTCAAGCAATATGATATAAACCCCATCTTTTTATCCTCGATGGCAACAATACAATACATGCCTTGCTACCCCTACTGTCACTGGGAAAGGACACCGCAAGATTGAACCCAAAGCCAAGAACTTCTCCCATTGCAAGAACTATAGATCTAGTAGGCCAAACCAAACCAATAATTCGAAGAGACTTGCAAGGATATTATAATATACATAAAGAGTTCAGAGAAGAACCAAATATTTCTCATATATAATCTCGATCATAAACCCACAATTCATCGAATCTCGACAAACACACCGCAAAAAGAGATTACATCGAATAGATCTCCTCGAAGACCGAGGAGAACTTCGTATTGAGATCCAAAGAGAGAGAAGAATCCATCTAGATACTAGCTATGGACCCGAAGGTCTGTGGTAAAGTACTCACAACTCATGGTGAGGCGATGATGATGATGTAGAAGCACTCCGTGGTAGATCCCCCCTCCGGCGGAGCTCCGGAACATGCCCCAAGATGGTATCTCACGGGAACAAAAGGTTACGGCGGTGGAACTAGGGTTTTCTCTCCTCCCCTGATGGTTCCGGGGGTATGTAGGCTTATATGGGAGGAAGGAGGCCACCGGGGGCCTTACGTGGGACCCACCAGGCAGGGGGCACGCCCTAGGGGGGTGCCCCCCACCCTCGTGGGCACCATGTGGCCCCTACTCCGTGGTTCTCAAGTCTCCCGTGCATGATTTTCTCCAAAAATATCTCTCCCGAAGGTTTCATTCCGTTTGGACTTCGTTTGATATTCCTTTTCTGTAAAACTCCGAAACAGGCAAAAAACAACAATCTAGACTAGGCCTTTGGCTTAGTAGGTTAGTCCCAAAAATAATATAAAAGTGTATAACATAGCCCATTAAACATCCAAAACATCATAAATAATAGCATGGAACAATAAAAAATTATAGATACGTTGGAGACGTATCAGTGTGCCTAGTGTGCACGGTACAGAGCCCGTGGGCATGGGGGCCCCGTGCGCACGGTACAAGCCCGTGGGCATGGGGTATCCAGGAACCTTGACATGAGGGAATTTTTGAAGGGACGGCTGAGGGTACACTCTTACCATGCCTTTGCAAAGCACTTCGTCTATTTTTCTGAATACGTCGTGAGAGAAGGCCTATCACTACGAGAAGGGAATATGTGGAGCACTTGTACCAAAAGAGAAACGAGAAACTCAATCAAGAAAAGAGAAAAAAATCGAGAGAAAAGACAAGACATCCAACACAACTCACACACAAACCAAAAACGGACACAACCCTCAAGAGAGGGCGGTGGCTGAGGCCACCATGTTTGAGTTTATTTGGTATGGCACCGCGAAAATATGAACCTTGGGTCCAAGATCAATACTCATCTTTGAAGCACAAGTGACACCTGAAGTGGCTAATGTGAAAGATTTTGTTTGATTTATGCACTTCTAGGATAAGATAACTCATGAGTTGAGCTAGCTCCCCCTAGATATGTGCCTACATCTAAGAAAGATATTATGAGAGTATGTGTGTATGAGCAAGAATTTCATCCCAAGTTACTTATATCCACGATATTTAGCTCATGCCTTAACTCACAGAATCTTGCTTCTTCAAGTGGCTTGGTGAAGATGTCATCTAGTTGATTCTCTGTGTTGACATGGAGTAGTTCAATGTTTCCCTTGGCCACATGATCCCTAATGAAATGATGACGAATCTCAATATGCTTGGTCTTGCTATGTTGAACCGGATTCTCGGCGATCTTGATTGCATTTTCATTGTCACACCGAAGAGGCACTTTGTCACATTTGACACCATAATCCATCAAAGTTTGCCTCATCCGTAATAATTGAGCACAACAACTTCCAGCGGCAATGTACTCGGCTTCGGCTGTCAAGAGAGATATACAATTTTGCTTCTTTGAAGACCAACTTACCAACGATCTTCCTAGGAATTGACATGAACCGGAAGTGGACTTGCGGTCAACCTTGTCTTTGGCCCAATATGAATCTGAGTATCCCATTAACTCAAACGAAGATCCTTTGGGATACCAAAGGCCCAAGTTTGCGGTATGAACCAAATATCAAAGGATTCTTTCCACCGCCGAATAGTGGCTCTCCTTAGGAGCGGATTGAAATCTTGCACACATACACACACTCAACATAATATCGGGTCTAGATGCACAAAGGTAAATCAAGGAACCGATCATAGAGCGATATACCTTTTGATCCACTTCTTTACCATTTAGATCAAGATGAAGTTGACCATTTGTGGGCATGGGTGTTTTCATTGGCTTGACATCTTGCATCTTGAACCTCTTGAGCATGTCTTGAATATAAAGAGATTGGTTGATGAAGGTTCCTCCTCTCAATTTCTTCACTTGAAAGCCGAGGAAAAATTTCAACTCTCCCATCATGCTCATAGCAAATTCCTTAGTCATAAGATTCTCAAACTCAACGTTAATAACATGGTTAGTGGACCCAAAGGTGATATCATCAACATATATTTGACAAACAAACAACTCTCCTTTTACCCTCTTTGTGAAGAGAGTGTAATCTATTATCCCAATCTAGAACCCTTTCTCACTTAGGAACACCTTAAGGTGATCATACCAAGCACGAGGTGCTTTTTTGAGACCATAGAGTGCCTTATGAAGTTCATAAACGTGAGAGGGGTGATCGGGGTCTTCGAAATCGGGAGGTTGCTTGACATACACCAACTCCTTAAGAGGACCATTAAGAAATGAACTCTTCACATCCATTTGATATAATTTAAAATCATGATGAGAGGCATAAGCAAGCAAGATGCGAATGGATTCGAGATGGGCAATGTGGGCAAAAGTTTCACCAAAGTCCAAACCTTCAACTTGGGTGAAACCTTGTGCCACTAACCTTGCCATGTTCCTTATTACTTGTCCATGTTCATCTTGTTTGTTCATGAAGATCCATTTTGTTCCAATGACATTATGATGCTCATTAGGTCTTTCCACAAGGGTCCACACTTTGTTGCGGGTGAAGTTGTTGAGTTCTTCATGCATGTCATCTATCCAATCCGGATCGTCAAGTGCATATTCCACCTTAAGGGGCTCAACACAAGAGACAAACTAGTGATGTTCACAAAAGTTTGCCAAACGTCTACGAGTAGTTACCCCCTTTTTGATGCTTCCATAGATTTTCTCGGTGAGATGTTGAAGATGCTTTAGCTTGGCAGCCACTTTTTGCTCCTTAATAACAAACTCTTCTTCACTTGGTTTTGGGCTTGATGAAGAAGCTTGACCTTGAGATTGTTTTGACCTCGGAGACACCCTGCTCTTCGCAACCACAAGTTCTTGCTCATTGGGGAGTGTCGGTGTCAAAACCGACAAATCTCGGGTAGGGGGTCCCGAACTATGCGTCCGAGGATTGATGGTAACAGGAGACTGGGGACACGATGTTTACCCAGGTTCAGGCCCTCTCGATTGAGGTAATACCCTACTTCCTGCTATATTAATATGGATGAATAAGATTACAAGAGTTGATCTACCTCGAGATCGTAATGGCTAAACCCTAGAGTCTTCCCTATGAGGATGTTATGATTTTTCTCTCTCCTCTACGGACTAAACCCTCCAGTTTATATATGCACCGGAGGGACCTAGGGTTTGTACACAACCATCTTGCAGAGGAAGGAAATATTACACCAGAACCTAAAACTTGCCATTATACGAATATAGGAGTCCTATCCGGATACGAGAGACTGTCTTCAACAATGATCTTCACGGCCCACCAATCCGGCCCACCACGTGTTATCCGGCCACATGAGGACCCCTCAGTCCAGGACTCCCTCAGTAGCCCCTGAACCTGTCTTCAATGACGATGAGTTCGGCTTCCGTATTGTCTTCGGCATTGCAAGGCGGGTTCCTTCTTCCGAATATATTTTCTGCAAAAAGGTGTATTGTGTTCGGCTCTGCATGGTTAGTACAACCCTTAGCCTCGAAGGCAAGGTCTTGAAAGAAAACGAATATTGTGTCTTTACTGACGAGCTTTTGGTGAAGCGTCGCGTCCATCCCATTAACATATCGAACCGTTTTACTCGGTCCTCGTTTCACGTTCCGAGGTACAACCTCACTGATATGTCTTATCAGAGCAGAGATCATGCCCGCTTATTGTGGGATCCTTATGAACGTGACGTGAGCATCTAAACCGCGCATTACGCACGACCGCTTTGGGAACCGGCGATGTTCATGTGTAAAGTGGGGGGACGTTCTGTATTCACATCGTTATAAAAGGATATCAATCCCTTTCATCAGCCCCACGCTTTCCTCAAGCTCGAGCTCTCCAATCTCCCTAGCCCCAACATCCTCATCTCTTGAGCCCACCGCTCTTCGTCCCTCAACCGCTACTTCCTTTCCCAGCAATGGCTAGATCCAGTGCCAGGGGCAAGTGGTAGGCCTCCACGGTCACTGAGAAAACCGTGGAGGATCTTCGGAGCGTGGGATATCTCCCTGCCAACATCGTGCACCGAGTCCTCGCCAAGGGCCAGGTGATCCCTGTCCTAGAGGCGGGTGAGAGAGTCGTGTTCCTTTTGCACTTTGTTAGGGGGCTAGGATTACCGCTCCACCCCTTTGTTCGGGGTTTGCTATTTTTCTACGAGCTAGATTTCCACGATCTAGCCCCAAACTCAATCCTTCACATCTCCGCTTTTATAGTGGTGTGTGAAGCTTTCCTCCGCATCCCTCCACACTTCGGCTTTTGGCTTAAAACCTTCAACGTGAAGCCGAGGGTGGTGGACAGGCAACACGCAGAGTGCGGGGGCGCTATGATAAGCAAGCTCCCAAATGTGAATTGGCCAAAAGGGTCGTTCATAGAGACGAACAAGGTCTGGCAGCAGGAGTGGTTTTATATCACTGAACCCCGTGACGCTAAATGGGTGGCGGAACCTGCTTTCAGATCTGGACCCCCGGAGAGGTTGACCTCCTGGACTGATAAGAGTCCGAACTGGGGGTCTCAAGTTAAGGTGACGACACTCCAGAGCCGTGTGTCCGACGTGATTTCCAAGGGCTATCAGCTCTCTACCTGGTCCAGGTAATGCTGGCCCCGCTTGTCCTTCCTTGCCAAAGCCAGGACTCCTCCCTATGGGAGTTCGATCCGGCAGGAGATCGGCCTCTGAAACATCTCTTTGGCTTCACGCACAAAGAGATCTGGAAGCATCTCTTCAAGAGCCAGAAGGAGTGGCCGAAGGAAACAGAGGATGCGGGCTACATTACCGCGTTCTCCACCCCAGAGGTAATAGAAAACTCTGCCGAACATATATCCCCTTTCTTATTTAACGATAACAAGAATTGGAGTTCTTGCGTGATATACATGGCTAGACAAAGAAGGCAATCCGGATTAAGTGTCCGGCGGCTTTGCCCGAAGACCCAGTATTGCTTTGGCTGACGGCGATGCTGGCCCCGGTGCCGTACAAGGCGCTCATCAAGAAGCCCAAGAAGAAGGGCAAGGAGGCTGAAGATGGCCCCCGCCCTGCAGACGAGAAGTCCGAGAAGATCAACATCCTCTCCTCCGAAGAGGAGGAGGATGACGAACAAGAAGAAGAGGAGGAGGAGCCCCCTCCGCAAGGCAGGGGAACGAATAGGGTGGCCACCGCTGACACGGGCATGGCTGCACCCCGGAGGAGGCTAGACCTCTCTACTCGTTCGGACTCATCATCCGAACAGAGCTTTGTGGTGAAGCCCAGGGAGAAGCCCCGGACCGAAGCGTAAGTTTGTCTGGATATATTAACTGCTGCACCTTTATTTGTTTAGAATTTTGATATTCATTTAGTATTTATCACCTGCTGACCTACAGCCCTCCCCGAGGGCACCCCGACGCCTCCTTATCGGAGGGGAACTCTCTAGCGCTTGGAGAGACGAAGAGTGACCCGCTGGTCCGAGCTCCATCGCCCATGATTGGCGGGGACACCGAAGTGTCTTCCCAACGGGTGTCCTCCGCTCACGGAGATGAGGGCGGGGCAAGTGACAGGGTGACTGGGGGTAATACCTCGGCTGCCGCTGACCATGGGGAAACAGTCCCCATGGAGACCGAAGATGGGGGCCCCAAACAATCCGGGGCCTCCCGAATACTGACCCGGAGACTAGTGCATCTCCGGTGTCCGAAGACTAGACCCCCAGGCGGGGGTGGATACGACGGCGCCCGGAGTCAATCCGGAGGCGCCGGACCCTATGGAGGGAGCACTGCGAAGTGCTTCCGTCGTGGAGGAGCACCACACTGTAATGGGTGCGGTGATGAAGAAGATTCAGTCCGTCAAAGGCGGACTAAATGAAGCTTTCAACAACCTTTTAACAGGCTTTGAGGTAAGCAATGTAATGTTCTATATGGAACTTTATTTGTTTTAAATACACATATACAGCTAGTAGCCCCTGATGCTTTGTGTGATTCTAAACAGAATCATATGAAGTATCCATAGTATAGCATATTCTAGAGCTGAACTGTATGTTTGTTGTATTTGAGCAGGCTTCACTAGTTGCGGCAATCTCACGAGATGCAAAAGTTGTCGGACTAAATCGGAAGCTCTTATTGGCCAACGCGGACCTTGACCATGTCAACCAGTGTTTAGATGAAACACAAGGTATGCGGATTAAAGAATTTAAGATGTCCAGAAGACTAAGAATATAAACTGAGTATGAGTATAAACTCTTTTATGATATTCTGTATTACACAGTTAGCGCCACCGAGCTCGAGGTCCTTAAGGGCGAGCTCACGAAGGCCAAGGAGGAGGCCGAAGCGAGCAAGGCAATCGCTGATAAGGTGGTTGCCGAACTAGAGGCCGAAAGGCCGCGTGCGAGAAGCACCAGGCTCGGGTGTCCGAAGTCGAGGTTGAGCTCAAAGATGCCATTCTCAAATGTGAGGCATTGGAAGAAAAGACTTCAGAACAAGCATCCGAGCTTACTGCGACAGTTAAGGCTGCCCAGGATGCGCGAAGCGAGGCGCGCAGCGCCTGTGAAGAAATCAAGCAGGCACGACAGATAGCATCTGGTAAGACCTTTCTTTTACAGAGCATGTTAGGAGGGCAGAAGTATCTTGGGCTGACACGGTTATGGAGTTCTCCAGGCGTGTTTGCTGATCTTTCGAGGAGCAGTGCTGAGGCCGCCCAATACTTCCGAGCCCAGGAGGGGAACGACACAGCGAAGTTGTTTTGGTCGTAGTTCTGTGCGCCAAAACATCCGGTGCCCCTCGATGACCAGATGAAGCAGTTGGTCGAGCTGCACAATATGGCGGGTTCGGCCATGAAGGACTTGATAGTCCGGCTATGGCCCGCTGATCTAATCCCAAGTAGCTACTTCGGATTGGTGAAGCGTCTCGTTGAGGCAAGTCCACGGGTTGATGCATTGAAGCATTCGGCCGGCATAGAAGGTGCTAGGATGGCCTTCGCTCGTGTAAAGGTGCACTGGGCAAAGATGAGGGCATATGATATAGCTACTGCTAGCCCGCCCACAGGCAAGGAGCACCGCAAGCCGGAGAAATACTTCGAGGACGTCATAGAAGGCGCCCGCCTTGTAGAAGGCCACTGCTCAAAGGATGTTATCTTTGAGTAATTGTATCCGGTTGTAAAGACTTAAGCTTATGAACCGATGTATATAACTTTTGCGCTATTATATTGTGAGCGACTTTTATCTTTCGTGTGACTGTTTATATAAATATGAAAGTTTCCAGTCGTCGGCTTCAGCCCCCATGTACATAGTACTGGGGTGTTCAGTTATATGTATATACACTCTTTATCCAACGTCTTGGTCCGTGTAGGAGGTGTATGCAGAGCGAACAAGGCAATCAGACTATGTGGCGTTATTGCTTTCACTTAGCCATAGGAATTTGACAAGTGGGGCTAGGTACTAGCCGCTGGTGTGGATATGATATTCCCTAATTAAGCTATCCAATTACACCTGGCTGGGTGAGAAAACCAACCCTTCGTATAACACGGGGTAGATCTCTATCGATCGTAGTATAAAACTAAGTCACCGGATTGCGGACCAGGTTCTCACCTATCATGACAGTTAGTTTTCGGCTTTCTCTACTGAGGTACTGACCGGACGAGCTAGAAGTACAATCGCAGTAGTTCTCCCTGTACACCCTAGCCGAACAATCGGGAACGTAGGGGTAAACACAGGAGCCAGGCAACCCAACTATTGACCCAAGACATAATCCAGAACTGATGCATATAAGGCAAATATCCAGGACGCCGAACACTCCTTATAGGTGTTTGGACTTTCCGATATATACTGGGCTGAATACAGACCCTGGTGATAGACCCTGTTGACAAGGCACATGTGGCAATCTGACGTGGGTAGCATTTATGGTGAGTGAATAAAACTCCGAACATAATGTGAATCAAGCTGCTCTATTAATATCCCTTTATAGTACGGCAAGCTGTAAGCTTACAGATAATGCCGATGACTTTCTTGGACATTTTACATGCCAGAAAGGTATAAAACAAGAAAAAGAAAAAAGGTTTACACAGGGTCTTAATCTAAAAAGAAACCTTAGCGCGGGTCCCTGCTGCACGTCTGCGCCGTTTCCTCCTCTATAATGTGTCCCTGAAGGGGGGAGTGTGATGGCCATCTGTAAAAATAAAAAGAAACCTGGAAAAGAAAAAGAGATCCAGTGTGGCCATAAACAAGACTGGTTCGTTTAGTGAACCTTAAAAGATATTTTTAGAGTCCGAATAGGGTCGAGCCGAACTATGGACTATATGTATGCAGTGTGCCCCGAACGTCGCCCAAGGGATTTTTAGGGCATAATTATGTACCCGATGCACATATGCTATCACCTTATGGGGCAGTCGATGGGGGCGTAGCTGCTAATCTAGGTCAGGTTCATCTGAGCTGCCGCACCGAGGCGTATGCCGGACACGTTTAGCTATGTCCACGACCGATAGGTTATCCAGCTTGAATAGGCTGTTTTGGACTTCGGCTGCTAAGACCGCAGTGTCCTCCTCCGTACGGCAAGAGCGCTCCATATTTCCATTGAACGTGATGACGCCACGTGGTCTAGGCATTTTGAGCTTTAGATAAGCAAAATGCGGGAGTGCATTAAAGCGGGCGAAGGCCATTCTTTCGAGTAGTGCTTGATAGCCACTTCGGAATGGAGCTATGTCAAAGATTAACTCTTCGCTTTGAAAGTTATCAAGAGAGCCGAATATGACCTCCAATGTTAAAGAGCCCGTGCAGCGGGCTTCTACGCCCGGTATCACTCCTTTAAAGGTCGTGCTGCTTGGCTTTATTCTTGGCAGGCCGATCCCCATCTTGCGGACAATGTTCTGATATATCAGATTGAGACTACTACCGCCGTCAATAAGGACTTGAGTGAGATGGTATCCATCAATTATTGGATCAAGCACTAGGACAACCGAACCCCATGATGAATACTAGTCGGGTGATCCCTACGATCAAAAGTAATCGGACATGCCGACCATGGGTTGAATTTGGGGGCAACATGCTCGACGGCATAGACATCTCGGAGTGGGCGCTTGCGCTCCCTCTTTGGGATATGAGTGGCATATATCATGTTCACTGTTTTGATCTCCGGTGGAAATTTCTTCTGTCCCCCTGTATTCGGCTGGTGAGGTTCATCCTCATCTTCGCTCTGAGGTCCCTACCCCTTGTGTTCGACATTGAGCTTGCCGGCCTTCTTGAAAACCCAACAATTATGGTTGGTATGGTTTGCAGGTTTTTCTGGGGTGCCATGGATTTGGCAGGGCCTATCTAATATTTTGTCCAGGCTAGATGGACCATGTTTATTGCCTTTAAATGGCTTCTTCCGTTGGCCGGGTCTGGAGCCGCTGAATTCGGCGTTTACTTCTGTATCATCTGGGCTTCCAACATTATTTCGACGTTTGTTTTTGTTACATCATGTCTTTCCATTGCCGTCCCTGACTTCAGATGTTCCAGGGTCGCTGGTGCTGCTACGAGCTAACCAGCTGTCCTCGCCCGCACAAAAGCGGGTCATGAGTGTAGTTGGGGCTGCCATTGTCCTCGGCTATTCCTATCCGAGGTGTTTGGCTAGCCATTCGCCCCGGACACTGTGCTTGAAGGCTGCTAAGGCTTCGGCGTCCGAACAGTCGACGATTTGGTTCTTCTTAGTGAGAAAGGGATTCCAAAGCTTGCGAGCTGACTCCTCGGGTTGTTGGATGATGTGACTTAGATCGTCAGTATCTGGGGGCCGGACATAGGTTCCTTGAAAATTGGCCCGAAAAGCATCCTCAAGTTCTTCCCAACTCCTAATGGAGTTCTCTGGGAGGCTGTTTAGCCAGTGCCGAGCTGGTCCTTTCAGCTTGAGGGGTAGGTATTTAATGGCGTGGAGAACATCTCCGCGAGCCATGTGGATGTGAAGGATGAAGTCTTCTATCCAGACGGTAGGATCCGTCGTTCCATCGTATGCCTCGATGTTTACGGGTTTAAACCCTTCTGGAAAATCGTGATCCAGCACCTCATCGGTGAAGCACAGAGGGTGTGCAGTGCCTCTGTATTTTGCTATATCATGGCATATGTCCGATGGTTGTGATGTTCGGTATTGACCCCGAACTGGTATATGACCGGCGTGATTGGCTTGATAGCCGCCGTCCCGTGCAGGAGCCCGGTCCCTAGATCCGTAGATGGATCTGTTCTTGCTAGCCTTTTTGTTTAGGTCCTCACGCAAATCGTGTTTCCGGACTTGAGCCCCATCCTCGTTTCCTTTACGGGGTGGGGGTGCGGGCTTGTGCATGCCGTTGCTAGCCAGTCTGTCCCGTCCACGAGGTGGTCCGTCCAGCTAATCAACAGTGTTATTTTTTGGCGGTATGGGCGAAGTGGCTGTCACAGCCCTAGCTTCCCCTGTTGTCTTTGCTGGCTCTCCATGTCATCATGTTTATTTTCAAAGGAAACTTGAAATGGGGATGATTAAACCCTAGCACCAAATCAAGGCAATTAGGTTTAACCTAAAATCTTTTCCAATGACCAAAATGCCTTCATCAATGTCTGATAATTTTGGCAAGGCTTTGAGACCAAACCAAAAATACTGAACATTTTTGTGGAATATTTTGGGCACTGATTTAAATCATACCATATTTGCATTTGGGCATTTAAATTTTATATATTAATTTTAAATGTCCAAATATTCATGAACTAAAATGTTGGCTGTTGGAAATAATCCAAACAGTGGCCACAATCAGTCTCATGAATTTTGAAAAATGCTCTGGCATTTTTATTAAAGCCAAAATAATTACAGAAAATAGAAAACAGAAACTAAATTAGAAATCAGTGAGAGAGAGAAGTACCTGGGCTGCTTACCTGCACCAGAGCCGGCCCAGCTCCTGTACGGCCCACAGGCCCAGCCCACCACCGCCATCGTCCTCCTGGCGCCAGTCGGCCAGGCGTGTGGCCGGCGCGCGCGCACGGCCTTGCCTCCATGCCACCTGCCTGCCTGGCCCTCCCCTTGCCAGCGCGACGCCGCGAATCGTCTCGCCGCTGACGTCTGGATCGAGCCGGCCTCTCCAGTCCTTCCCCTCGCCTCTCCCTCACTCCCTTCCACACATGGCCGAGCGCCACCGTCGCCGCCGTTGCCGTAGCCGTAGCCACCGTGACCCCCTCGCCTCTCCGACGCGCCAACGAGCTCCGCTGCGTCCTTCTCGTTCTCTCCACCAAGCTACGGGATGCCGGGAGGCCCTGCTTCGTCGTCATCGCGCTCGTCTTCAACCTCCGGCCGCCGACGACCTCACCGTCGATTCGCAACGTCCGTCGCCTCCCCGAGCTCACCGAGGCCACCGCCGCAACCGTCGTGAGCTCCTCTCTCTTTTCCCCCTAGTCACTCCATCCGAGTAGCCCTCTAACCACCGTCGCCGACGAGCCCGAGAGCTCGGATCCGCGGGCGATGCCGCCGCCGTGGCCACATCCACGCACGCTCAAAACTGAGCGCGTCACCGCACTCAGTGTTCCTCCAGGAGCCCGTAGCCACCTCTATTTTTCCCTCCCGAGCCCCCTAGTGCCTCACCCACACCTGCCCGAACTCCGGCCACCGCAAAAGTTGTCGCCGCCGTAGTTTTGCTCCACTCTAGTGAGAGCTGATGCCACCACTAGATGCGCAAGAACTCCAGCAGGCCATAGCAACAAACCGCTCCTAAAACCGAGCCCCCTAGCGTTTTTCCGACGCGCGCCGCCGTCGGTTTGGTCGCCGCCGGCCAAACTCCGGCGACTGCTGACGTGGCGCTGTCATTAGTGCTAAACCCTGCCGCTAAACACCCCTAACAGCCACTGACAGTGGGCCCTAGCCCTGGTCAAACCCGAGTCAGCGCTGGTTTTTACCAGATTTAGTCCATGTGTCACTGACGTGTTGACCTGCTGACCTCAGCCTGACGCAGTGCTGACGCAGTAAGTATTTTCTGGAATTTTAAATAAATCAGAAATGATTTATTTATTTCAGAAAATAGCCAAAACTTCTAAAAATCATAGAAAATAATTTATAACTCAGATGAAAATAATTTATATATGAAAATTGATCAGAAAAATCCAAGGAATCTGTTTATGGCATTTTCATGCATGTTAGAACAACTTATGGCTGCTGTTTAGGACAATTTGAATAAATGTCATCTGAATAATCACATATGGAGTTTGAATTTGAACCTTTGGTTCAAACCAACTCCATTTAATTATGTTGCTAGTTGCATTATCTCAATAAACATCATATTGCCATGTCACATTCATGCATCATATTGTTGCATTGCATTGATTGTGTTCCTTCTCCATTTGTCGGTTTTGTCCCCTCTCAGTAGACGCTGTTTCGGCGATGTGATCGATGACACCGATGAAGACTCATTGATATCTTTAGAAGTGCCAGGCAAGCAAACCCCCATTGAGCATCCCGATACAATCCCACTCTCTCGCTCCTGCTCTCTTTTACTACATTAGGACAACAACGATTGAACTGCTTTTGCTGCGGTAGTTGAACCCCTTTCCTCTGCATGACCTGTCATTGCCACAGTAAATAGTTGAAACCCACTAGCATGAGTAGGAGTTGTTTGAGCCATGTTGTGCCTACTCATTCATGCTTTCTGGTTATGCCTGCTATTGCTTAGAGTTGTGTCAGGTCTGATTCATCGGGGATGAATTGGGAAGTTATGAACATGTCCTACTGTGTGTGAGCTAAGTGTGTGAACACGATTTGGTAAAGGTAGTGGTGAGAGGCCATGTAGGAGTACATGGTGGGTTGTCTCACTGGAACCGTCCTTAAGAACTGAGTTCTGTGTAAGTTGTCCAATGACAAAACTACTACCACACATTGGGTTCCGGTAACTCGACCCCTCTCGACTTATTAATCAACATGATCTCTGTCCAGGAGTTGCAACTAGTTTCTGGTGTTTGTAGGTAGTGTTAGTAGTCTACCAAGTGGCACACGGTACATGTGGGCTTTGGGCAGACTAGGCACCGTGGCACGATGTACCAAGCATAGATCCATCCGTCGAGGTGGGCTTGGGAACCCTGCGCACATCATTTGGGGCCGTGAGCGACCCCCGGCTGGATCTCCCCATGGATGGAACCCGAATAGGCGATAAACCTGGACGAGAGACTTGTGTGGTTAGTCAGGTCGTGGCCGACACCCTCGCCAGGCTTCCGCTTGAAGGTTGCCGAGATACACGACGTGTACATGGCGGTAAGTGGCGGGAGCGTGTGTGAAGAAGTACACCCCTGCAGGGTTAACATGATCTATTCGAATAGCCGGGTCCGCGGTTATGGACTTCTTGGATGCTTACGTGGTACATAGACAAGTGAAAGTGGATACTCTAAAATGCTCAAGACAAGTGTGAGTGCTATGGATGGCCTTCTCGTAGGTAGACGGGAATGGATCCATAGTGGTGTATTGATTGGTGAATATATGGACTCGTGTGCGCCACCTCAAAGAGTTACTTGCAGTCGTAGTTTAGGATAGCCACCGAGTCAAAGCTGGCTTGCTGCAGTCAAACTCCACCACCCCTTTGTTGATACTGATGCATATGTAGTTAGTTCTGATGTAAGTCTTGCTGAGTACCTTTGTACTCACGTTTGCTTAATTTATGTTTTGCAGAAAGACTTCAGTCTCGCTAGTGGTTCCGCGTGGACTTCGACGTTTAGCTTGTTACCTCAGCTACGGTCTTGTGCCCTTGGGAGGGTCTGGTAGATAGTCAGGCTTCTTAGCCTTTTTCATTTGTAGTTGTCTGTACTCAGACATGTTATGCTTCCGTTGCCTGTATGCTCTGTATGTTGGGTCATGTGACCTCTGATTGTAATAAATGCTATGATGGCTCTTCTGGGCCTTTATCTATATGAGTTGTTGAGTTATGTTGTGATGCCATGTTGTACAACACATACTTGCATGTTATGCGTACGTGTAATGTGTATTGCTATGTGTGGGATCCGACACCTAGTTGTTTACCTTTGGTAGCCTATCTTACAGGGAAATGTCTCGTAGTGCTTCCACTGAGCCTTGGTAGCTTGCTACTGCTCCGGAACACTTAGGCTGGCCGGCATGTGTCCTTCTTCGTTCCTGTGTCTGTCCCTTAGGGGAAATGTCACGCGTTGTTCCTTTAAGTCCTTGTAGCTTGCTACGACTTGGGTTCATACGTTGATGACCGACGCGTTTGTTGCTGGGTCATGTATGCCTATCTTTGTAATTTAGTGCCACTTTTGGTTTATAACTGGTCATGTCGGCCCGGGTTCTCTGTCATATGGATGCTAGCGACACTATCATATACGTGTGCCAAAATGCGCAAACGGTCCCGGGGCAGGTAAGGTGGCACCCGTGGGGATACCGTGCGTGAGGCCGCAAAGTGATATGATGTGTTACAGGCTAGACCTGTGTGACTTAGGATCGGGGTCCTGACAGCTTTGGTATCAGAGCCTGACTGCCTGTAGGATTTGCAAGCCAAACTAGTCGAAGTCGTGTCTAGAAATTCTTTAGTTATGTAAGGGAATTGATTGTGGAAGGGAACGTAAGGCTCTTTTTACTCCTTTACCTTATGACCTTCTGATCTGAGTCACCTTCTTCTATTCTACGGGGATTAAGAACTAGGCTTTCTCTTCTGTCTATCAGGATCACGTTAATTGTGGATTCAACTCTCAGTTCAGTTATTCTACTTTTGTGTATTCAACTGTTGATCTCAGAACCATGACATTATGATGTTGAGTGGTTATGCCATCTTTGTGCATGAGTCTCAACAGTATTTTCGAGCATTTACAGCCGTTATGCTGTCCGAGTCATCCCAGGTTTCTAAATAGTCTGATGCATTTGCAAACCTTTCCTCCGTGTTTCCGATGTCCTTTTAGGCCAGATTAATCACACTAGTCAGTGTGTTGAGGTACTCTGTTACCTCGACATATATGTTGGAGTTATTATTATGATCCTAGGTGTCTTAGAGGATCACCCAGTAATCTAGCAATACTTTATATCCTCGGTGTGATGATTCTGGCCATTATTCTCGAAAGCATCCCGTGATGCTATTTAGTTGGTAGGTATTCTATTCCTGGGTTCTGGAACCCAAGACTCACTCCACTTACCTCTTGTTGGTAGTATTTGCTCGTCCCTTTAGGATGTTAGTAACTTTGTGATAGTCCTCGAGGTCCGTGGTTATCGTTCTTCCAATACCATGAACCGTCCTTGGCAGAAGTTCTTCTAAACCAAAAGATCACAACCAGAGTGCTCTTGACGAGTTCTCTATTCCACATTGTGACTCTGCCAGTCCTACCTTTCTGCATGGGTTATCCGGAAGAAATATGTTGAACTAGTTCGACATGCTAGTCTATGCATCTGCAACTCGGAAAGTTATATGTTCCTTGAGTTGTCCCTTTTTAGTTGTATTCTGACCTTCGTCTATCAATTGATAGTCAGGAGTAGTTGTGCACTCGTGCATCGATGCCTTTTACTCTTGTGGTCCGTCAAGCCATTCTATTCTGGAATGACTAGGAGAAACAAACTCTAGTACCTCATCCATTCCTAGGATTGGGTCATAGAAGTTGTGCTTTGCAGATGGAGAATGCTAACCCAGCTTCTAATCTGTTCTATCTTGGAGTGTTACCATATTTATATCAAGAATGTCATGGGAATTGCACAACCTCCTATAAACTCTTGATACAGTGATACTTCTCGCCATTATCGTTCATTCCTCGGTCTCCGTGTTATCGTAGCCGGAATACTGACAAGTGAATCATGATGTGTGAAATCAATACCCCTAGCAATCTCGTTGCTTGGTGGTAAAGGACAACAATTTCATTCTTAGTGTGTTGGTTACTAAATCACCATTCTAAGATTGATCGTGCTACCTAGTCCATTTTTCTGGTGCACTTTTTGATCAATGAGTTAGGATTGCATAAATTCCTCACTCTTGTGATCATATCATCTCGCCCTGAAAAGCAAGATTGTTTGCGAGCTTAATAACATATCGGTGGTTCGTGATTTTCCGAATATCTTCTCGGAAGTATTACCAGGTTGTTTCCTGACTGTTATGTTGAGCTCGTGATCAAGTTGGTACTCTTGTAAACCATCCTTTCTCCAAGAATCTGTGTTGGATACCCCGAACTAGTTGGTTAATGCTAAACAACAACTTGGAGAGTTGGAAGATAAAAGCTTAACCCACATAGCTCACCCCAAAGGGATGTCTTGTGTGTGTATTGAAGATAGATGATATCTTCTTCAATTGATCCCGTGATCATTTGTGGACCTATTGTCTTATCAAAGCCTTGATTTGACTATGGGTTATCGTCAAGTCAAATCAGAACCAACGATATTCGTAATGTTGTCTTACTCATGGTCGTTCCCTTGAGCATACACCATTATATCTTTTGGGTCTGACCAATGCTATCACTTTGTTCACATTTCATGGAATTCCATCTATATGGAAACCTGGATGAATTGTTGTTGAGCCCATCAGCAACATTGTTATCTTCTCCATGATCTGTGTTGAACATCCAACTAGTGTTGGAAACTTTTATAAGCATTATCTTCGTGACCCGTTCGCGAAGCATAGGCACGGAAGAAAGAAGTGACTTTCTCTAATTCATGTGCATTTGATGCAAGTTGCCATCGTGAATTCGAGAAAACATGTTTCTACCTCCTCTGGAATCATCCCAACTCAGTCATGCATACGTGCGAAGTATCCTATGGTCTGATAGACTGATCATCTTCATTCTGTATGTATTCCCTAGCACACCAAGCCACTGGTTGATTTGTTCAAGGAGAAGAAGTTCCATCATAAGAGCTAATCATATGACTTATGTAAAGACTTCGTTATCCTTGATGATGGTTCCCCACCTGAACCCGGTAGTGTTTTATCGTAAGACTTCTACGTGGTCATGCTTGTCTTGGACAATGTGTTCATGTGTATGTAGCAGAACCACCTCATGTTTTGGAGCTTACTACCACAGTCCATTTTCCGAGAAATCTCGCAACGTCGTCTCGTCGATTGGGTTGCAAACTTTCATTTCTCTTCCTAGACTCGATGAGTCTGGAATATCCTGATACCAATCAGAACTGAATCTCAGGCAGATATGATGGTTGGTGCATTTCCCAAGAACTATAATATTGGTCTCTCGATAACCGGTAAAGTGGATGTCGTGGCCAACCCATCCAGCCGGAAGACCTATTGTTGTAGAATCTTGAATTGAAGATGTTGGCCACCTCCCCATAAGGATTTCGTAGGATTTACTCCCTAGTTGTTCCTTATGAATTCTTGTGCTTCCGAAGTCCGACCTTTACTTGATGTTCAAGATACCAAACATATCTATGAATGGCTTACGCTAACACATCAAGAAGAACATTAGAAGCGGAGTGCTAAATGTCTCTCGGTCGATCATCCAGATTTTGCCCCTGACACCGCTAAGGTGGAATCTGAGAAAGTGTTATCTTCCTTTTCATCTGCATCGTCCATCGTTATTCATCATGGTAGTATGTGGTGTTGCCAGGATCCTTGACACATATATTGGTAAAACCTTGATGGATATGGGAATTCTCAAGTTCTTGAGAGCACGCACAAGCGCTAGGTGTTATCACCGGCACTAACCGGGATTGCTCCCAGTGTTCTTGGTTATGCTATAACCCCTCAAGAGTAGATTTACTCTCTACTGTTGGGATTCACCCCAGTTACCAGAATCATTCCCAGCATTTGCATTTTGTTCCCAGCTTGCACCGCCAATGTGCCATTTCACCATGGGTCCCATCCATTCCCGATGATAACCAAAATCATCCGTTGTGTTGTCTTCAACAAGGTACTCCCCATCATCTATTTATAGTTGGAGTATGTCGTTCCTTTGAACTCCATCAAACTATCAATTGTGATTTGCCTCAAGCTGGTCTAGGGAATTTCAATGATATCTATATCAAAAGTAATTCTTTTTGCCACTTAAGGGAATAACTCTACGAGTCACCTTCGCTAAGGTGCCCCGTTTGGTGACATCGATCACCATCTTTTTAGGTGTGGAATTAGTGCCTACCAAGTGAACCTTCATTATTTGTTTCACTCCATCCCCCTGGATGTGTGTTCCGTGTCTCAGCTCAAGAGATGTTTCAACGTCTCACTCCATGAGTTGATCTCGAGTTGCCCGATCTTTCAGAGGATTGATTTTGTACAGATCTCTCGTCGTCACCATGTTGGACAACGACCTCGAAAGCAAAGATGTTAAGATCAACATGATGCTATCAATTAACGTTCATATGAAGGGCACTTGGATCATGAAGGTTGTGTTAGTTAGTGTCCCCTCTGATTTCTTACCCTATGCTTGAATCTCGGGACGAGATTCTTGATTAGTGGGGGTGAGTTGTCACAGCCCTAGCTTCCCCTGTTGTCTTTGCTTGCTCTCCATGTCATCATGTTTATTTTCAAAGGAAACTTGAAATGGGGATGATTAAACCCTAGCACCAAATCAAGGCAATTAGGTTTAACCTAAAATCTTTTCCAATGACCAAAATGCCTTCATCAATGTCTGATAATTTTGGCAAGGCTTTGAGACCAAACCAAAAATACTGAACATTTTTGTGGAATATTTTGGGCACTGATTTAAATCATACCATATTTTCATTTGGGCATTTAAATTTTATATATTAATTTTAAATGTCCAAATATTCATGAACTGAAATGTTGGCTGTTGGAAATAATCCAAACAGTGGCCACAATCAGTCTCATGATTTTTGAAAAATGCTCTGGCATTTTTATTAAAGCCAAAATAATTACAGAAAATAGAAAACAGAAACTAAATTAGAAATCAGTGAGAGAGAGAAGTACCTGGGCTGCTTACCTGCACCAGAGCCGGCCCAGCTCCTGTATGGCCCACAGGCCCAGCCCACCACCACCGTCGTCCTCCTGGCGCCAGTCGGCCAGGCGTGTGGCCGGCGCGCGCGCACGGCCGTGCCTCCACGCCACCTGCCTGCCTGGCCCTCCCCTCGCCAACGCGACGCCGCGAATCGTCTCGCCGCTGACGTCTGGATCGAGCCGGCCTCTCCAGTCCTTCCCCTCGCCTCTCCCTCACTCCCTTCCACACATGGCCGAGCGCCACCGTCGCCGCCGTTGCCGTAGCCGTAGCCACCGTGACCCCCTCGCCTCTCCGACGCGCCAACGAGCTCCGTTGCGTCCTTCTCGTTCTCTCCACCAAGCTACGGGACGCCGGGAGGCCCTGCTTCGTCGTCATCGCGCTCGTCTTCAACCTCCGGCCGCCGTCGACCTCGCCATCGACTCGCAATGTCCGTCGCCTCCCCGAGCTCACCGAGGCCACCGCTGCAACCGTCGTGAGATCCTCTCTCTTTTCCTCCTAGTCACTCCATCCGAGTAGCCCTCTAACCACCGTCGCCGACGAGCCCGAGAGCTCGGATCCACCGGCGATGCCGCCGCCGTGGCCACATCCACGCACGCTCAAAACTGAGCGCGTCACCGCACTCAGTGTTCCTCCAGGAGCCCGTAGCCACCTCTATTTTTCCCTCCCGAGCCCCCTAGTGCCGCACCCGCACCTGCCCGAACTCCGGCCACCGCAAAAGTTGTCGCCGCCGTAGTTTTGCTCCACTCCGGCGAGAGCTGATGCCACCACTAGATGCGCAAGAACTCCAGCAGGCCATAGCAACAAACCGCTCCTAAAACCGAGCCCCCTAGCGTTTTTCCGACGCTCGCCGCCGTCGGTTTGGTCGCCGCCGGCCAAACTCCGGCGACTGCTGACGTGGCGCTGTCATTAGTGCTAAACCCTGCCGCTAAACACCCCTAACAGCCACTGACAGTGGGCCCTAGCCCTGGTCAAACCCCAGTCAGCGCTGGTTTTGACCAGATTTAGTCCATGTGTCACTGACGTGTGGACCCCACACGTCAGGTTTGACTCTGGCCGGTCAGTTGACCTGCTGACCTCAGCCTGACGCAGTGCTGACGCAGTAAGTATTTTCTGGAATTTTAAATAAATCAGAAATGATTTATTTATTTCAGAAAATAGCCAAAACTTCTAAAAATCATAGAAAATAATCTATAACTCAGATGAAAATAATTTATATATGAAAATTGATCAGAAAAATCCAAGGAATCTGTTTAAGGCATTTTCATGCATGTTAGAACAACTTATGGCTGCTGTTTAGGACAATTTGAATAAATGGCATCTGAATAATCACATATGGAGTTTGAATTTGAACCTTTGGTGCAAACCAACTCCATTTAATTATGTTGCTAGTTGCATTAGCTCAATAAACATCATATTGCCATGTCACATTCATGCATCATATTGTTGCATTGCATTGATTGTGTTCCTTCTCTGTTTGTCGGTTTTGTCCCCTCTCAGTAGATGCTGTTTCGGCGATGTGATCGATGACACCGATGAAGACTCATTGATATCTTCAGAAGTGCCAGGCAAGCAAACCCCCATTGAGCATCCCGATACAATCCCACTCTCTCGGTCCTGCTCTCTTTTACTGCATTAGGACAACAACGATTGAACTGCTTTTGCTGCGGTAGTTGAACCCCTTTCCTCTGCATGACCTGTCATTGCCACAGTAAATAGTTGAAACCCACTAGCATGAGTAGGAGTTGTTTGAGCCATGTTGTGCCTACTCATTCATGCTTTCTGGTTATGCCTGCTATTGCTTAGAGTTGTGTCAGGTCTGATTCATCGGGGATGAATTGGGAAGTTATGAACATGTCCTACTATGTGTGAGCTAAGTGTGTGAACACGATTTGGTAAAGGTAGTGGTGAGAGGCCATGTAGGAGTACATGGTGGGTTGTCTCACTGGAACCGTCCTTAAGAACTGAGTTCTGTGTAAGTTGTCCAATGACAAAGCTACTACCACACATTGGGTTCCGGTAACTCGACCCCTCTCGACTTATTAATCAACATGATCTCTGTCCAGGAGTTGCAACTAGTTTCTGGAGTTTGTAGGTAGTGTTAGTAGTCTACCAAGTGGCACACGGTACATGTGGGCTTGGGGCAGACTAGGCATCATGGCACGGTGTACCAAGCGTAGATCCATCCGTCGAGGTGGGCTTGGTAACCCTGCGCACATCATTTGGGGCCGTGAGCGACACCCCGGCCGGATCTCCCCACGGATGGAACCCGAATAGGCGATAAACCTGGACGAGAGACTTGTGTGGTTAGTCAGGTCGTGGCCGACACCCTCGCTAGGCTTCCGCTTGAAGGTTGCCGAGATACACGATGTGTACATGGCGGTAAGTGGCGAGAGCGTGTGTGAAGAAGTACACCCCTGCAGGGTTAACATGATCTATTCGAATAGCCGGGTCCGCGGTTATGGACTTCTTGGATGCTTACGTGGTACATAGACAAGTGAAAGTGGATACTCTAAAATGCTCAAGACAAGTGTGAGTGCTATGGATGGCCTTCTCGTAGGTAGACGGGAATGGATCCATAGTGGTGTATTGATTGGTGAATATGTGGACTCGTGTGCGCCACCTCAAAGAGTTACTTGCAGTCGTAGTTTAGGATAGCCACCGAGTCAAAGCTGGCTTGCTGCAGTCAAACTCCACCACCCCTTTGTTGATACTGATGCATATGTAGTTAGTTCTGATGTAAGTCTTGCTGAGTACCTTTGTACTCACGTTTGCTTAATTTATGTTTTGCAGAGAGACTTCAGTCTCGCTAGTGGTTCCGCGTGGACTTCGATGTTTAGCTTGTTACCTCAGCTATGGTCTTGTGCCCTTGGGAGGGTCTGGTAGATAGTCAGGCTTCTTAGCCTTTTTCATTTGTAGTTGTCTGTACTCAGACATGTTATGCTTCCGTTGCCTGTATGCTCTCTATGTTGGGTCATGTGACCTCTGATTGTAATAAATGCTATGATGGCTCTTCTGGGCCTTTATCTATATGAGTTGTTGAGTTATGTTGTGATGCCATGTTGTACAACACATACTTGCATGTTATGCATACGTGTAATGTGTATTGCTATGTGTGGGATCCGACACCTAGTTGTTTACCTTTGGTAGCCTATCTTACAGGGAAATGTCTCCTAGTGCTTCCACTGAGCCTTGGTAGCTTGCTACTGCTCCGGAACACTTAGGCTGGCCAACATGTGTCCTTCTTCGTTCCTGTGTCTGTCCCTTAGGGGAAATGTCACGCGTTGTTCCTTTAAGTACTTGTAGCTTGCTACGACTTGGGTTCATACGTTGATGACCGACACGTTCGTTGCTGGGTCATGTATGCCTGTCTCTGTAATTTAGTGCCACTTTTGGTTTATAACTGGTCATGTCGGCCCGGGTTCTCTATCATATGGATGCTAGCGACACTATCATATACGTGTGCCAAAATGCGCAAACGGTCCCGGGCCAGGTAAGGTGGCACCCGTGGGGATAGCGTGCGTGAGGCCGCAAAGTGATATGATGTGTTACAGGCTAGACCTGTGTGACCTAGGATCGGGGTCCTGACAGTGGCCTCGTCGTTGAATTCGGGCAGCAGTTTACGCTTAGGATAGGCTTTGGTTTGGCGATTGTAAACATGTTTTTGCTTAGCGTCTAGCACTTCGTTCCATCTATCGTTGAGCGTGTCCTGTGCGGCTCGAAGCTGTCTCTGCTGCTTTTTCAGGCTCCTTGCGGTGGCAATAAGCCTCCGGTGGAAGTGCTTTTGTTCTGAGGGTTCTTCTGGGACGATGTATTCGTCGTCGCCCAGGCTAACATCCTCTTCGGAGACAGGTTCATAATTACTGCCTTCGGCATCGCTGTCATCGGACAGCGGTTTCGGACTATGTTCGCCATCCTCTTGCTCGTCCTGCTCCATTGCTGGGTCTGCGGGGTCTTCGGCTTGCTCTGGACTGTCACCATCAGTGGTGACAGTGTTGCTATCTTTTCCTTTATGGGATTTAGTTCGACGCTTTGGACGTCGACGTTTGGGAGGTTCTTCGACATGCTTGTCCTTTAAGGGATCATTTTCGCCGTCGCCCTCCTTCTCCTTAGGTGTATCCACCATATACACATCGTATGAAGACGTAGCTGTCCACCGCCCGGTTACAGGCCGGTTTTGGTCTAGATCTGCTTCGGCTTCGAGGTCCATCCCTTCAAAGTCTTCAGAAGCATAGTCAAATAGATCGGTTAGATCTTCGACCGTGGCTACCAAGTGGGTGGTGGGTGCGGATAAAAATTCGTCAGCCTCCAGTTCGAACCGGATATAATTCGGCTGTGTGTCCCCAGCTAAGGAGAGAGATTTTAATGAGTTCAACACATCGCCAAAAGGTGAGTGCCGGAAGATGTCCGCGGCGCTGAATTCGGTGATAGACGCCTGATCAAGCGTGAAGGGTGCAGATGCGCATGATTCAGAACCTAAGGCCGGAGACGAGTCCGTAGTTCCGGTAACACAGATCCCACTCGAAGTTGGGTCTGTGTGCGGCTCCAGCGCCGTTGAGTCTGCGGCTTTCGGGGCGGGGTTGAGCTTCCTATCCTCGGTCGCGATCTGTTCTGGATCTAGGGCCAGAACTATTACATGTGCTATTTCCTGATCCGATGACAGAGTTAGGTCGTGTTCATCGTGATGGCAGGGAGAGGTCGCCGTGGGCTCGAATCCATCAAAGATCAAGTCTTCACGAATATCAACAACGTAGTTTAAGCTTCCAAACCTGACTTGATGGCCAAGGGCATAGCTCTCAACCTGCTCGAGGTGGCCTACAGTGTTGGCACAGAGCATGAAGCCGCCAAACACGAAAAGCTGTCCGGGAGGGAAAATCCCCTCGGTGTCCCCATCTTGGTTAATGACGCGATCCATCAGTCCTTCGGTCGACGACATAGTGGAACTCTCAATGAAAGCACCAATGTCGGTGTCAAAACCAGCGGATGTCGGGTAGGGGGTCCCGAACTATGCGTCTGAGGATTGATGGCAACAGGAGACTGGGGACACGATGTTTACCCAGGTTCAGGCCCTCTCGATCGAGGTAATACCCTACTTCCTGCTATATTAATATGGATGAATAAGACTACAAGAGTTGATCTACCTTGAGATCGTAATGGCTAAACCCTAAAGGCTAGCCTATGAGGATGTTATGATTTTTCTCTCTCCTCTACGGACTAAACCCTCCAGTTTATATATGCACCAGAGGTGTACATAACCATCTTGCAGAGGAAGGAAATATTACACCCGAACCTAAAGCTTGCCATTATACGAATACATGAGTCCTATCCGGATACGAGAGACTGTCTTCAACAATGATCTTCACGGCCCACCAGTCCAGCCCACCATGAGTTATCCGGCCACATGAGGACCCCTCAATCCAGGACTCCCTTAGGGAGTGACGATGATGAAGACACTTGTGGTTGGGGTTGATCTTGATCTTGATCATGAACTTGAGCCTCAAGAATTGGTTCTTCACCATTTGAATGAGCTCACTCTTGATCTTTCTCGGTAATATGAGGGACTTGATCTTGTTCATGGATAGGTAAATGATTTCCCGAAGCATCTTGTTCAAGAGGTGCCGATGATGAGTTCCCTTGTGGGGACTCCACAAGAGGGGCTCTTACTCCTTCTCTACATGGACTTGGGGTGTTTCTTGTGGAAGAATGTGGACTATCCCCATCGTCCTTATAGCTTGTGATGGAGCCTCATGACCTACAACACTAGGAACAATTTGCTCCACACGGGAGGTGTTATCTTCATCAAACTCCACATTTACCATTTCCTCAATGCATCTCGTGGATTTATTGAGAACTCGGTAAGCATAAGAGTATGATGCATATCCAAAAAATATGCCCTCATATGTTCTAGACTCAAACTTAGCTAACCATGATTTCTTGTTTAAAATGAAACACTTACAACCGAATACCTGAAAGTATTTGACATTAGGCTTTCTCCTGATTAGGAGCTCATGTGGGGTCTTTTTCTTGAGTTTGCGAAGATACAGCCGGTTTGAAGCATGATACGCGGTGTTGATGGTTCAGCCCAAAGCTTGTATGGAGACTTGTACTCGTCAAGCATGGTCCTAGCCATCTCAATAAGAGTCCGATTCTTCTTCTCTGCAACACCATTTTGTTGGGGAGTATATGGTGTGGCATATTGATGCTTTATCCCCTTTGCACTCAAGAATTCATCCATTGTGTAGTTCTTGAACTCAGTGCCATTGTCACTTCGAATTGCCTTGATCTCACAATTATGTTGACGTTGAGATTCTTTGGCAAAGTTGATGAAGGTTTTTTGAGTTTCATCTTTGATCTTGAGAAAGAACACCCCAGTATATCTTGTGAAGTCATCAACAATGACAAGGAAGTACCTCCTCCCTCCCAAACTATCATAAGTTGGAGGCCCAAAAAGATCCAAATGGATAAGCTCAAGGGGCCTCGAAGTGGGGATAATAGTCTTCACTTTATGAGCTTTTTCATGAAGCTTTCTAGCAATGCAAGCACTACAAGTACGATCTTTGGCAAAATACACATTGGTTAGTCCAAGGATGTGCTCCCCCTTTAAGAGAGCTTGTAAATTTCTCATGCCAACGCAGGTTAGCCGTCGGTGCCATAGCCATCCCACGTCGTCCTTGGCCATTAGGCATGTTGCAAGATGATTTTTCTCTTTTGAGAAATCAACCACATAAAGGTTGTATTCAACATGTCCAACAAAGACCACTTTGAGATTGCTTCTCTTAAAGACGGTCACATGGAACTCACCGAAATGCGGATCATAACCGACATGAGCCAATTGAATGGTTGAAAGCAAATTGTAGTGAAGGGATTGGACAAGCATGGCATTTGAAAGTGAGGAATCATTAGAGATTACCACCTTGCCCAAACCCAATACCTTTCCCTTGCTATTGTCACCAAAAGAGATGTTCAAAGAGGCCTTGAGTGAATCAACGAACTCCACAAGCATATCCCTTTCTCCGGTCATATGATTGGTGCATCCACTATCGATCACTCATTGTTTTTCACCGGAGATATAGTTCTACAAGAATCAACCTTTGGTTATAGGTACCCATTTTGCAATGGGCCCTGGAGAGTTAGCAACAAGGTTCTTTGTAACCCAAATAGTCCAAGCATAATCATCAAAGTTAGTGCCAACAAATTTTGCAAATGTATAGCCATCATTTCCTCTCATGAGGAGATAAGATGGGTTGTTCTTGTCGGCAAAATCCTTGGGAATGGCCTTGTCCCTAGTGACCTTGCCATTCCCAACAACCCCCTTTTCCTTCTCCTTCTCCTTGTGCCTTTCTTGCACAAACACCACTTTTTGCGGAGGAGGAGTCGGACCGATCTTATTCTTGTTGCTCTTCTTCTTGTTCTTACCCTTTATGGATGCGGGATCAAACCCAATTCCCTCCTTGGCAACACACTCCTTTTGGTTTCTCAAGAGGTCATTGAGGTTTTTCTCCCCTTGAATGCATGACACAAGCCCTTTCTCGATTTGGGCCTTTAACTTCTTATTTTCCTCTTTGAGAGGCACACTCATGAACAAAGTTAGCCGAACAAGAGTCATCATTTAGATCCATATGAGGTAGGGAAGTAAGTTCCTTAATGGTTGTAGCTTTAAGTTGAGCATAAGACTCGGTGGGAGCAATGAGGTCACCTTTGACGACCTTGGAACTAGTCACAAGGTACTCATGTTCCTCAACAAGTCTCGTGTGATCAACTAAAAGCTTTTCAATCCTAACATTAAGGGCATCTTTGTTCTCAAGAGCAAGTTGCAAGGAATCATTGGTTTTAGGAAAGTCTATTTGATGAGCCGACAAGGCTTCCTCAAGTGATGCTCTCATGGCACTCTCTTCATGTAGTTCGTGCTCGAGGAGTTCAACTCTCTCTTTTTCCTTGATGAGGAGGTTTTCAACAGTCTCAATAAAGTCATCGCGTTCGGCAAGTGACTTAAGGAGATCGCCAAAGTGAGCAGGAGCTTCACCATGAAGAGTTTTCATGAAATCCATCAAGGATTCCTCATCATTATCCACGCCCTTGTCACACTCATCCTCCACTATCTCACATGGGTCATTGGAAGTGTAGGTGGCTGGTTTTTTCGGTTTGGACTTTGCTTTTACCTCTTTGGCCATAAGGCACCGATGAGTCAAAGCCTTGTCCTCGTTAGGAGAGTCAAAGAGGCATGTGGTGGAGGAGGATGTAGTCGCATGCATGGCAATGTCGGCCATCCCCACTTGATCATCATCGTCATCATCTTCATCTCCGGACATGTATTCTTCATGGACAAGAGCCTTGTCATCCTTCCTTTTTGCAAACTTGGTGAACTTCTTCTTCTTGAGCACAAGCTTCTCGGACTTGTCTTCCCGTATCTCATATGGACAATCATGCACAAAGTGTCTTGGGCTATCATAGTTGTAGCATTTCCTTCGACCAAACGATCTTCCTTGGTCATTTGTCGGGCATGAAGTGTCAACATCTTCCTCACACGTCTCTTCACTTGTTTCTTCACCCCTTGAGGGTTGACTAATCAGTTTCTTGGCCTTCAAAGCAAGTTTGGAGTTCTTGGTTGCTTGAGCAATTGCAAAGGTCTTCTTGGACTTGGTCTCCAAAAGAACATGAGTGGAGAAAGTGGAGACAACTTAAGCCGCGGTCAACTTATGATAACATGGACACTGATGTATCATCATGACCATGGTATGTTCCATGAGAACCATAACATCTATGAACTTGACCTTGATGAAGTCATCATTTGCCCAAGTGCACCCAAAGGTTCTGAAGTTGATCACAAGAAATTGTAATCTTTGGTACACCTCTTCCGCGGACTCACCCTCATTCCTCACAAAGAGATTGACTTCTTTCTTGAGTAAATCCAATCGAGATCTTCAAATAGCTTCATCTCCTTCGAGAGCCTCCTCAAGACAATCTCCGATTTCCTTGACAGTCTTAAGGAGCGCAATGGAGTCACTATAGTCTTCGGTCATAGCATTGCGTAGCATGTTGTGGGCGGTAGCATTGAGTTGATCATCAACAACTTCTCTTGGAGTGAGATTCATTGGGTCCTTGGGGTTGAATCCATTGACCAGAATCCACCAAAGTTGTGCTGAAGCATTGCGAATATGAGACTCCATATCTAGATTCCATTTAGCAAATGCATTAGCTTTCAAAGGGGGTGGAGGCCCAACATGATTAATGCGAGGATATTGCAAGGGTTGCAGTGAGTAAAAGGGTTCCATGGTATTGTACTTGGGAACTTGAGTACGAGCCGAAGATGCAAGAGGTTCTTTCGAGTCATTTGCATCATGAATGACATTTGGATCAAATGAGTTTGATGTGGATGTCGAGGGTTTTAAGAGAGCATCAATTTCCTCCGTAACCGAGGAACGAACTTCTTTCAATATTGAGCCTTTGAGGTCCGCAAACATTGAAAGAATATCAGCCGGGGTCAGAGGAGCACCCCGGATAATAGGTGCGGCGGGAACAACAACCGGAGCACCAAGTACCTTGGTCGCGGCGGGGGGTAGGTTTTGATCATCCTCTGAAATGTGTGCGCCACCTCCCTCATTCCCTAGATCGACCATGTCCTCTAAGGTTGTAAAACCTTATATTAGAGCACGAGACTCTGATACCCATTGAAAGGATCGATACTGTCGACTAGAGGGCGGGGGGTGAATAGGAGACTACAAATTTTAATCTTTTTTTGTCAATTCTAAGGTTATAGAGGATAAATAGGGTTCACTAAATATGCAACTAGGTGAACACACCCTATATGACAAGCAAGCTTAAAGCAAAGTATGCTAGGAAACAATCTAATTAGCAAGCCAACAAGCGTACAATGCAAAGTGAGGCGAGGACGCAGATTGTATCCCGAAGTTCACTCTTCCTTGGGGAACATCTACTCTCTGTTTAGAGCAGTGCCGGAGCCAAAGCTTGCGGAATGCCACCGAAGGCTCACCGTAATATCTTTCGAGTCACCCCCAACGGATGAGCCTCGAATCACTCGAGGTTGGTATTGAAGGCGACCACCACACCTTTACAAACTTCTCCGGAGCACACCGCAACGAAGGAAGCTTCTGGAGGAACCTCTAAACGCCTAGGAGCCCAAGCTCCAAGAGTAACAAGTCAATGGGGGAAGAATTGTTGCGGGGAACACGATTTGGTTTGGTCAAGATGTAGATCGGGTCTTGCTTTCCCAATCCCCAAATCTTCAACAAGTTTGGGTGGAGGGATTGAGAGTATTGAGCAAAATGGAGTATAGCAATGGTGGAGCTCAACAAGACATTAGGGTTAGGGGTTGGAGGTGGAAGAAGGGGCTTTTTATAGTGTTCTTGGCCAGGTGGGGATTTCTGCCCGTTGGACCCCATGCGCACAGGCTAAGTCAGCCCCGTGCGCACGGGGTACTCAGAGACTTTTGCACCACCCTGTGCGCACGGGGGTCAAAAGACCCCGTGCACACGGGGTACCAAGAGAGTTTACGCAGCACCCCATGCGCATGAGGGTCGAAAGACCCAGTGCGCACGGGGTACCCAATAACTTCCTGTTATAATCTCTTTGAGTACCACAAGCACACACACTTAGGATTTTAGGTGGTACGAATGGATAGGCTAGTGTATATGGTTCGACAATGGCATTCCCACACAACTTTCATCCACACAAACGCCTCTTAATAATGCAGTCTTTCAAACGCTCAAAGAAAACCAAAACTAAACCTTCGATTCACTGGAATACCATGCCTTTGACCTTTTTGAATTGGGGGGGGGGTCGCATATCTCCATCACGAAGCACTTGGAACCAATATCCTAAGATAAACTTTAGTAACCGATATTAGTTCAACTAACCACACATTCATCACACCAAAATATAGTATAAGTGCCACTTGCACTTTCAATGTTGCACAATCTTGGGAGAGGATGAAACTTATGATAAGAAATTGTCCTATGCATGGCTTGAATTCATGGATGATTATACAATTTTTTTATGCCGGATTAAGCTTCGCTTCTAGAAATCTTTTAGATTCGGCCGTGGGAAGTATTTTTATGGAAATCACTTTAGGAGAAGCTACTAAAATCCTAGATAATATAATGGTTAACTATTCTGAATGGCATACCGAAAGATCTCCCACTAGTAAAAAGGTGCATGCTATTGAAGAGATTAATGTTTTGAGTGGAAAGATGGATGAACTTATGAAATTATTCGCTAGCAAGGGTACTAATATTGATCTTAATGATATGCCATTGTCCACCTTGATTGACTATAATAATGAATCTATGGATGTCAAAATTTTCCTAGTAATTCCTCATATAATTATGGTAATTCCTACAACAATTATTATGGAAATTATAATAAGATGCCCTATGATTTTGAGAATAGTGTTAAAGAATTTATGAGTTCTAAAAAGAATTTTAATGCTATGATTGAAGAAAAATAGCTTAAGATTGATGATTTGGCTAGGAGCGTGGATAGAATTTCTCTTGATGTTGATTCTTTGAAGCTTATATCTATTCCACCCAAGCATGATATCAATGAGTCTCTCAAAGCTATGAGAATTTCCATTGATGAGTGCAAAAAAGAACCGCTAAGATGCGTGCTAAAAAGATTGGTTTATAAAAACATATTCTTCTAGCTTCCGTGAAAATAATGATGAAGATCTTAAAGTGATTGATGTGACTCCTATTGAATCTTTGTTTTCCAAAATAAATCTTGATAAAGATGGGACTGGAGATGAGTCTACTCTAGTTAAGAGGCGTCCCAATAATTCAGAGTTTTTAGATCTTGAAGCAAAAATTGATAAAAGTGGGATTGATGAGGTCAAAACTTTAAGTAGCAATGAACCCACTAGATTGGATCTCAACGAATTTAATTATGATAATTGTTCTTTAATAGATTGTATTTCCTTGTTGCAATCCATGTTGAATTCTCCTCATGCTTATAATCAAAATAAAGAATTTACCAAACATATCATTGATGGTATGATGCAATCTTTTGAAGAAAAGCTTGAATTAGAAGTTTCCATCCCTAGAAAACTTTATGATGAGTGGGAACCTACTATTAAGATGAAGATTCAAAACTAGGAGTGCCATGCTTTGTATGATTTGGGTGCTAGCATTTCTACAATTCCAAAAACTTTATGTGATGTGTTACGTTCCCGTGAAATTGATGAGTGTTCCTTAAATTTGGATCTTGAGGATTCCATTATTAAGAAACCTATGGAAGGATTAATTATATTCTTATTATTGTAAATATAAATCATGTGCCCATAGATTTCATTGTTCTTGATATAGATTGCAATCCTACATGTCCTATTATTCTTGGTAGACCTTTCCTTAGAACAATTGGTGCAATTATTGATATGAAAGAAGGAAACATTAGATTTTAATTTTCATTAAGGAAGGGCATGGAACACTTCCCAAGAAAGAAAATTAAATTGCCTTATAAATCGATTATGAGAGCTACCTATGGATTGCATACCAAAGATGATAATACCTAGATCTATTTGCATTTTATGCCTAGCTAAAGGCGTTAAACAATAGCGCTTGTTGGGAGGCAACCCAATTTTATTTTTGCTTTTTACTTTTTGGTTCTGTTTTTCAAGTTTTGTACATTATTACTTCTTTACTAATTGTGTTTTGGTGTTTTAATTTGTGTTTGAGCCAAGTAAGACCATCGGGATAGCTTACGGTGATCGTTGATTTGTTTTGCTGAAAAACAGAAACTTTTGCGCCCAATGCAGAAAATTCAATAATTCACTGGAACGTCTAAACCTTCTAATTTTTTTACACAAAATTGATATAAAAACTCCCCACGTCGTCTTAATTGTTCATAACTTTTATAGTTACAGAAGTATGCGAAGTTTCCAGATTGCTACAGACTGTTCTGTTTTTGACAGATTCTGTTTTCTATGCGTTGTTTGCTTATTTTGATGCATCTATGGCTAGTATCGGGGGTATGAACCATGGAGAAGTTGGAATACAGTATATATTACACCAATATAAAATCAGAATAAGATCAACATGGTACCTTGAGTGGTTATTTGCTTTGTTTTACTAACGGAGCTCACGAGATTTTCTGTTGAGTTTTGTGTTGTGAAGTTTTCAAGTTTTGGGTAAGGATTTGATGGACTATGGAATAAAGAGTGGAAAAAGCCTAAGATTGGGGATTCCCAAGGCACCCCAAGGTAAAATTCAAGGACGGCCAAGAGCCTAAGCTTGGGTTTGCCTCGGGAAGGCATCCCCTCTTTCGTCTCCATCTATCGGTAACTTTACTTGAGGCTATATTTTTATTCGCTACATGATATGTGTTTTGCTTGGAGTGTATTGTGTGATATGAGTATTTGATTTTTAGTTTGCCACAATCATCCTTTATGTGCACACCTTTTGAGAGGGACACGCTTCAATCATGATTTATTAGAATACTCTATGTGCTTCACTTATATCTATTGAGCTTGGCAATTTTGCTCTAGTGCTTCACTTATATCTTTTTAGAGCACGGCGGTGGTTTTATTTTATAGAAATTGTTGAACTCTCTTGCTTCACTTATATTATTTTGAGAGTCTTAAAGAACAGCTTGGTAATTTGCTTGGCTTATGAATTTAGTCCTAATACGATACACATCCAAAGGAGATATAATAAAAACTTTCATATATAGAGCATTGAATATTATGTGAAGTTTGAATCCTTGTATTGTTTTGAGATGTTAAGATGGTAATATTAGAGTCATGTGATACGTCTCCAACGTATCTAATTTTTTTTATTGTTCCATGCTATTATTTATGATGTTTTGGATGTTTAATGGGCTTTGTTATACACTTTTATATTATTTTTGGGACTAACCTACTAACCCAAAGGCCCAATCCAGATTGCTGTTTTTTTGCCTATTTCAGGGTTTTACAGAAAAGGAATATCAAACGGAGTCCAAACGGAATGAAACTTCGGGAGAGATATTTTTGGAGCAAAATACGCATGGGAGACTTGACAACCACGGAATAGGGCACACGTGGTGTCCACGAGGGTGGGGGGCGCGCCCCCCTACAGGGCGCGCCCCCTACCTCATGGGCCCCATGTCTGGCCCACGGTGCCCTCCTTCCTCCTATATATACCTATGTACCCCGAAACCATCAGAACAACAGAGAAAACCCTAGTTCCACCGTCGCAACCTTCTGTTCCCATGAGATCCCATCCTGGGGCCTGTTCCAAAGCTCCGCCGGAGGGGGGGGGGGTCTACCACAGAGTGCTTCTACATCATCATCATCGCCTCACCATGAGTTGTGAGTAGTTTACCACAGACCTTCGGGGTCCATAGCTAGTATCTAGATGGCTTCTTCTGCCTCTTTGGATCTCAATACCAAGTTCTCCTCGGTCTTCGAGGAGATCTATTCAATGCAATCTCTTTTTGTGGTGTGTTTGTCGAGATCCGATGTATTGTGGGTTTATGATCAAGATTATCTATGAGAAATATTTGGTTCTTTTCTGAACTATTTATGTATGATTACAATATCCTCCCAAGTCTCTTCGAATTATTGGTTTGGTTGACCTACTAGATCTATAGTTGTTGCAATGGGAGAAGTGCTTGGCTCTGGGTTCAATCTTGCGGTGTCCTTTCCTAGTGATAGTAGGGGCAGCAAGGCACATATTGTATTGTTGCCATCGAGGATAAAAAGATGGCATTTATATCACTATGTTTGAGTTTATCCCTCTACATCATGTCATCTTCCTTAAGGCGTTACTCTGTTCTTATGAACTTAATACTCTAGATGCATGCTGGATAGCGGTCGATGTGTGGAGTAATAGTAGTAGATGCAGAATCGTTTCGGTCTACTTGTCTCGGACGTGATGCCTATATATAATGATCATGCCTAGATAGTCTCATAATTATTTTCTTTTCTATCAATTGCTCAATAGTAATTTGTTTACCCGCTGTAGAATATCGCTATCATGAGAGAAGCCACTAGAGAAAACTATGGCCCCCGGGTCTATTCTCAACATATCAATCTACAATCTACTTTACTTTTCTGATTTTACTTTCTGTTCTTATATCCAAAAATACCAAAAATATCAAACTATCATCTCTATCAGATCTCACTTTCGTAAGTGACCGTAAAGGGATTGACAACCCCTTATCACGTTGGCTGCGAAGTTCTTGTTTGTTTGTGCAGGTGCGAGGGACTCGCGCGTGGTCTCCTACTGGATTGATACCTTGGTTCTCAAAAACTGAGGGAAATACTTACGCTATTGTGCTGCGTCACCCTTTCCTCTTCGAGGGAATACAACACAAGCTTGAGAAGTAGCAAGAAGAATTTCTGGCGCCGTTGCCGGGGAGGCTTACGCAAAAGTCATATACCAAGTACCTATCACAAACCCTTATCCTTTGCATTACATTTATTTGCCTATCGTTTTCCTCTCCCCCACTTCACCCTTGCCATTTTATTTGCCCTTCTTCTGCCGTGTGTTTATCGTTCGCTTGCTTCTTGTTTACTTGTGTGTTGCTTGCTTGCTTGTCATCATGTCTAGCACACCTATCATTATCAATACTCCGGAGAGTGAGGTTCTCAATTTTAAACAAAGGGAGGAAGAAAACTTAAAAGATGCCTGGTATATAATTCGCAATGCTCAAAATAGATCTACTAGGAAGCTTTCCACTTCCGTGCTTCTTCGCAATTTTTATGTTGGCATAACTCCGTGGAATAGATTTATTTTAGATACCATTACCAGAGGGAATTTCCTGGGTAGCCATACTTTTGATTCTTATAATGCAATGACTGAATTATTTGGCTCACCACCTCTTATGGTTAATGGGACCGTTTCAACTTTGGAGCATGTTATGCAAAGGTTAGAAATCCTTGAAAACAAAGTTGCTACGGTAGAGTTGGTAGAGAACTTGGATAGAAAAATCCATAATGAAATTACCCAATATGGATCCAAGGTAGGAGTTGTTCTAAAAAATCTTAAGGAAAAGGAACCCATAGTTAAAGAAAAATTAGATCAAGATTCTACTAGAATCAATAAACTTGAGGATATTATTACTATTGTTGGTTCTGCTCTTTCTGCTATAAGAATTACTCCAAATCCTTCTACCACTAAATTATCTAAGTTCATGTATGTTCCTAAAGACAAGGGTGAAACATCTAGTAAAGGAATCGCGGATCTTAAATCCATAAGTGTTCATCCTAATTTTCTTACTTTTGCTAGAGAACCTTTTGACACGATTGAATTTCTTGATTTCTTGCCAAAAAGTTTGATTATCAATAAGGATAAAGAAGATCCTAAGAATCACAAGTTCTTAATTAAATAATTGCCTTCCAAATATGGCAGTACCGAGATCTATCCATGTATCATGCCTAGCTAGGGGCGTAAAACGATAGCGCTTGTTGGGAGGCAACTCAATTTCATATTTTTTGTTTTTGCTTCTGTTTAAGTAATAAATATTGCATCTAGCTTCTTCTTAGATGTGGTTTTGTGTTTTAATTATTTTTTGTGCCAAGTAGAACCTTTGAGAAGACTTGTGTGAAGTTTATATGATCTTGCTGTGAAAAACAGAATCGTTAGCACTCGCTAGAATGGTCACCAGATTTTACTGGAGTGTGCAATTTAGTTGATTCTTTTTGAAGATTATTAGTAGACAAATTCCTCACGTTTACCAATTTATTTCAATTTTTTTGGAGTTATAGAAGTATGCGAAAGCTGCAGATTACTACAGACTGTTCTGTTTTTGACACATTCTGTTTTTCGTGTGTTGTTTGCTTATTTCAATGCATCTATGAGTAATATTGGGGAGTATGAATCATAGAGAAGTTGGAATACAGTAGGTTTAACACCAATATAAACAAAAAATGAATTCATTGCAGTACCTTTGAGTAGTGGTTTGGTTTCTTATACTAACGGAGCTCACGAGATTTTTGTCCAAGTTTTATGTTGTGAAGTTTTCAAGTTTTGAGTATTGCTTTGATGGACTATGGAACAAAGAGTGGGAAGAGCCTAAGCTTGGGGATGACCAAGGTATCCCAAGGTAAAATTAAAGGACAACCAAGAGCCTAAGCTTGGTGATGCCCCGGGAAGGCATCCCCTCTTCCGTCTTCATCTATCGGTAACTATACTCGGTGCTATATTTTTATTCACCACATGATATGTGTTTTACTTGGAGCGTCTTGTATAATTTGAGTCTTTGCTTGTTAGTTTTCCACAATTATCCTTGCTGGACACACCTTTTTGAGAGAGTTAAATATGGCGTAGGAATTGTTAGAACACTCTATATGCTTCACTTATATCTTTTGAGTTGAATAGTTTTTGCTCTAGTGCTTCACTTATATCTTTTAGAGCACGGTGGTAACTATGTTCTGTAGGAATTGTTCATCTCTCATGCTTCACTTATATCATTTTGAGAGTATATTAAAACAGCATGGTAATGTGCTTTGGCTATAAAACTAGCCTTCACATGATAGACATCCAAGATCAATGTAGTAAAAACTTTCACACTAAGTGCATTGAATATGATGAGAAGTTGGATGCTTGATAATTGTTTTGAGATATGAGGATAGTGATATTAGAGTCATGCTAGTGGAGTTATTATGAAATTGAGAAATGCTTGTGTTAAGGTTAGTGATTCCCGTAGCATGCATGTATGGTGAACCGCTATGTGACGAAGTTAGAGCATGAGGTATTTGTAGAGTGTCATCCTTTGTGTGGAGGTCGGGGGCGCGCGGTGGTTAACTCCTGCCAACCTCCCCCCCCTAGGAGCATGCGTTGATTGCTTTATTTTTATGACTCGTAATTTTTTGCAATAAGTATATGAGTTCTTATGACTAATGTTGAGTCCATGGATATTACGGACTCTCACCCTTCCACCATTGCTAGCCTCTCTTGTACTGCGCAACTTTCGCCGGTACCATACACCCACTATATATCCTTCCTCAAAACAACGACCATGTATCTTCCCGAAAACAGCCACCATACCTTCCTATCATGGCATTTCCATAGCCATTCTGAGATATATTTCCATGCAACTTTCCACCGCCCCGTTCATATGACACGCTTCATATTGTCATATTGCCATGCATGATCACGTAGTTGACATCGTATTTATGGCTAGGCCACCACGCATAATTTTTCATACATGTCACTCTTGATTCATTGCACATCCCGTTACACCGCCGGAGGCATTCATATAGGTCATACTTTGTTCTAGTATTGTCGTGGAATTAGCACGGCAGATGTCCGGTTTAACGGACTTGATGATGGAACCATCGCACGGGCTAGCTTGAAGGGGTTCATAGCACACAAAGGACACAGAGGGTTTATACTAGTTCGGCCCCTTCGATGAAGGAAAAAGCCTACGTCTAGTTGGTTTGGTATTGCTTGGGCGTCGGTTTACAGGGAGCGGATCGCTTGCCTGTAGTCTCGACGGGTTGATTCTTGCTTGTCCCTGAACCGTCGCCGGGTCGTCCCTTTATATAGAGAGGCGACGCCCAGTCCGGTTTACAGAGTCCCGAGGCCGGCTCATACTTGTGTCCGCCTCGGCCTCTGTTCTTTCTTCCTTATTCCTCAAGTTACATCATCGGGCGGTTTACAAACCATGACTCTTTACATGGGCCCTAAGATCTAATGGGCCGTAGCCTTTATGGAATATTACAACTACATTATAACAAGCCGGTTTACACTAGCCGGTTCATACCTGCTAGTAATATCCCTGACATTAGGCCCCAGAATGATTTGAACTTGTTCATATCAATCTCCCTTGTCTTGTATAACTTTCTTCTGTGCCTTCTCATTTTCGTAAACCGGCTCCGACGTCATCCTCGAGAATCACCGAATCTTACCGTGACATCATCTCCGCATTTAACGCTGCAAGCTGTCCTGTAGCTTTGTTTAATGGTTATCCCGAAGATCGAGGCGTCAAAAGGATCCTTATCCGATCTTTGCTCCCTCGAATCCCGCACCTGTCGCTTCGTATCTGACCTTCCCTTATAAATACCACCGTCCTCATTCGCTTATCTTCTTCTCGCATCCTCTTCCTCTGTCCGTCGCCCGAGCTTCAAGACGCCATTGACGCCCGAGCTCGAACCGCCGCCGTCGACCGCCGAGTCCGAGACTTCACTGGCCGCTGCATCACCCTGAGTTTGACCAGAGAACTCCGCCGCTAATCTCCACTGTTCCAGGTATGTTTTTCCTCCTCATTGTAGATCCGCATCCTCTAGGGTTCTTCCCTGTGCCTCCACCATTAGAGCTTTAATGAAAGCTTCGCCTTGTTCATCTTGAACGCCCGTTCCACAGAAGTTTTGACCTTTATATCTAGCTCTTAGATCTTTACCTTTGTTCTGCTAGTATATGCTTTAGATCTCGTCACCTACACTTATCCTGTAAATTCATCTGCTCCGCATAAGATCCTTGTAGTTCTTCCCGTTCGTCCTTGTATTTATTTTCCTTTTTCTTGCATGCTCAGATCTGTTCTTCCTTAGTTGTCTGTAAAAACTTGTTTCTTCTCCTTTGTAGATCTATTAGGTATACCCCGGTTTATACTGTCATGCTCTGTTCCTGTAAATTTTTTGAAGTTGAACGTGATGGTTTAGCTGTTCCTCTTTTGCTGTCATGAACCGGTAGTGACATAGCTCCCTGTTATTGCCGGTTTAACCATATCATTAGTCCCCTGTCTAAACCGTTGCGTAATCTTCGTAGATATCTTCCGGTTTATACTGCTGTACCCGCATAATCCGTTTTTTGCACTTTATCTTTTCATCACTCGTTCTTCTGCCATCATGGCCAAACAATTTGTGTCTTGTGACTGGGTTCCTTCCATCATCACGGAAGAAGACTTGGTCAAAATTGCTGAAATTGGTACTTTAGGTCCTCAATCCGTTTTGAAGTGGCGGGCTCCAGGAAACGAATGCCCTCCTACTCCCAGGAAAGGGGAGGTTATTGTTTTCTTTGATCACATAGCTCGAGGCTTCACCCCCCCGGTTCAAAGTTCTTTCGCGATGTGCTTGCTGCCTTCCAACTCCATCCTAAAGACATTGGGCCCAACTCCATTTCAAATATCTGTGACTTCCAAATTTTCTCAGAGGTATACCTGCAAGAAGAACCGTCTGTTGATTTATTCCGGGATTTCTTTCACCTGAACCGGCGTACGGAATTCACCAGCGGACCGCATCAGGAACTCGGCGGGGTCAGCATTCAGAAAAGGAGAGACACTGTCTTTCCCCACGCCGCTCTCCATACGCACCCAAAGGAGTGGAACAAATCATGGTTTTACTGTGTTGATACTTCTCCTGAAGGGGAGAACCCACTGCCGGGTTACCGCGAGCACCGTCTTCCGGAGGATCATCCTCTGCCACAACGACTCAGCTCCGTCGAACGAACCCGGTTTGCGTCTCAGCTTTCCAGACTGAAAGCTTTTATGGCCAATGGTTTAATTGGAACCGATTTTATGCGCTGTTGGCTCTCTTGGAGTATTCTTCCCTTGAGTCGGCGATCACAGTTGATGTGCCAGTATTCTGGTAAACCGGACGACCCTCAACGGTTTACCAAGGATAAACTTTCTGAATCGGAGGTTATTGAATCGGCTAAGAAGATGCTCAACGTCTCCTTAGCAGACTGCAGCAAAGTCGGGTTAGCCCCGTATTACAAGAAGAACAAGCTGCCTGTGGTAAGCTTTGCTTTGTCATGCATTTGTAATCCGTTCTTTTAAACCGTTCTTTCAATTATCTTTTCTTCCTTCGAATAGGCTGAGGATCCTTTCTGGAAGAGGAAACCTCAGGAGAAACCCGGCAAACAAGCACGCCGGAAGACCTTTGCTAATAAGAAAAGAAAAGCAGCTGTTGGTTCTAGTTCTCACGCTGAGGATGATGATCCGGATTCCGAGGTACGAATTAATCCGGCTTTAATTTGCTTGCTTGTGCTCATATCTGTATCTAATGATAACTTTCCACAGGAGTTGGCTGAAGGTGATAACCCGGCCGAAGTTGAGGTAACTATCCTTTCTTCCGATTCAGAACCTCTTCCACAAAAAAGTCGTCGGACCGTCCGGAAATACCAATTTTCTCACCCTTATGCTCAATTGAATCCTAATTTTCTTTTGAAGAAACAACAACATGAAGCTCTTCGCCGGACCACTTGCCATAGCGGCCTGGCAGTGGAATCATCCGGGATTTCTCTAACTCCGGCTCGGAAGCGCCGCACTGAGGTGATACTTTCTCCGACCCTCCTTCATCCCAAGGCCGGGCTTATCCGCAAACCTCTTAAACCGTCTGACCCTGATTATCAGGAAACTCCATTATCTTCCTCTGGTGAATCAACTGCCACGCAACTTCCCCCACTGAAAACTGTTCCAGGGTAAGTCCTTTTAACTTATCCGGTTTATGATTACATTTGTTCTTATAGCTCTAACTTGTTTTTCCAACTTCCTTCAGCAAACCAAAACCTAGTAAAAAAACCAAAGGCCAACCCCTCAACTGCTGAGATTGTTGCTGATAATCCGGCAGCTAATCCGGGTTAAACTGTCCCTCCAGAAGGCGAGCCCACAATTCCTCTTGAGGATCCTGCGCCTACGGATTATATGTCAATGCCCGAGAACCCTACTGCTGATGATGTTCATAATGCGCCAAGTCCTGCCCGAGCCAATTTTCCTCAGGCCAATCCGTCCTCTCCCAATCCGGTTCATATTTATGACGCCCGAAGACCGACGTCCCAGAAGATTCCAGAGATTCCAGATGTTCCGGGTTTCTCCCTTGTATTTCTTTTGTGCTTGTGTTATTTATTTTTGTATTGCATCATGTCATCATGCCATCATGTCATATTTTATTTTGCATCTCAACCTAAATAAATTGTGTGGACCTTCGGTCCATTTAAATCGAGGGAAGTGTGGCTTCTCTTTATAAAATAATCCTCCAAATATTTAGGGAGCTATATAATAATATTCCATTTGTTTGGAATTAACCAACACACGTGCATAATTTTCCCCATGCTTTTCCTACTTCGAGTTTCTCCTTCAAAAACCTTGCCAATAATTCTTTTCCGTTGTTTCGAGGTTCCTCCGAAAATTCAAACATTTTTGGACACTTCAATAATCAAGTCTTAGTTCAAACCCATTTGAATTAAATTCAAATATGTTTGAATTATATTTTTCGTTCATGCCTTTTTCTATTTTTCTCGGACCGTGCTCATTTTTATGAGCCCGAGAAAAATATTAATCCCTTGTGCAACTTTGACCCTGACCCCCCCTTTTTCCTTTAGTCCTTCTCTTTTATTATTTTCTTCTGCTAAAAGATTCAGCAGCAGAAGAGAGCCCATCAGCCTTCCCTCCAGCCGGCCCATCTCCCTCCTGGCCCACTCCAGCCGGCCGAACCCTAGCTGGCCCGACTCACCCTCGCAGCGACCTCTCCTTCCGTCCCCTCGTCCGCTCCCTTCCAGCGCCGCACCCCCCGAGCGCCCCCCTCGACCTCTCGATCCCGAGCCCCATCTTCCCTCCCTCGAGCACCCCATCTCCTCTTGATCTCGATCTCCCCAGGCGCCGTACCCTCCGCACCAGCTCCGCGCCAGCGCGCTCCTCTCTAGGCCGCAGCGCCCTTCGCCTCCCTCTCCCGCGAGCAGGCCGCCCTAGCCAGCAGCCGCCCGCTGTTCGCAAGGCTGCAGCGGCCCGCGACCTTCGCCGCCGTCGCCTCCAGGCCCGCCGGCCGGATCCCGCGGCCGCGTCGCCGTCCAGCGCCTCGCGCCCGCACCCTCCGCACCGGATCGGGCCTCCCTCCGGTCCCCCCCTTCGCTTCCTCCAGCGGCAAGGCCCCGACGCTGCCCGGCCTCAGCCTCCCGCCGGCAAGGCCCCGACCGCGCCGACCTCCCCTCGATCTTCCTCCGCGCGCCAAGGCAGCAGCGCCTTCCGCGCCCCGATGGCCTCGACAGCGCCTCCCCGTGCTGCCCCTTTTGTTTTGCTCCTGTGTTGTTCTTTTGTTGTGTTGCCTTGTACTGTTGAACTTGTCAGGTGACCCGTGTACGCCTATACGACAAGACGGCAAGACCGCAATGACCCGAACATCTACATAATACAAGTTCATCTACGGATACCCGAACGTCTACGACCGAGTACGACTACCGTCGCCGAGACCAAGTACCACTTAATAAAATGTGTACCCCGACGTCAACTTCGACGCGACAAGTACCCCTCCGATGACAAGTACATCTACGAACGGGAACGCCTACACGACGTCGCAAGTACCACGACACGTAACGTGAACGTCTACCGTCGCCGAAGACCCGTGAACAACTACTTCCTCTTCGGCCGTGTACCACTACTTCCCTCTCCGAAACGGAACGTGAACGACTACTTCCGCTACTTCCACTACGATCTCGAACCCCTCCGAGACGATTGTCCCGAAGGTATAACCCCGAGACGATGACCCGTGAGATGTTTGTTGTGTTGTATGAAATGTTTCCCTTGTGTGCTCCGTGCCCGAATCATCTTTTGTCGTGTTCCTCGGTTGCCTCGTCGCCGACTCGTGGGAACCCGGTGACGGGATCACCCCACCTTTCATCTCCTTTGACTCACCCACGTCATCTATCTTTTGCACCGGTCTCTCAACGAGTTACCGGAACCGATATGATGCGTTGCATCATTTTCGGATCGTTGCCGTGGTACCTTTTCTTTCCACCACGGGGACAATACTTCATATCATCTTCTTGTCAACTTTTATAATTGCATAAAACTTGTTCATGTCATCCGCATCATTTTAACAACATTAAAATGTGTGAATTGTTGTTTGCTTAAATTGCTAAACATGCTCATGGGGATTTTCCGGAATTGTTGTTGTTATCTTCCGGCCTCATTTAAAATGTCTAAATAGTGTAGTTTTATTATGCTTCACCTCTTGGCATGTTAAAAACAATTAATCTTGTCTTGTAAATAACGAGAGTCAATTAAATAATTATAATGTGGTGTTTCGTCAATATGCAACTCGTTGCATATTGAGCTCCACTTAACTTGTAGTTTTGTTTGTGCTCCTTGCCATGCCATGCATATTTAAACTGGACATGCATCATACTTGGATGTGCATCGTATGCCATGTTTATGCTTGTGTGTTTACCGTGTTGTTTGCTTCTTTCCGGTTGCTTCTCTTGTTAGCTTCGGATTCGTTCCAGAGTTGTGAGGATTCGCTCGACTTGTTGCTCCGTCTACTTCGTGGACCCGTTCTTCTCCCTTGCGGAATTCCAGGCAAGATGATCATACCCTTGGATACCTTTACTACCATTGTCATGCTTAGTTGTCTCGATGCTATCGTTACATGTCACGCTACCCATCTTTTATGTCAGCCTCTCCTTGTTGCCATGAAACCTCTAACTTTTGACACCTTCCTAGCAAAACCATTGTTTGGCTATGTTACCCGCTTGCTCAGCCCCTCTTATAGCGTTGTTAGTTGCAGGTGAAGATGAAGTTCGTTCCAGGAGGGAACTTGTTGTTGTTATATCACAATATCTATAATTACTATTAACTCACCTATATACTGGGCATGGGTGGAAGGCTTGGCCTTTTGCTCGGTGTTTTGTTCCACTCATGCCACCTTAGGCGCCGATAAACCGGCATTATGTTCCTTGTTTTTGCGTTCCTTACACGATGGGTGGATGGGGACCCCTTGACAGTTCGACTTTGAATAAAACTCCTCCAGCAAGGCCCAACATTGGTTTTAATTTGCTCATAATAACAACTTAATTAATAATTAAATTTGCATAGGGGGTCACGTCCCCGGGTTCTTAATTCTACATAGCAGGGGGGCCAGTGCTGATGGTGTTGGTCCCAAATAGAGTCGTGTGCGGTGCCACCCAGTTATCTGGGGTCTTCGGTTGCTGTACGCTGTGCTTATCCGGTCGTGGCCTGAGACGAGATACGCGCGGCTACTATCAGGGTGTCGGCACGCCGGGAGGTCTTGCTGGACTTGTTTTACCATTGTCGAAATGTCTTGTGCTACCGGGATGCCGAGCCTGATCGGTTTTCCCTAAGATAAGGAGTGATGATATTCTATTTATCGCTTCAGCTAATCGTGAGAGCTTGTGATGGGCTAAGTTGGGACACCCCTGCAGGGTTATGATCTTTCGAAAGCCGTGCCCGCGGTTATGTGGCAGATTGGAATTTGTTAATGTCCGGTTGTAGAGAACTTGACAGAGGATCCGAAGTAAAACACACAACTGTGTGAGTAACCGTGACTATCTCTTTTCATTTTGAGAAGAGAACACGATGGGGTTATGTTTGATTCGTATGTAGTTCAGGATCTTTAGCGATCACTACCAATTGCGACCGTTTGCGTAGATGCTCATCTTATTCTTGTACTCGTAAGTTAGCCACCATATTATGCTTAGCCGCTGCTGCAACCTCACCACCTTACCTCTTCCTACCCAAAGCTTTGCTAGTCTTGATACCCATGGTTATGGGATTGCTGAGTCCTCGTGGCTCACAGATACTACAACACCAGATGCAGGTTCAGCCGAGATGATGCAGGAGCTGGTTCAAGTACTTCACTGGAAGCTCGACGAAGAGAGTGGCCGTATGCTTGTGACGTTTCGACGATCAGTAGTGGTTTCTACTAGGATTCGATCCTGACCTGTGGCTTTATGTTGTTTTGGTATCTTTCTTTGGATCTTCGCCCGTAGTCGGGTTGTGATGTTTTGAATGATGTTTTGCTTATGTAATGTATTGTGTGAAGTGGCGAGTGTAAGCCAACTATCTCCTTTTGCAATTTAATCCCTCTTTTACATGAGTCGTGCAAAGCTACCAAACTTGAGATCATTCTAGAATGGGCTTATACCTTTAAGTCGTGCCTCGACACGTAGGAGGTATAGTCCCATCCTGGGCATTACAAGTTGGTATTCAGAGCCTTCTCCGACCTAGAAGCCCCCACTGATTGATCGAATCGTTGACGGTTGAGTCTAGGCACACACTTGAAAATGTTTTGAGTCCTATATATATATATCGGAGAGTAGGATTTCTTTTGCTCCTCATCTCTTTCATTCTGGTGAGGACTTCTGACGATTACTCTTGCCTCTTCTACTCTCAAAAATGCACCAATTTTTTTTAGGATCTCACGAGTATTGTTTGGATTGTTTCGATGTCTTTGTGACGAGAACGTTGTTCTCGATGCCTCCTGTCATTAGGGGTTGTGGCAGTGTCCCGGGGAGTTGAGCTCCGAGGTGTTGTCGTCACAAATCCATCGCGGCAGTACTAGAATACTTAAGACGGCCGACATCGAAAACTCTCCTATGCGGTTAGTGGCAAGATAACCCCGACATCACCCAGTACTGGGAAGGTAGTTCGGGAGTATTGCCATAGCTTGTATAGTAGATGCGTTTCGAAGGTCCGAGGTAAACGGTTTCCGGAGATAACTGGTTATGTGTTGAAGGATGGATACAACTGGATGTAGGATTAGAGTTGAGTGCGCGGTGCTTCCCCTGTATCCCCAACACCTGATTGCATAACTGGAAACTTTCGGAAATTAATAGGTGGGTTCATCCAGTAGTTCTAGGCATTCTTCCAACGGATGCTCGATATGAAGTTCGGGGTTCTACATTGAGTGAAGTGGTTTTATGGACTTGTTCTGATCGGGAGTCGCATCTTAAAGGGTCCTTGGCTATGCTGATCCGGGGATTGCAAAACCCATTTGTAACACGTTCCATGAGCTTTCAGCACGAATATGTCGAACGAAGCTTCTATCTTGTATTTGTTCTATCTGTTCCTTGTTCCTTTTTTTATTTACCTTTTGTCTCCAAGTGGCTTCTCGACAAGCTGATGTACCTGCGGAATTCATTCGTTCAATTCTCTGTTCGGATGATATTGTGAAGATCATGTTGCATATCTATCCTTTGTTTTGTTTTGATTCTGGTATTCGAGTTGTTTCGATGTCAAATGTTGATTCCATACCTTTCCTAATCGGTGTTCTCATATTTCTATGGGAGTGCTAATTCTTCTTGACCATCAAGATCTTCATGTTAATCTTTCAACCGGTGTGCCTTCTCTTCAAGTTATTTCATACGGACGCCGTTGAGAAATCTGACGATTGTCTGTTTCATTCATCCAAAGTCGTCTTTGTTTTTCCCCACCCTCCCTCCCTTCTCTTTTTGGAGCCAGAAATTCTTAATGAAGTATCCATTTTATTCATGTGATATTTCTTCATTCTTTTCCTTCAATGTTCTTATCCGGTGATTTATCGTGAAGATGCTCAAGAGCTTCAAGTTCATCATTCTTTTGTTCTCAAATTCTGCCGGTGGATGTAATTCAAGAATTCGGTGTTGATCTTATCCTTTTCCTCTTTTCACAATGCTTTCTTATTCCGATGCACCAATTATTCATTCTCCTCTTGCTATTCATATCCGGAGAGCTCAAGATATCTCAGAAGATTCATAATTCCATTCTTAATCCGTTCAAATTATTTTGAGCATTGTCTTCTTATTCAAGCCATTTAATTCAACCGGTGCAATATCTCTTAAGCAATCTTTTCCAACGGTGATTTCTTTGAGTGGGCCCTAACCCACAGGTCTTTTTCCAGGATCTTACCTGACTCTTCTATTTTCTGGAGTTATACTCAAATTCTCTTTAAAGTGTGACGTGGGAATGATTTCCATCAGTCACATGCCTTCTCCAAGATCGCTTTCAAATTCTTTTCGTCATTGGTTCAACCTTTTTAATTCTTCATTCCGGAGTGCTCAACAATTCTTCATGACATTTCTCGTCTTCATTCTCAACATTTGAAGACCGGAGAAGTGTTTCTCTTAAATCTTGGCCCGTCTTCTTGAAGATTCGTGGTTCTAGCTTCTTGCCATCCTCATTATTGTTCAGATTGTGAGGAATTCTTTTATACCCTTCCGAAGCATTTCATGAATTCTTTCCATTGTGATCCTCCGAAGGCCATCATTTCAGAAGATTCTTCGTTCTCAGTTTTCAACTTCGTCCTCCAAATATTCTTCATTGATGTTTCTTCGTCGTCCCCATATTTTTATGGTGGTTCGTTCAAGTTTACCCTTCCTTTGTTATCTTATTAATCCACTCGTTCTTTTCATAATCCTACCGGTGGTTCATTGAAGATTTACCCAAGCTTGTGCTAGATCTCTCTTTAATTATTTTCCAACAATAATAAGTAGTATGCCAAATTCTTTGGTTGTCATCAATTAAATTGGTGAAGGAGATGCATAACATAATTCTTATTCTTATTCCTTCAAGGTGATTTAATTCTTTTGTTTGGAGCTTGTTCATCATATCATATTCTCGGTTCTAAGTTGTTCATCTTGTTTTCCGGAGCTCCAAGTTATTTCAATTATATCATTTCAAGCTCCATCTAATTCATCGCGGGCCTTGAATCTTATTCTTTTCATTTTTCACTTCTCATGCTTTCATTACCGGAGTTCTTCATGGTGGTTCATCATCATTTTATTCATCCTCGAAGTCTTCTTCAAGATTCTTGTTGGAGCTCAAGCATTCTTCATCATGCTTTCCAAGTGCAATCCTTTCTACCTTATCTTTCAGATGGTGTTATGTCATTTTGACAATTCCTTCATGTTTCATGATTAACGAGTTATCAAGAATGAGATATTAAAACCCATCATTTTCTTTGCTCAGGAGATCTTTCCAACCCTTCAATTTATTCATTGGAGTTATCTTGGGTTGTATGTCACCTAAAGCTTGCCCTAAGGATTGTTACTATTATGTTGCTTATAAATGACCCAAGTTCTTAATTATCCTCTCCGTGAGATAACTTTTTCGTCTCCTTGTTGATCTCAATCCAATCAAATTTTTTCGTAAGTGGCTGGTTGTCACCTCATAATTTTGAGATGTTCTCCATAAGCCCACATCAAGCTTATTCGTTTCGTTGTTGATTTTTCCATCAACTCTGTTCAACCCTTCTTCGTAAGGATGCTCTTTCAAATTCAATTTCGAGAGAAGTTGTCATTTTCTTCTCCGTTCTTTTCTTTCCAACGATCTAGCATCTATTCTCTCGTTCCGGAGGCTTTGTGATATTGCTCTCTTTGACCATCTTATCGTTTTATCGAGATCATGTTCTTTCCTTGTTGTCAATTTAACCGGAGTATTATGTCCTCTTTTCAAGTTCTCTCATCTTATCAAGTTTGCCTCTCTTTTCAACCGGAGTGCTGTCCAAATTCTGTCATTCTTATTACTTGGCTATACCATTGCAGTTTCTTATTCTTTTGGTTCGTAAGCTCTTGTTTCATGTCTTTCAACCTACAAGGTTCTTGTAATGTTCCTTGTTCCTCTCTTCTAACGGAATGTTTTCATCTTCGTTCATGTCCTGGCAACATTCAAATTCTCGTGGTGCCCCTTGTTCCTCCTTTTACCGGAGTGCTCTTAACTTTGTTCATCTCCGTTGCATTCTTTCTTTCAAGATTGTTCAACCTCTCAAGGTTCGTGGTTTCACTCGTCTGTCAAAGAAGCAACTTTGTTTTACCTCCTCCTCTTCCGTTTTTACCCAGTGATATCTCTAGGATCTCGGGTCGAGATCCTCTGTTAGTGTGGGAGAGTTGTGACGCCCGAAGACCGACGTCCCAGAAGATTCCAGAGATTCCAGATGTTTCGGGTTTCTCCCTTGTATTTCTTTTGTGCTTGTGTTATTTATTTTTGTATTGCATCATGTCATCATGCCATCATGTCATATTTTATTTTGTATCTCAACCTAAATAAATTGTGTGGACCTTCGGTCCATTTGAATCGAGGGAAGTGTGGCTTCTCTTTATAACTTATCCTCCAAATATTTAGGGAGCTATATAATAATATTCCATTTGTTTGGAATTAACCAACACACGTGCATAATTTTCCCCATGCTTTTCCTACTTCGAGTTTCTCCTTCAAAAACCTTGCCAATAATTCTTTTCCGTTGTTTCGAGGTTCCTCCAAAAATTCGAACATTTTTGGACACTTCAATAATCAAGTCTTAGTTCAAACCCATTTGAATTAAATTCAAATATGTTTGAATTATATTTTTCGTTCATGCCTTTTTCTATTTTTCTCGGACCGTGCTCATTTTTATGAGCCCGAGAAAAATATTAATCCCTTGTGCAACTTTGACCCTGACCCCCCCTTTTTCCTTTAGTCCTTCTCTTTTATTATTTTCTTCTGCTAAAAGATTCAGCAGCAGAAGAGAGCCCATCAGCCTTCCCTCCAGCCGGCCCATCTCCCTCCTGGCCCACTCCAGCCGGCCGAACCCTAGCTGGCCCGACTCACCCTCGCAGCGACCTCTCCTTCCGTCCCCTCGTCCGCTCCCTTCCAGCGCCGCACCCCCCGAGTGTCCCCCTCGACCTCTCGATCCCGAGCTCCATCTTCCCTCCCTCGAGCACCCCATCTCCTCTTGATCTCGATCTCCCCAGGCGCCGTACCCTCCGCACCAGCTCCGTGCCAGCGCGCTCCTCTCCAGGCCGCAGCGCCCTTCGCCTCCCTCTCCCGCGAGCAGGCCGCCCTAGCCAGCAGCCGCCCGCTGTTCGCAAGGCTGCAGCGGCCCGCGACCTTCGCCGCCGTCGCCTCCAGGCCCGCCGGCAGGATCCCGCGGCCGCGTCGCCGTCCAGCGCCTCGCGCCCGCACCCTCCACGCCGGATCGGGCCTCCCTCCGGTCCCCCCCTTCGCTTCCTCCAGCGGCAAGGCCCCGACGCCGCCCGGCCTCAGCCTCCCGCCGGCAAGGCGCCGACCGCGCCGGCCTCCCCTCGGTCTTCCTCCGCGCGCCAAGGCAGCAGCGCCTTCCGCGCCCCGATGGCCTCGACAGCGCCTCCCCGTGCTGCCCCTTTTGTTTTGCTCCTCTGTTGTTCTTTTGTTGTGTTGCCTTGTACTGTTGAACTTGTCAGGTGACCCGTGTACTCCTATACGACAAGACGGCAAGACCGCAATGACCCGAACATCTACATAATACAAGTTCATCTACGGATACCCAAACGTCTACGACCGAGTACGACTACCGTCGCCGAGACCAAGTACCACTACATAAAACGTGTACCCCGACGTCAACTTCGACGCGACAAGTACCCCTCCGATGACAAGTACATCTACGAACGGGAACGCCTACACGACGTCGCAAGTACCACGACACGTAACGTGAACGTCTACCGTCGCCGAAGACCCGTGAACAACTACTTCCTCTTCGGCCGTGTACCACTACTTCCCTCTCCGAAACGGAACGTGAACGACTACTTCCGCTACTTCCACTACGATCTCGAACCCCTCCGAGAACGATTGTCCCGAAGGTATAACCCCGAGACGATGACCCGTGAGATGTTTGATGTGTTGTATGAAATGTTTCCCTTGTGTGCTCCGTGCCCGAATCATCTTTTGTCGTGTTCCTCGGTTGCCTCGTCGCCGACTCGTGGGAACCCGGTGACGGGATCACCCCACCTTTCATCTCGTTTGACTCGCCCACGCCATCTATCTTTTGCATCGGTCTCTCAATGAGTTACCGGAACCGATATGATGCGTTGCATCATTTTCGGATCGTTGCCGTGGTACCTTTTCTTTCCACCACGGGGACAATACTTCATATCATCTTCTTGTCAACTTTTATAATTGCATAAAACTTGTTCATGTCATCCGCATCATTTTAACAACATTAAAATGTGTGAATTGTTGTTTGCTTAAATTTCTAAACATGCTCATGGGGATTTTCCGGAATTGTTGTTGTTATCTTCCGGCCTCATTTAAAATGTCTAAATAGTGTAGTTTTATTATGCTTCACCTCTTGCCATGTTAAAAACAATTCATCTTGTCTTGTAAATAACGAGAGTCAATTAAATAATTATAATGTGGTGTTTCGTCAATATGCAACTCATTGCATATTGAGCTCCACTTAACTTGTAGTTTTGTTTGTGCTCCTTGCCATGCCATGCATATTTAAACTGGACATGCATCATACTTGGATGTGCATCGTATGCCATGTTTATGCTTGTGTGTTTACCGTGTTGTTTGCTTCTTTACGGTTGCTTCTCTTGTTAGCTTCGGATTCGCTCGACTTGTTGCTCCGTCTACTTCGTGGACCCGTTCTTCTCCCTTGCGGAATTCCAGGCAAGATGATCATACCCTTGGATACCTTTACTACCATTGTCATGCTTAGTTGTCTCGATGCTATCGTTACATGTCACGCTACCCATCTTTTATGTCAGCCTCTCCTTGTTGCCATGAAACCTCTAACTTTTGACACCTTCCTAGCAAAACCACTATTTGGCTATGTTACCCGCTTGCTCAGCCCCTCTTATAGCGTTGTTAGTTGCAGGTGAAGATGAAGTTCGTTCCAGGAGGGAACTTGTTGTTGTTATATCACAATATCTATAATTACTATTAACTCACCTATATACTGGGCATGGGTGGAAGGCTTGGCCTTTTGCTCGGTGTTTTGTTCCACTCATGCCACCTTAGGCGCCGATAAACCGGCATTATGTTCCTTGTTTTTGCGTTCCTTACATGATGGGTGGATGGGGACCCCTTGACAGTTCGACTTTGAATAAAACTCCTCCAGCAAGGCCCAACATTGGTTTTAATTTGCTCATAATAACAACTTAATTAATAATTAAATTTGCATAGGGCGTCGCGTCCCCGGGTTCTTAATTCTACATAGAAGGGGGGGCCAGTGCTGATGGTGTTGGTCCCAAATAGAGTCGTGTGCGGTGCCACCCAGTTATTTGGGGTCTTCGGTTGCTGTACGCTGTGCTCATCCGGTCATGGCCTGAGACGAGATACGCGCGGCTAGTATCAGGGTGTCGGCACGCCGGGAGGTCTTGCTGGACTTGTTTTACCATTGTCGAAATGTCTTGTGCTACCGGGATGCCGAGCCTGATCGGTTTTCCCTAAGATAAGGAGTGATGATATCATATTTATCGCTTCAGCTAATCGTGAGAGCTTGTGATGGGCTAAGTTGGGACACCCCTGCAGGGTTATGATCTTTCGAAAGCCGTGCCCGCGGTTATGTGGCAGATTGGAATTTGTTAATGTCCGGTTGTAGAAAACTTGACAGAGGATCCGAAGTAAAACACACAACTGTGTGAGTAACCGTGACTGTCTCTTTTCATTTTGAGAAGAGAACACGGTGGGGTTATGTTTGATTCGTATGTAGTTCAGGATCTTTAGCGATCACTACCAGTTGCGACCGTTTGCGTAGATGCTCATCTTATTCTTGTACTCATAAGTTAGCCACCATATTATGCTTAGCCGCTGCTGCAACCTCACCACCTTACCTCTTCCTACCCAAAGCTTTGCTAGTCTTGATACCCATGGTTATGGGATTGCTGAGTCCTCGTGGCTCACAGATACTACAACACCAGATGCAGGTTCAGCCGAGATGATGCAGGAGCTGGTTCAAGTACTTCACTGGAAGCTCGACGAAGAGGGTGGCCGTATGCTTGTGACGTTTCGACGATCAGTAGTGGTTTCTACTAGGATTCGATCCTAACCTGTGGCTTTATGTTGTTTTTGTATCTTTCTTTGGATCTTCGCCCGTAGTCGGGTTGTGATGTTTTGAATGATGTTTTGCTTATGTAATGTATTGTGTGAAGTGGCGAGTGTAAGCCAACTATCTCCTTTTGCAATTTAATCCCTCTTTTACATGAGTCGTGCAAAGATACCAAACTTGAGATCATTCTAGGATGGGCTTATACCTTTAAGTCGTGCCTCGACACGTAGGAGGTATAGTCCCATCCTGGGCATTACAATATTGCAACTCCACCAACTGCCCCTGTTTCTCCAGAAGTTGTAGTGACTGGGACTGCTTTCGTTGCTCCGGCTGAGCCCACCGTTTTAGCCAAACATACGGCTAAAACGGAGAAACTATATAAAGAGAAGGGTAAATGGAGTACTGAGTTATCCAATCTTGCTGATATGAGTGCCCAAGAAATCTATTCCGGGTACTTAAACCGGCTCCACAGCAGCCGTGATTATGAAGCGGGCTTGGTTAATCTGATGAAAGAAAAATATGAGGTAATCTTTTCCTTCTGACTTTGTGCTTTTGATATGCTTCTATCTCATAGTAGCCCCCAAGTTCCGGTTTAGCTATGTGTTTGAAGGTGAACCGGAACTTATAACTTGAACAATTGATCTTACATTAGCCCCCAAGTATCAAGTAGATAACTTGGTTATGTATTTGATACTTGTAAGAATTTCTTCTGATACTTCAATGTTCCATTAGCCCCCAAGTGTCAAGTATACAACTTGCTTGTGTGCTTGAGACTTTTGTCTTTGAACTGCTGTTGTTTATTGCTTCAACTTTACATTAGCCCCCAAGTGTCAAGCAGACAACTTGTTTGTGTGCTCGAGACTTGTCTGGTCTTTGTTTCTTATCACTTGTTTTGACTTGCAGGCTGACTTAAGCCGGAATGCTGAGGAAATCAATGAACTTCGGAGCCGTCTTGCTGAAATAGAGTCTGCTGCCTCAAAAGCCAAGAAAGATCTGAAGGTGAGCTTAAAGACTGCGGAAGAGTTGAAAAAATTCTTTGAAGAAGAGCGGGCTGCCTTCGAAGTCCAGAAGAAAGAACTAGAGAAAAGGGCAAAAGACGCTGAGGAAGTCCTTAATCCGGTAACTGAAGAGTTAACCGGCTTAAAGCGGCAAATAGAATTGATGACCTCTGCTGTCTTTGGTAAGTCTTCTGATCTGTATTCCTGCTTCATCCTTGCAAGCTTCCATCTGTGCCGGTTTAATTGTGATATTCATATGCTGGGCGCCGTGTCACCCATCTTGGGGATGATCTACGGAAGAAACTTAAAGCATGTTACACTTTGGTCGAGCAGCTGTATTCCGGCGCTCAGAGGATCATCAGTGCAACATCTTTCGGTAAACCGGCCCCCACGACCATCCAAGGCACGTTGGAAAAGTTGTCTGTTCTACCAGTGCGTCTAGAAGAAGTTAAAAAAAATCTGCTGCTCGAGCCGGTGCCCTCCTGGCACTTACCAGGGCTAAAGCCTGGGTTCCAGATCTTGATCCGGAAGAAGCTTTGAATGGATTTCCTGACACCAAAGAAGATGGTTCTACTTTTACCGCGAAGGACCTCCACGCCTTGACGAAGGAGATGCGTCCCCTCGCCAGCAAGCTTGCAGCTGAGTCCGATTTATCCAGGTATCATCCGGGGTACGACTTGCAAAACGAGCAGGTGGAGCGGCCGGTTTATGACACCGTCAATTTAACCCCACCAGTTCGCCCTCATACCTTCGCTCCAGATATCGAACCTTCTGAACTTATCAGCGAAGAGATGTACTTCCGGGCCTTGACGAAGATTGATTGGTGTGTTCCGGACTTCCAACCGCTTCAAGAGGACGAAGATATTCCGGATCAAGCCGATGGCCAGCCATCTCAGCAGGAAGGAGCATAACTCAGAATTTATTGTTGTAGTTGAAGCCCCGCTTTATCAAACAATCTTTTAAACCGTCAGGCTTGCTATGCCTTGTAATAGGATAGCTGAAACATGATCCGCTTTGAGCTGGATATTCTGACTTCTTGTTTTAATGTTTGCCAAATTAAATTTCGTCTGATGTCACTTATCGTGCGCGTCATCTGTTTCTGCATAAGTAAAACTGAAAACATGTCCTAGCGGTTTACCACTGGACAGATTAAATTGCTCTCACAGTATACCAAACAAGTATATACTTATCTCAAAAATAAATTTATACCTGAGACCAAGCATGCTCCATACTCTTAATCCGGTAGAATTTAAAATTTCTTGATGAAGATCTTCATGGATCCAATAACAAACCCGGGCTTGATAAAAGACACCGGTTTATATCGTTCTAAAACTTTGTCCAGAAGTTTGTAGCTTGTTGCCTGATGGATGATCCGGGTTATAATGAACACCGGTTTATTCATGCTGGTATTCATGACCCAGACTTTTCACTTTATAGATATGTGGTCAGCTTCTGTAGCTGTTCCACTCCGGTTTAAAGAGTCATAAAACATAAACACCAAAGATGCGAATTTGCAAATAAAACCATGTAGTCAAGGCTTTTTAAGAGCTGCCAGGCTCAAAGCAAGGTTCAGCCAATCACTGGATGTGGATTATCCATCTTTCCAGAGGGCCGTTGGATGTGGATTATCCATCTTTCCATATGAACCATAAGAAAAAATTTAGCCAATCACTGGATGTGGATTATCCATCTTTCCAGAGGGCCTAGCCAATCACTAGATGTGGATTATCCATCTTTCCAGAGGGCCGGTGGATGTGGATTATCCATCTTTCCACTTGAACCATAATAAAAAATTTAGCCAATCACTGGATGTGGATTATCCATCTTTCCAGAGGGCCTAGCCAATCACTGGATGTGGATTATCCATCTTTCCAGAGGGCCGGTGGATGGATGCGGCTAAACCCGACTGTCTATATAGTTTTCCCTAGCTCCATGGAATCATGGGTAGATCTTGAAGCGTCCTCCCTTGAACCGGATGTGACCTCATGCTCTTTAGAGAGTTTTATTACTTCTGTGTATATTCTGCAAAAAATCAATTTTAAACCGGCCAATATGTTGAAATATAACATATGATAAAACATGCATGTTTGTCCTCACAAGATATTTGTATTGGAAAAAAGGATGAGCCCCCGGTTTACCGAGGGTGCCGGTTTATTCATTGATCATAATATATACATAGGATACAGTGGAGCTCATAGCTCAAGTATAGTATGGCTGCAAATGAGCGATGTTCCATGGCCTCTTCGTCTCCTCCTCTGATGTCCGTGAGTCTTTGTGTTCTCGAACGTCCAGCAGGTAATATGAAACATTGTGCAGATTCTTGCTGACCACAAAGGGCCCTTCCCAAGGTGGTGATAATTTGTGCATATCTGTTTGATCTTGGATGAGCCGGAGTACCAAGTCGCCCTCCTGGAACGTCCTTGTTTTGATCCGGCGGCTATGATACCTGCGTAAGTCTTGTTCATAAATTGCAGATCGTGCCGCAGCTATATCACGCTCTTCATCCAGCCGGTCCAAGCTGTCTTGCCTTGCTCTCTCGTTGGCCGCCTCAACATAAGCCGTTGCCCTTGGTGAATCATGACAGATATCACTTGGAAGGACCGCTTCAGCACCATAAACCATGAAGAATGGTGTGTAACCTGTGGACGGGTTTGGTGTAGTGTTGATACTCCAAAGAACAGATGGTAACTCCTCAACCCAACATCCTGGGGTTCTCTACAAAGGAGTCATAAGCCGGGGCTTGATACCTCGCAAAATCTCCTGATTTGCCCTTTCAGCTTGACCATTGGATTGGGGGTGGGCCACAGAAGATACATCTAAGCGAATATGCAAAATTCTTCCATCTCACCCTGAGATAAATTGGTGCCATTGTCTGTGATGATGCTGTGCGGAAAGCCAAACTAAAAAATTACCTTTTTGATGAATTTGACTGCCGTTGCCGCATCACACTTGCTTATAGGCTCTGCCTCAATCCACTTTGTAAACTTATCCACTGCTACTAGCAGATGAGTTTTCTGATCTTGGGATCGCTTGAAGGGTCCAACCATATCAAGCCCCCAAGTCGTAAACGGCCAAGTTATTGGTATCATCCGGAGCTCCTGCGCCGGAACCGGAGCACGCCTCGAAAATTTCTGACAAGCATCACACTTGCGGACCAAATCTACCGCATCAGCATGAGCGGTTAACCAATAGAAACCATGCTGGAACGCTTTAGCCACCAATGATTTTGAACCGGCATGATGACCACAATCCCCTTCATGGATCTCGCGAAGAATCTCACAACCTTCCTCAGCTGATACACACCGCTGAAATACTCTAGAAGTACTGCGATGATGAAGCTCTCCGTTTGCAATTGTCATGGACTTAGAACGCTGGACTATCTGTCGTGCCTCGATCTCATCATCCGGTAACTCTCCTCGGCTCAAATACGCCAAGTAAGGCTGCGTCCAATCCGGGATTACATGAAGTGCTGCAACTAACCGTGCCTCCGGATCAGGAACAGCTAGGTCTTCCTCTGATGGTAGTTGAACCGAAGGACTGTGCAACTCATCCAAAAAGGTATTTGGCGGCACTGGCTTACGTTGGGAGCCTAGCCGGCTTAAAGCATCGGCCGCTTCGTTCCGTCGCCGGTCTATATGATCCACCTGATACCCCTTGAAATATCCTGCAACTGCTACAACTTCTCGTCTGTAAGCTGCCATAAGAGGATCTCGGGAATCCCACTTGCCTGAAACTTGTTGTGCCACCAGATCTGAGTCACCAAAGCACTTGACCCGGCTCAAGTTCATCTCCTTTGCCATCCGCAAGCCATGAAGTAACGCTTCGTATTCCGCCGCATTGTTAGTACAAGGAAACAACAAACGGAGGACGTAACAAAATTTATCACCTCGGGGGGAAGTTAAAACAACTCCAGCCCCCGAGCCTTCCAACTGTCTTGAACCGTCAAAGTGAATCGTCCAGTACATAAGATCCGATTTCTCCTCAGGGGTTTGTAACTCTGTCCAATCATTGATGAAATCCACCAATGCCTGAGATTTTATAGCGGTGCGTGGCACATACTTTAATTCATGTGGGCTGAGCTCAATGGCCCACTTTGCCACTCTACCCGTAGCTTCCCTGTTCTGGATTATATCCCCCAACGGTGCTGAACTAACCACAGTTATTGGATGACCTTGAAAATAGTGCTTCAGCTTCCGGTTTGCCATGAACACACCATATACCAGCTTCTGCCAATGCGGGTACCTTTGTTTGGACTCAATGAGTATTTCACTCACATAATTAACCGGGCGCTGAACCGGGTATTCCTTTCCTGCTTCCTTGCGCTCAACCACAATTGCAACACTGACTGCCCGTGCATTAGCAGCGACGTATAACAACAACGGCTCCTTATCAACAGGGGCAACCAGGACCGGTGGCTTTGCCAGTTGCCGCTTCAAATCCTCAAATGCCGCGTTGGCCTCATCACTCCATATAAACCGTTCTGTTTTCTTCAACATCTAATAGAGTGGAATCGCCTTCTCTCCCAAACGGCTGATGAACCGGCTTAATGCTGTGATCCGGCCAGCGATACGCTGAACATCGTTGATGCAAACTGGCTTAGTCAAAGATGTAATGGCCTTGATCTTCTCCGGATTAGCTTCTATTCCTCTGTTTGAGACCAAGAATCCCAGTAGTTTACCTGCCGGAACACCAAAGGCACACTTCTCCGGATTAAGCATCATCTTGTAGGCCCGAAGATTGTTAAAAGTCTCCTTAAGATCCTCTATCATTGTCTCCTCTTTCCTTGACTTAACCACAATGTCATCCACATAGGCATGAACAGTCCTCCCTATCCGTCCTTTAAGACAATTCTGAACGCAACGCTGATAAGTTGCTTGAGCACTCTTGAGCCCAAAAGGCATACATACATAGCAAAAAGCACCAAAAGGGGTTATGAAAGCTGTCTTCTCTTGGTATTTAACTGCCATCTTGATCTGGTGATATCCTGAGTATGCATCTAAAAAACTTAGCCGCTCACATCCCGCTGTGGCATCAATAATCTGATCAATGCGAGGGAGAGCAAAAGGATCAGTTGGGCAGGCTTTGTTAAGGTCTGTGTAGTCCACACACATTCTCCACTTCCCTTTCTTCTTTAACACCAGCACCGGATTAGCCAACCATTCTGGGTGAAAGACTTCCACTATGAATCCTGCGGCCAAAAGCCTGGCCACTTCTTCTCCTATTGCCTTGCGCCTTTCTTCGTTGAAGCGGCGTAAGTATTGTTTAACCGGTTTATATTTCGGATCAATGTTAAGGCTGTGCTCAGCGAGTTCCCTCGGTATACCTGGCATGTCAGAAGGTTTCCACGCAAAGATATCCCGGTTCTCACGGATGAACTCAATGAGCGCGCTTTCCTATTTGGGATCAAGGTTAGCGCTAATAGTGAACTGCTTGGACGAACCACCTGGCACAAAATCAACTTGCTTGGTCTCCTCCGCCGATTTAAACTTCAACGCCGGATCATGCTCGGTAGTTGGTTTCTTCAGCGGAGTCATATCTGCCGGATCAACATTATCTTTATAGAACTTCAACTCTTCCGTGGCACATACTGCCTCCGCATAGGCTACATCTCCTTCTTCACACTCCACTGCTATCTTGCGACTTCCATGAACCGTGATCGTGCCCTTGTGACCCGGCATTTTGAGTTGCAGATAAACATAACATGGCCTAGCCATAAACTTGGCATAAACCGTTCTCCCGAATAAAGCGTGATAGGGACTCCGGATCTTGACAACTTCGAAAGTTATCATCTCTGACCTGGAATCATGCTCATCTCCAAAGGTAACTTCTAAATCAATTTTCCCAACTGGATAAGCCGACTTACCTGGAACCACTCCATGGAACACCGTGTTTGATTGTCTCAACTACTTATCCGTTAGGCCCATACGACAGAAGGTCTCATAATACAAGATATTGATGCTGCTACCACCGTCCATAAGAACCTTAGTGAACTTATAACCTCCCACCTGGGGTGCTACCACTAAGGCCAAGTGGCCCGGATTATCCACCCGCATCGGGTGATCCTCCCTACTCCATACAATGGGCTGTTCTGACCAGCGCAGAAATTGCGGTGTTGCCGGTTCAACCGCGTTAACTGCCCGCTTCAATACCTTCTGATCCCGTTTACACAGACTTGTGGTGAATACATGGTATTGCCCACTGCTCAATTCCTTCGGATTATTCTGATATCCGGATTGCAGTTGTTGTTGCTGACGCTGCTGATTCCCCTGATTATTGTAATTCCCTTGGCCCTGCTGTTGATTGCCTTGGTTATTGTAATTACCTTGGCCATGCTGTTGATTGCCTTGGTTATTGTAATTACCTTGGCCATGCTGCTGAATGCCTTGGTTATTGTAACCACCCTGGTTACGCGGCTGATTGCCCTGGTTATTATAACTTCCTTGACTATTTTGATTACCGGCCCGGTTTTGATAACCATTGTTATTGCCCCTGTATCCTGATCTTGAGCTGCTCCCCTGATGACCCGGACCATAAAACCCTGGGCCTGAACCACCATTTGGAGGCCTGTCATAAGGATTAAAGCGGCCCGTCATTGCTTCCATAAGGGGCCTGCACTCTCTTATAGTGCGTTTTGCCGGTCGTTGTTTCGAGCCATGCTTCGGACAAGGTTGATCTAACTCTTGGTCCCAGCTAACAGCCCCTCCGCCGGTTTGTGGAGGTGGGTTGCCCATGCTATGCTGAAAACCCCCTTGAACTTGAGTATTGGCCACGAAGTCAGAGCCACCTTCTGCCTTTCGTTTGCCCAAGAAACTTGCAGTAGCCGGATTAACTTGCGCCGGTTTACCAGGTTTGTTAACATTCTCTGCCTTGTCTCCTTCAGCTTCTGGATACTTGGTATTATCAGAGTCCCCATATTTTACCAGAGCACTCATGAGAGTTCCCATATCATTGCAATCCCTTTTAAGCCGTCCTAGTTTTAACTTTAAAGATTCAAACTGGCAATTGTTTTACAAAGTCACTATCGCCGTACTAGGATTGATACTATTCGAAGAGTGCAAGATCTCTGATACTCGCCGCACCCAAGCACTTGTAGACTCCTGTTCTCCTTGCACGCAGGCTGCTAAGTCCACCACTAACATCGGCTGCTTGCATGTATCTTTGATGTTTTTGATGAACTGACGACGTAGCTCTCCCCATGATCCGATGGAATTAGGGGGTAAACCTTTTAACCAGGTCCGGGCTGTGCCCTCCAGCATCATGGTGAAATATTTTGCACAAGCCGCTTCATCCACGTCCAACATCTCCATGGCCATCTCATAACTTCCCACCCAAGCTTCAGGAGGTAAATCCGTAGTGTAATTAGGTACCTTGCGGGGCCCTTTAAAATCTTTGGGTAATTTTACACTCCGTAAAGCGGGGATAAGACACTGTACTCCAAAGGAACTTGTCGTAATTCCTGTCTCTGCCGTGGCAGTTTGAACCGGCGTTGTCTGACGGACCTCCTCCCGGGCTACAGATCTAACCCGGTTTGCATCCTGAGCTTGAGCATCCACGCCTGCCGGATTATCCTGTCTGTGCCGATGTCGCCTATGCTCACTGCTAGATACCTCTGGCTCCTCCCAATGCCTAGTGTAACTCCGGCTGGGATGTGGTGTTGAATGTAGTCTCTCCCTGCTATGAGAGTATGCTTGCTGCTGTATTAACGCCGTATTAAGCAACTCCTTGGCCCGGCGTGCCTCCAACGCTGCCCGGGATGTCCCCTCCACGGGTAAAGCGGCCAGACGTGCAGCAGCAGCCACGATGTTATCCAAAGGATTTGAGTAATGACCTGGAGGGGTAGGAACGTGAGGTGCAGACGTGATCCGCCGATCTTTCTCCGCAGTGGGTTGCTGAACCGGCTCTTCGCTGGCTGGAGGAGCCCTCCGGTTTAAAGCCGGATTGTTGCTGGCTCCAGTCCCGGGTGTCCTGAATAGATCCGTCGCTTCATAAACCGACGGTAGACGAGACTGGTACTTCCGACCCCTTACTCCCTGCACAGAGGCCCGCTCCATCCTTAGATAAAAAGCTTGATCATCCAGCTCCGCCTGTCTTATTGCTATCATCGCCTTCTCTGCTTTCAAATCCTCTTTCAATTGATCAATCCGGCCCTTTAACTGAAGGAGCTCTGCATCATGTTGCGCCTTGTCTGCTGGAGCTACCGTTTCCACCGCTTTAGCTGTGAACTCCTTGATCAAGGTGGATAGAACGTCAGTAGGTGAGAGGGCCGGGCCGCTCCCCCCTACACCAGCTTCTGCTGTCGCCCCGTTCACCGTGGGCTGTGAACCGGCCATAAAGACAGCCACCCGGTTTGGCGGGTCAAAGGAGTCCGGAATATTGTTTCCGTCGGACTCACCCTCAGACCGGCCGTCCTGCAACTGATACAAAGACTTAGTTTCTCCGGATGAAGATTCGTCGTCGGAGTAGACAACTGTTGCATCGTCGGATTCCGATCCGTCCTAGGTTTGGACCCCATGAATTGCTCCAACGAACACGCGCTTCATGGCGGGCTGAATCCGGGCCGATCTCGCACGCTGAGCCGTCTCGATGATGTTGGGGAAGATGTCCGACTCAGGTCCCGGTTCACCGATCTTGCCGATGAAGACGTGGATGTCGCCGAAGGGAACCCGGTACCAGTATTCGATCGAATCGGCCTCCGGCCCCCAGCCTGCATCGTCGATGTAGATCCGGCCGCGGCGACTCTTGGTCATCCGGCCGACCGCGTAACCCTTGAGCCCTTCAAAGCTGCCCTTCAAGAACTCGAAACCAGCGTGCGGAGGTCCCACGGTGGGCGCCAACTGTCGTGGAATTAGCACGGCAGATGTCCGGTTTAACGGACTTGATGATGGAACCATCGCACGGGTTAGCTTGAAGGGGTTCATAGCACACAAAGGACACAGAGGGTTTATACTAGTTCGGCCCCTTCGATGAAGGAAAAATCCTACGTCTAGTTGGTTTGGTATTGCTTGGGCGTCGGTTTACAGGGAGCGGATCGCTTGCCTGTAGTCTCGATGGGTTGATTCTTGCTTGTCCCTGAACCGTCGCCGGGTCGTCCCTGTATAAAGATTGGCGACGCCCAGTCCGGTTTACAGAGTCCCGAGGCCGGCTCATACTTGTGTCCGCCTCGGCCTCTGTTCTTTCTTCCTTATTCCTCAAGTTACATCATCGGGCGGTTTACAAACCATGACTCTTTACATGGGCCCTAAGATCTAATGGGCCGTAGCCTTTATGGAATATTACAACTACATTATAACAAGCCGGTTTACACTAGCCGGTTCATACCTGCTAGTAATATCCCTGACAAGTATCGAGTTGTAATATCGAGTTGTAATTTAATGAAAGTGTGATGATCATCATTATTAGAGCATTGACCCATGTGAGGAAAGGCTAAATCAAGAAAGCCCCTCCAAAGAAAGGCCAAAGAAAAAAAAGAAAGGCCCAAAAAAAGGGAAAGAAAAGAAAAAAGGGACAATTGCTACTATCTTTTTCCACACTTGTGCTTCAAAGTAGCACCATGTTCTTCATGATAGAGAGTCTCATGTTTAGTCACTTTCATATACTAGTGGGAATTTACATTATAGAACTTGGCTTGTATATTCCAACGACGGGCTTCCTCACATGCCCTAGGACTTCGTGAGCAAGCAAGTTGGATGCACACCCACTTAGTTTCTTTTGTTGAGCTTTCATACATTTTTAGCTCTAGTGAATCCGTTGCATGGCAATCCCTACTCACTCACATTGATATCTATTGATGGGCATCTCCACAACCACCTCTCTATTCCACATAGTGCTATGTCCATGGCTCACACTCATGTATTGCATGAAAGTTGAAAGGTTTGAAAGAATAGAGTATGAAAACAGGTGCTTGGCTGAAAGCGGGGTTGTGCATGATATGAATATTTTGTGTGATGAAGAGGGAGCATAGCCAGACTATATGATTTTGTAGGGATAACTTTCTTTAGCCATAGTATTTTGAGAAGACATGATTGCTGTGCTAGTATGATTGAAGTATTATTATTTCTTATGTCAATATGGACTTTTGTCTTGAATCTTTCAGATCTAAACATTCATGCCTCAATTAAGAGAATTACATTGAAAACTATGTTGGTTAGCATACCACATCAAAAATTCTGTTTTTATCATTTACCTAGTCGAGGACGAGTAGGAATTAAGCTCGGGGATGCTTGATACGTCTCCAACGTATCTATAATTTTTGATTGTACCATGCTATTATTTATGATGTTTTGGATGTTTAATGGGCTTTGTTATACACTTATATTATTTTTGGGACTAACCTACTAACCTGTCGTGGAATTAGCATGGCAGATGTCCGGTTTAACGGACTTAGTAATGGAACCATCGCACGGGTTAACTTGAAGAGGTTAAAAGCACACAAAGGACACATAGGGTTTATACTAGTTCGGCCCCTTCGATGAAGGTAAAAGCCTACGTCTAGTTTGGTTTGGTATTGCTTGGGCGTCGATGAACAGGGAGCAGATTGCTTGCCTGTCTCTCGACGGATTGTCTCTTGCCCTTGAACCGTCTCCGGGCCGTCCCTTTATATAAGAGGCAACGCCCGGTTCGGTTTACAGAGTCCCGAGGCCGGCTCATAATTGTGTCCGCCTCGGTCTCTACTCTTTCTTCCTTGTGTCTCAAGTTACATGATAGGACGGTTTACAAACCCTAACCTTTACACATGGGCCTTAAGCCTTCATGGGCCGTAACCTCTACTGAGTTTTTAGTTACACAGCTACATTACCATAATCCGGATCTCCCTAGCCGGTTTATACCTGCTAGTAATATCCCTGACATTAGGCCCCAGAATGACTTGAACTTGTTCATGTCAGTCTTCTAAACCTTGCATAAACTTCCTTCCTGTATCTTCTCTGTTTTGTAAACCGGCTATGACGTCATCCATAGAAATCATTTGATTCGATCATGACATCACCTCCGCATTTATTGCGCACAACCGTTTTGTTACCTTTGTTTAAAGGCCATCCCGAAAATCGAGGCGACAAGAGAATCTTTATCCAATCTCTGACTTCCTCGAATCCCGCGCTTGCCGTTTCGTCTCTCCACCTTTATAAATACTGCCGCATCTCTGCCTTTCTTCCTTCCTCTCGTCTTCTTCCTCCGTCGCCCGAAGCTTCTCCGCTGTTCTCAAGCTCGTCGCCATCGTCAACCAGGCCGCTGCATCAACCTGAACCGTGTCCAGATTACTCCGCCGCCGTCCCTTCCATTCTCAGGTATTCCTTTTCCCTCGCTGCAGATCTGTAACTTAGGGTTTCTCCATTGCTTCTGCCATGAGACCTCGAAGCTCTGTCTATTCATCCTACGGGCTGTTTTCTGCAGTAGATTCGAATCCTTAGTTTGTTTCGAACGCGCCCCTGCTCCGCAGTTTTATGCTTAGATTCATATTTCCAAGTTCGCCCTTAGATTCATTTGCTCTTGTAGAAAGACCTTCGCAGTTCCTCTGTGATAGATCTGCGTAAATTTCATTTTTTTCTTACCGCTCAGATCTATTTTACTTTAGCCTTCTGTAGAAACCTGTTTCTTCGTCTTGATAGATCTGTAAGACACTCGCCGGTTTAGTCAATTATACATTGTTTCTGCAACGCGTCAATCATGAACCCGACGATTTAGCTTCTTTCTTTTTCGTTATCATAAACCGGTAGCAGCTCGTTTCCCGCTTGCTTACGGGTTGTCAATGCCATTAGCCTTCTGCCTAAACCGTCGATGTAATTTGATAACATGATCCGGTCTATCCTTCAGTATTTGAATAATCCGGATTTTGCACTTTACTTTTTTAGCGCTTTCCTTCCGCCAATATGTCTGCCAAGCAATTTGTTTCTTGCAACTGGGTCCCTTCCCGCATTACGGAAGAGGACTTAGCTAATGCTGCTGCAATTGGTACTCTGGGCCCTCAAGCGGTTCTGAAATGGCGGGCCCCAGGGGGTGAATGACCCCTACCCCCAAAGAAGGGGAAATTATTGTCTTTTTTGATCATATAGTCCGGGCTTTAGTCCCCCCGGTTCAAAATTCTTCCGGGACGTGCTGGCCGCTTTTCAGCTTCATCCTCAGGACATAGGTCCAAATTATGTATCAAACGTCTGTAATTTCCAAGTCTTCTCTAAGGTATACCTTCAAGAAGAACCGTCAGTGGATTTGTTCCGAGACTTTTTTCACTTAAACTGGCGGACCGAGTTCACTGCCGGACCACATCAAGAACTGGGTGGTGTAAGTATTCAGAAGAGGAGAGATGTAGTTTTTTCTCATGCTGCTCTCCATACACACCCCAAGGATTGGAATCAATCCTGGTTTTATTGCAAGGATACCTCGCCTGAGGGAGAGAAACCACTGCCGGGTTATCGTGAACATCGTCTTCCTGAAGATCATCCACTGACGCAGCGTCTTAGCTCCTCTGAACGGCCCCGGTTCGCCCCTCAACTCGCCAAACTCAAAGCCTTTATGGCCAACGGATTGACAGGAGTTGACTTCGTGCGTTGTTGGCTTGCCTGGAGTATTCTCCCTCTGAGCCGGCGCTCTGGTTTGATGTGTCAGTATAACGGAAAGCCGGATGATCCTCAGCGCTATACCGACGTCATGCTTCCTGAGAAGGAAGTTATTGAAACTGCTAAGAAAATGCTCAACATCTCCTTGGAGAAATGTAGCCAAACCGGATTGGCCACATATTACAAGAAGAACAAATTGCCAGCAGTAAGTCTTAACCTCTCCTATTTGCGTCTAATCCGTCCATATGAATTACTCCTTGTATTTATTTTTCCCTTTCTGCATAGGCCGATGATCCGTTTTGGATGAGAAAATCTCAGGACAAGTCAGGTAAACAGCCACGCCGAAAAACCTTTGCTGTTAAGAAGAAAAAGGCAGCTACTGGCTCCGGTTCACATGTTGAAGAAGATGATCCGGATTCTGAGGTATGAATTGATCCTGATATGCTTTGATCTCTTTTATCCAGATTTATATTAACAGTGTCTCTTCACAGGATTTGGCTGAAGCTGATAAAGCGGCCGAAACTGAGGTAATCCTTCTTTCTTCAGATTCTGAACCGTCGGTGCCCAAGATTCATAAGGCATCTCGGAAGTACCCTTTTTCTCATCCTTACGCTCAACTGGACCCCAATTTTCTTTTGAAGAAGCAGCAACATGAAGCCCGCCGGACTACACGCCATAGTGGCCATGTAGTCGAGTCATCCGGAATATCTCTCACTCCGGCCCGGAGGCGCCGCTCCGAGGTTTTACTTTCTCCAACTCTTCTTCATCCCAAGGCCGGACTTATACGCAAACCACTTAAACCGTCCGATCCTAATTATCAGGAGACACCTTTATCATCTTCCGGCGAATCAACTGCCACACAGGTCCCAACTCTGAAAACTGTCGCTGGGTAAGTCCTTTATCTTATCCGGTTTACCTTTGTATTTTCCTTTATGATTCTAATTTCTTTTTCAATTCCTTTCAGCAAACCCAAGCCTAGAAAAAAGGCAAAGGACAGCAAAACGGTTCCTGAGACTGCTACTGATGATCCGGTAGCTGATCCGGACACAGTCATCCCTTCGGAAAACGAGCCTACAGTTCAGCTTGACGATCCTGCTCCCATGGATCATGATTATGTTGCTGCTCCTGAAAATCCCAATGCTGAAGATGTTCATGAACCGGCAAGTCCTGTCCGGGCCAACCCTCCTCGGCCTAGTCCAGCTCCTATTAGTCCGGCTCATACTGCTGCCCCTTCACAGCCAAATACTGCTTCCTCTTCGGATGTTCAAATAACCGGAACTGGTTTTACCGCTCCTGCAGAGCCTATCGTTTTAGCCAAGCATACTGCTAAAGCGGAGAAGCTTCAGCAAGAGAAGGGCAAATGGAGCACCGATTTATCCAATTATGCTAATCTGAGTGCCCAGGAGCTTTATTCCGGGTACTTGAACCGGCTTCATACCAATCGGGACTATGAAGCGGGCTTGGTAAATATGATGAAGGACAAATACGAGGTATCTTATTTGTCCTTTGCTTTTGCCTTCTTTGTATTTCTGTCTATATCATGGTAGCCCCAAGTTCCAGTTTAGCTTTGTTGGAAGGTGAACCGGTACTTCCAAATGTGAGCAAATAATCTTACATTAGCCCCCAAGTGCCAGGGGCATAACTCGTTTTATGTGCCTGGGACTTGTCTGAATCTTTCTTTCGATGCTTCAACTGCCCATTAGCCCCCAAGTGTCAAGTCGATAACTTGCTTTATGTGCTTGATACTTTGTCTTTAATTGTCACCCTTTGATACTTCAACTGCCCATTAGCCCCTAAGTGTCAAGTGGATAACTTGGTTATGTGCTTGAGACTTTGTCTGAATCATCAATTATTTCACTTGATTTTCTTGCAGGCTGACTTGACCCGGAGGGCTGAAGAAATAACTGAGCTCTAGAACAGACTTGCTGAGACTGAAACTTCTGCTGCCAAGGCCAAAAAAGACCTTGCGTTGAGCTTAACCACTTCTGAACAATTGAAGAAATATTTTGAAGCGGAACAGACAACCTGGGAAGTGCAGAGGAATGCTCTGGAAAAAAGAGCAAAGGATGCTGAAGAGGCCCTCAAGCCGGTGACGCAAGAGCTGACCGGTTTAAAGCAGCAGATAGAGCTTATGACCTCTGCCGTCTTTGGTAAATACTTAACTTGCACGTGCTTTCATCTCTGCAATCTTTATTCCGCCCCGGTTTAACTATGATAATCATATGCAGGGCGCCGCGTCACCCATCTTGGGGATGATCTGCGGAAGAAACTTAAGGCCTCTTATACTCTGGTTGAGCAGCTGTATTCCGGCGCTCAAAGGATTATAAGTGCGATGTCTTTTAATAAACTGGCCCCAACCACTATCCAAGGCACTTTGGAGAAGCTTTCTATCTTGCCTGTACGCTTGGAAGAGGTGAAGAAATCTGCTCCACGGGCCGGTTCTCTTGTAGCGCTAACCAGAGCCAAGGCGTGGGTTCCAGACTTTGATCCGGAAGAAGCCATGAACGGGTATCCCAACACCAAGGAAGATGGATCGGCCTTCTCTGGCAAAGATCTTCATGCTTTGACTAAGGAGATGCGTCCTCTTGCCAGCAAGCTTGCTGATGAATCGGATCTGTCCAGGTATCATCCGACATATGACTTAAAGAATGAGCGGGTGGATCGGCCAGTTTATGATACCGAAAATCTAATCCCACCAGTACGCCCCCATACTTTTGCCCCAGATGTTGATCCGTCAGATCTCATTACTGAAGAGATGTACTTTCGTGCCTTATCCAAGATCGATTGGTGCGCTCCTGATTTTCAGCCGCTTCAAGAGGATGAAGAAGCTCCGGAACAAGTTGATCCTCAGCCTTCGCAGCAGGAAGAAGCATAAGACGCTCAGTTTATCTTTTAGCTGTTGTATTATTTTGTCGAGAAAAACTTAAATCCGTTCAGGCTTGCTGTGCCTTGTAATAGGATAGCTTGAAATATTGTCCGTCTTGATCCGGATGTCAGCTGTTTGATTAGGCATTTTGCGAATCTTAATCGCTTGTCTGCTATGGTTGATCTTTATATTATCTGTATCTGCATAGATAACACTAAAAAGATGTCCTAGCGGTTTACCGCTGGACCGATTAAAGCGCTCTCACATATATATCAAACGAGTGTCTATTTTATACCCAAAAATAACTTCATACCTTTGATTAAGTATGCCTGATATCCTTAATCCGGTGGATATTTGTAGTTTCTGAGGAAGCTCTTGGCTCTGTTGGGGTGAACCCAATAGTTAATCCGGGTTTATAGGAACTACCGGTTTAAATAATGCTGGAGCTCTGTGTCCAGACTTTTGAAAATGTGTGGTCAACTTTGAAGTTGGCCAGCTCCGGATTAAATAATCATAAGAAACACATGAAAAATCACAAACACCAAAAACACAGGTTTACAAATAAGACCATGTAGTCGAGGCTTTTTGCGAGCTGCCAGGCTCCCTATGTGCCAATCAAAGGGTGCGACCCAAAGGGCTATGACTATTAGTACTCCTAGGGACAAGAACTTTGCCATCAAAGGATGTACTCTTTTGCCATCAAAGGATGTACTCCAAGGGACATGAAATATTGCATCTGCCATCAAAGGATGTACTCCTAGGGACAAGAAATTTTCTTTTGCCATCAAAGGGTATGTATCTTCCAAGGGACAGGAATATTACATCTGCCATCAAAGGAAGTACCCTAGGGACAAGAACAAATTTTCTTTTGCCATCAAAGGGAATGATCAACCAAGGGACAAGAATATTACATCTGCCATCAAAGGAAGGTTCCCTAGGGACAAGAACAGGGTTTTTTCTTTTGCCATCAAAGGGAATGATCAACCAAGGGACAGGAATATTACATTTGCCATCAAAGGAAGGTTCCCTAGGGACAAGAACATATTTTTTCTTTTGCCATCAAAGGGAATGATCAACCAAGGGACATGAATATTACATCTGCCATCAAAGGAAGGTTCCCTAGGGACAAGAACTTTTCTTTTGCCATCAAAGGGATTTGGCCCACCAAGGGACAGGAATATTACATCTGCCATCAAAGGTGGATCCCTAGGGACAAGAACTTTTCTTTTGCCATCAAAGGGATTTGGCCCACCAAGGGACAGGAATATTACATCTGCCATCAAAGGTGGATCCCTAGGGACAAGAACATTATGTAGACCGGACCAGAAGAAGACTTGTAGCGAGGAGTCACATGTGATCCGTAGCCCCCTAGTTTGGTCCCTTCTCAATAAAATAGTTTACTTCGAAATATCTGTAATACTTTTCACAAGTCATATACTTAGAAGAAAAAGGCTGATCCCCCGGTTTACCGAGGGTGCCGGTTTATTCATTAATCATAATATATACATAGGATACAACAGAGCTCATGGCTCAGGTGTAGTAGGGCCGCAGGAGAGCGATGTTCCATGGCCTCTTTGTCTCTTCTTCTGATGTCCGTGAGTCTTTGTGCTCTCGAACGTCCACCAGGTAATATGAACCGTTGTGTAGATTCATACTGACCACAAAGGGCCCTTCCCAAGGCGGGGATAGCTTGTGCATATCTGTTTGGTCTTGGATGAGCCGGAGTACCAAATCCCCCTCCTGGAATGTCCTGGTTTTGACCCGGCGGCTGTGATATCTGCGCAAGTCCTGCTGATAAATCGCGGACTGTGCTGCTGCTATGTCACGCTCTTCATCTAGCCGGTCCAAACTGTCCTGTCTTGCCTGCTCATTGGCCGCTTCAACATAAGCCGTCACCCGTGGTGAATCATGGCGGATGTCGCTTGGAAAGACCGCTTCAGCACCGTACACCATGAAGAAAGGTGTATAACCTGTGGACCGGTTCGGCGTAGTATTGATGCTCTAGAGGACAGAAGGTAACTCCTCAACCCAACACCCTGGTGTTCTTTGCAAGGGAGTCATAAGCCGGGGCTTAATACCTCGCAAAATCTCTTGATTGGCCCTTTCAGCTTGACCATTGGATTGAGGGTGAGCTACAGAAGATACATCTAGACGAATATGCTCCCGTTGACAAAATTCTTCCATCTCTCCTTTAGATAAATTGGTGCCATTGTCTGTGATGATACTGTGTGGAAAGACAAACCGGAAAATTACCTTTTTGATGAATTTAACCGCTATTGCCGCATCACACTTACTCACAGGCTCTGCCTCAATCCACTTTGTAAACTTATCCACAGCAACCAGCAGATGAGTTTTTTGATCTTGGGATCGTTTAAAAGGCCCAACCATATCAAGCCCCCAAGTCACAAATGGCCAAGTAACTGGTATCATCCGCAGCTCCTGCGCTGGAACAAGAGCTCGCCGTGAAAATTTCTGACAAGCATCGCACCTCCGGACTAGATCCTCCGCATCAGCATGGGCTGTCAGCGAATAGAACCCGTGTCGAAAAGCTTTAGCTACCAAGGATTTTGAACCGGCATGATGGCCACAATCCCCTTCATGAATCTCTCGAAGGATGTCACAGCCTTCCTGGGATGATACACACCGCTGAAATGCTCCGGAAACACTGCGATGGTGAAGTTCTCCGTTTACAATTGTCATGGACTTGGATCGCCGGATTATCTGTCTTGCTTCGATCTCATCATCCGGCAACTCTCCACGGCCTAGATACGCCAAGTATGGGAGCGTCCAATCCGGAATAACGTGAAGTGCTGCAACTAGCGGTGCTTTCGGATCAGGAACGGCCAGATCTTCCTCCGACGGTACCTGAACTGATGGACTGTGTAGCTCATCCTAAAAAGTATTCGGTGGCACCGATTTACGCTGAGAACCCAGCCGGCTTAGAGCATCGGTCGCTTCATTTCTTCGCCGGTCTATGTGATCCACCTGATACCCTTTGAAATATCCTGCAACTGCTTCAACTTCTCGTCTGTAAGCTGCCATGAGAGGGTCTTTAGAATCCCACTTGCCGGATACTTGCTGTGCCCTAAATCTGAATCACCAAAACACTTGACCCGACTCAAATTCATCTCCTTAGCCATCCGCAGGCCATGAAGCAATGCCTCATATTCTGCTGCATTGTTAGTACAAGGAAACATTAGACGGAGGACATAACAAAACTTGTCACCTCGCGGGGAAGTTAACACAACTCCAGCCCCCGAGCCCTCTAACTGCCTCGAACCGTCAAAATGAATAGTCCAGTATGTAAGATCCGGCTTCTCCTCTGGTGCTTGCAGTTCTGTCCAATCATTGATGAAATCCACCAATGCTTGGGATTTGATAGCGGTGCATGGCACATACTTTAATCCGTGTGGGCTAAGCTCAATGGCCCACTTCGCCACTCTGCCAGTGGCTTCCCTGTTTTGGATTATATCCCCCAATGGAGCTGAGCTGACAACAGTTATTGGGTGGCCTTGGAAATAATGCTTCAACTTTCGGTTTGCCATGAACACACCATATACCAGCTTCTGCCAATGTGGGTACCTTTGTTTAGATTCAATGAGAACCTCACTGACATAATAAACCGGACGTTGAACCGGATACTCCTTTCCTGCTTCTTTGCGCTCGACCACGATCGCCACGCTAACTGCCCGCGGATTGGCAGCGACGTATAACAGCAGCGGCTCCTTATCAACGGGGGCAGCAAGGACCGGTGGCTCTGCCAGTTGCCGCTTCAAATCCTCAAACGCAGCGTTTGCCTCATCACTCCAAATAAACCGGTCTGTCTTTTTTAGCATCTGATAAAGCAGGATTGCCTTCTCCCCCAGACGACTGATGAATCGGCTCAACGCTGTAATCCGGCCGGCGATACGCTAAACATCATTGATACAAGCCGGTTTAGTCAGGGACGTGATTGCCTTGATCTTCTCCGGATTGGCTTCTATTCCTCTGTTGGACACCAGGAATCCAAGGAGCTTGCCTGCCGGAACACCGAAAGCACACTTCTCCGGATTAAGCATCATTTTATAGGCCCTAAGGTTATCAAAGGTTTCCTTGAGGTCCTCTATCAATTTCTCCTCCTTCCTTGACTTCACCACGATGTCATCCACATAGGCATGAACATTTTTCCCTATCTGCCCCTTAAGACAGTTCTGCACGCAATGCTGGTAAGTTGCTTGGGCACTCTTGAGCCCAAAAGGCATAGACACATAGCAAGAAGCACCAAAAGGAGTTATGAAGGCTGTCTTCTCCTGATCTTTAAATGCCATCTTGATCTGATGATATCCTGAATATGCATCCGAAAAACTTAGCCGCTCACATCCCGCCGTAGCATCAATGATCTGATCAATACGAGGGAGAGCAAAAGGATCGGTTAGACAAGCTTTGTTTAGGTCTGTGTAATCCACACACATCCTCCACTTTCCATTTTTCTTTAATACCAGCACCGGATTAGCCAGCCACTCCGGGTGATAAACTTCAACTATGAACCCTGCGGCCAAAAGTCTGGCCACTTCTTCCCCTATAGCCTTGCTCCTTTCTTCGTTGAAGCGGCGCAGATACTGCTTGACCGGTTTAAACTTCGGATCAATATTAAGACTGTGCTCAGCGAGTTCCCTCGGTATACCTGGCATCTCAGAAGGTTTCCATGCAAAGATATCCCGGTTCTCACGGATGAACTCGATGAGCGCGCTTTCCTATTTAGGATCAAGGTTAGCGCTGATAGTGAACTGCTTGGATGAATCGCCTGGTACAAAGTCAACTTGCTTGGTTTCCTCTGCAGACTTGAATTTCAACGCCGGATCATGCTCTATAGTTGGCTTCTTCAACGGGGACATATCTGCCGGATCAACATTGTCTTTTTAAAACTTCAATTCCTCCGTAGCACATACCGCCTCCGCATAAGCAGCATCTCCTTCTTCTCACTCCAATGCAATCTTGCGACTTCCATGAACCGTGATGGTTCCCTTGTGACCCGGCATCTTGAGCTGCAGATAAACATAACATGGTCTAGCCATAAACTTGGCGTAAACCGGCCGTCCGAACAGGGCATGATACGGGCTCCGGATTTTTACAACTTCAAAGGTTATCATCTCTGACCTGGAATCCTGTTCATCTCCAAAGGTAACTTCTAGGTCAATTTTCCCAACTGGGTAAGCTGATTTACCTGGCACTACTCCATGGAAAACCGTGTTTGACTACCTTAGCTTCTTATCCGTCAGCCCCATGCGACGGAAAGTCTCGTAATATAAGATACTGATGCTGCTGCCGCCGTCCATGAGGACCTTGGTGAATTTGTAGCCACCCACCTGTGGTGCCACCACTAAGGCCAATTGGCCCGGATTATCAACTCGCGGTGGGTGATCCTCTCTGCTCCACACAATAGGTTGTTCCGACCAGCGCAGGAATCGTGGTGCTGCCGGTTCAACCGTGTGGACCGCCCGCTTTAAGATTTTTTGATCCCGTTTGCACAAACTCGTAGTGAACACATGATATTGTCCACTACTCAGCTCCCTCGGATTATTTTGATATCCGGATTGCTGCTGCTGCTGCTGATTGCCTTGATTGTTGTGATTCCCCTGGCCCTGCTATTGGTTGCTTTGGCTATTGTAACCGCCCTGACCATACTGATGGTTGCCTTGGTTATTGTAACCGCCCTGACCATACTGATGATTGCCTTGGTTATTGTAACCATTGTTGCCGCCATGATATCTTGATCCGGAGCCGTTACCCTGATGACCCGGACCATGAAACCCGGGGCCTGAACTGCCGCCCGGTGGTCCGTTGTTGAATCTGGCCCGGTTCATGGCCTCCATCATGACCCGGCATTCTCCCCAGGTATGTTTAGCTGGACGTTCCTCTGTGCCATGTTTCGGGCAAGGCTCGTTCAATTGTCGCTCCCAATTAATGAACCCTCCGCCATTTTGTGGAGGCGGTTTGCCCTTGTTGCGCTGAAAGCTCCCTTGAACTTTGGTATTGGCCACAAAATCAGAGCCACCCTCTGCGTTTCGCTTACCGTTGAAGCTTGTTCCGATCGGATTAGCCTGCGCCAGTTTAGCAGGTTTATTTGCCTTCCCGGATTTATCTCCATCCGCTTCTGGATACTTAATATTGTCAGAGTCCCCATACTTTACCAAAGCGCTCATGAGAGTTCCCATGTCATTACAATCCCGTTTGAGTCTTCCCAGCTTCAACTTCAGAGACTCAAACCAGCAATTATTTTCCAACGTTACTATTGTCGTACTGGAACTGATACCGTTCGAAGAGTGCAAGATTTCTGACACTCGCCGCACCCATGCACTCGTAGGCTCCTGATCTCCTTGTATACATGCCGCTAGGTCCACCACTGACATTGGCTGCTTGCACGTGTCCTTGAAATTTTTGATAAATTGGCGGCGTAACTCCCCCCATGATCCGATGGAGTTAGGAGGTAAACCCTTTAACCAGGTCCGGGCTGTACCCTCAAGCATCATGGTGAAATATTTTGCGCAAGCCGCTTCATCCACGTCCAGCATCTCCATAGCCATCTCATAGCTCTCAATCCAGGCCACTGGAGCCAAATCTGCTGTGTAGTTAGGCACCTTACGTGGATCCTTGAAATCCTTGGGTAACCTTATGCTTCGTAAAGCGGGAATAAGACAATGTACTCCAAAGGAACTCATCATGACTCCCGTCTCCGCTGTGGTTGTGTCAACTGGCATCGTTTGGCGGATCTCCTCGCGGGCCGTAGGTCTGGCCCGGTTTATCGCCTCCCGGGCTTGCGCCTCTGCGCCCGCCGGATTATCCTATCTGTGACGGTGTCGCCTCCGTTCATTGCTGGACACCTCCGGTTCATCCCAATGCCTAGTATAACTCCGGCTGTGGCGGGGTGTTGAATGAAGTCTCTCCCTGCTGTAAGAGTACGCCTGCTGCTGTGTCAATGCGGTGTTGAGCAGATCATTGACCCTGCCTGCTTCCATTGCCACAGGGGATGTCCCCTCAATGGGTAAAGCGGCCAGGCGTGAAGCGGCAGCGACAATGTTATCCAGGGGGTTTGAGTAGTGGCCAGGAGGAGTGGGGATGTGAGGTGTGTGCATAACCCGTCGATCTTGCTCCGCAGTGGGTTGTCGGACCGGTTCACATGTCACTGGGGCTCCCCTCCGGTTCGCCTCCGGATTATTGCTGGCTCCCGCTCCTGGCGTCCCAAAGAGATTCATCGCCTCATAGACCGGCGGTAGACGAGACTGATGCCTTCTATCCCTTACTCCCTGCTCAGAGGCCTGATCCATCCTGAGCTGAAAAGCCTGAGAATCTAGCTCTGCCTGTCTTGTTGCTATCATAGCTTTCTCCGCATTTAGATCCTGTCTGGCTTGTTCGATCCGGCCCTTCAGCTGTAGGATTTCTGCATCGTGCTACGCCTTGTCAGCGGGAGCCACCACTGCTACTGCCCGTGTTGTCAACTCCCCTATCAAGGCAGATAGAGCGTCAGAGGCCGAGGGAGTTTGGCCGCTCCCCCCTGCTCCGGCTGTGAACGCCTCGGTCACCGTGGGCTGTGGCATAGGTTGTGATCCGGCCATAAAGACAGCCACCCGGTTTGGCAGATCAAAGGGGTCCGGAATACTATCCCCGTCGGACACACCCTCAGACCGGCCATCCCGCAACAGATACAAGGACTCAGTCACTCCAGATGAGGATTCATCATCGGAATAGACAACCGTCTCGCCACCAGAATCAGTTCCGTCCTCGGCTTGGACTCCATGTATTGCTCCTACGAAAACGCGCTTCATGGCAGGCCGAATCCGGGCAGATCTCGCACGCAGAGCCGGCTCGATGATGTCGGGGAAGATGTCCGGCTCAGGTCCCGGTTCGCCAATCTTGCCGATGAAGACGTGGATGCCACCGAAGGGGACCCGGTACCCGTATTCGATTGAATCGGCCTCCGGGCCCCAGCCTGCGTCGTCGATGTAGATCCGGCCGTGGCGACTCTTGGTCATCCGGCCGACAGCGTAGCCCTTGAGCCCTTCGAAGCTGCCCTTCAAGAACTCGAAACCATCGTGCGGAGGCCCCATGGAGGGCGCCAACTGTCGTGGAATTAGCACGACAGATGTCCGGTTTAACGGACTTAGTAATGGAACCATCACACGGGTTAACTTGAAGAGGTTAAAAGCACACAAAGGACACAGAGGGTTTATACTAGTTCGGCCCCTTCGATGAAGGTAAAAGCCTACGTCTAGTTTGGTTTGGTATTGCTTGGGCGTCGATGAATAGAGAGTAGATTGCTTGCCTGCCTCTCGACGGATTGTCTCTTGCCCTTGAACCGTCGCCGGGTCGTCCCTTTATATAAGAGGCAACGCCCGGTCCGGTTTACTGAGTCCCGAGGCCGGCTCATAATTGTGCCCGCCTCAGTCTCTACTCTTTCTTTCTTGTGTCTCAAGTTACATGATAGGACGGTTTACAAACCGTAACCTTTACACATGGGCCTTAAGCCTTCATGGGCCGTAACCTCTACTGAGTTTTTAGTTACACAGCTACATTACCATAATCCGGATCTCCCTAGTCGGTTTATACCTGCTAGTAATATCCCTGACATAACCCAAAGGCCCAATCCAGATTGCTGTTTTTTTGCCTATTTCAGGGTTTTACAGAAAAGGAATATCAAACGGAGTCCAAACGGAATGAAACTTCGGGAGAGATATTTTTGGAGCAAAATATGCACGGGAGACTTGAGAACCACGGAATAGGGCACACGTGGCGTCCACGAGGTTGGGGGGCGCGCCCCCCTACAGGGCGCGCCCCCTACCTCATGGGCCCCACGTCTGGCCCACGGTGCCCTCCTTCCTCCTATATATACCTACGTACCCCGAAACCATCAGAACAACAGAGAAAACCCTAGTTCCACCGCCGCAACCTTCTGTTCCCGTGAGATCCCATCTTGGGGCCTATTCCAAAGCTTCGCTGGAGGGGGGGGGGGGGTCTACCACGGAGTGCTTCTACATCATCATCGCCTCACCATGAGTTGTGAGTAGTTTACCACAGACCTTCGGGTCCATAGCTAGTATCTGGATGGCTTCTTCTCTCTCTTTGGATCTCAATACCAAGTTCTCCTTGGTCTTCGAGGAGATCTATTCGATGTAATCTCTTTTTGCGGTGTGTTTGTCGAGATCCGATGAATTGTGGGTTTATGATCAAGATTATCTATGATAAATATTTGGTTCTTTTCTGAACTCTTTATGTATCATTATAATATCCTTGCAAGTCTCTTCGAATTATTGGTTTGGTTTGGCCTACTAGATCTATAGTTCTTGCAATGGGAGAAGTGCTTGGCTTTGGGTTCAATCTTGCGGTGTCATTTCCCAGTGACAGTAGGGGCAGCAAGGCACGTATTGTATTGTTGCCATCGAGGATAAAAAGATGGGGTTTATATCACTATGTTTGAGTTTATCCTTCTACATCATGTCATCTTGCTTAAGGCGTTACTCTATTCTTATGAACTTAATACTCTAGATGCGTGCTGGATAGCGGTTGATGTGTGGAGTAATAGTAGTAGATGCAGAATCGTTTCGGTCTACTTGTCTCGACAATAATTTGTTTATCCGCCGTAGAATATCGCTATCATGAAAGAAGCCACTAGAGAAAACTATGGCCCCTGGGTCTATTCTCAACATATCAATCCACAATCTACTTTACTTTTCTGCTTTTACTTTCTGTTCTTATATCCAAAAATACCGAAAATATCAAACTATCATCTCTATCAGATCTCACTTTCGTAAGTGACCGTAAAGGGATTGACAACCCCTTATCGCGTTGGCTGCGAAGTTCTTATTTGTTTGTGCAGGTGCGAGGGACTCGCGTGTGGTCTCCTACTGGATTAATACCTTGGTTCTCAAAAACTTAGGGAAATACTTACGCTACTGTGCTGCATCACCCTTTCCTCTTCGAGGGAATACAACACAAGCTCGAGAAGTAGCATCATGCTAGTGGTAGTTTGCGAGGTTAGAGAAATAATCGTGTTATGTGATTCCCGAAGCATGCACGTATGGTCTCCTAATTATGTAACCAAATTGGATCACTTTCTATTTTGAAGTGTTTGTCTTTGCGTGAAGGTCGGGGGCGCGCGATGGTTAACTCCTACCAGCCTCCCCCCTGGGGGCATGTGTCGTAGTACTTTGTTTCGAGAGCTAATAGATTTTTCGCAATAAGTATGTGAGTTCTTTATGACAAATGTTGAGTCCATGGATTATACGCACTCTCACCCTTCCACCTTGCTAGCCACTCTAGTGCCGCACAACTTTCGCCCGTGCATAAAACCCTCGTTATACCTTCCTCAAATCATCCACCATACCTACCTATTATGGCATTTCCATAGCCATTCCGACATATATTACCATGTAACTCCACCGTTCCGTTTATTATGACACGCTTCATGTCACACCCTACATTTTGTAACATGGTTATTGTATTAATAAAGCATGAAAATTTGGACCAATATTTTTTTTTGGCATCATTTAGCTTTTATTTGGAATTAAGTTTTTCTCTCTGTGATTTTCAAGTGCTCTTTAAAGTCAACTACTCCATCTTATATACTTCATCCCTTAGCTCCAAACTTCCACCCAATGATCATACCATGTGTATAGTGCAATATAGTATTTTCTTACAAAAATAATTTGGCCAAAAAGTATTATCAAAAATTAGTTTTCCAAAAACCCATGAATTGAGGTTTGCACTACAAGTACTTGATTTGGGGTATGAAAAATATTTCAAAGAGTATATTTGAAACCTATTATATATAGGATTCCCTTAAACCACAAAAATATAATTTTAAAAGTTATTTTTCTATTTTATTTAGAAGCTTTTTCTTAAGGCCAGAAATGGTCTTTAATAGGTAAAAATTATTTAACTATTTCAAAAATATTTGCCAAAATTCAGAGAGACTCTTAGGACATATATAGTCCATATATGAGAGTTTCAACACATGGTCATGTTCAAAATATTGGGCAAATCCCTCAGAAACCCTTTCTGGATATTTCAAGGTTTTGAAATATTTACAAAGGAAATATTCTCTAAAAATTCCAGGGAAATTCTATCATGTCATATGTGACATGTTTGATGATCTTGCCAAGCCCCATGCCTTGGGGAGTAAAAAAACATCATCAAAACCCCTCAAAACCATTCTGTCCATTTTTGAAGTTTGAGCAACTTTACATTGCCAAACTTGTCCAAATGCTCTCAAACTTGGGGCACATGTTAAAAGGGTCTATTTATGCATATAGACCAAATGGCACAAGCTTTGTAGAAGGGTAACTTGATCAGAGTACCCCAAAACCATTTATGTCTAGATCCAAATTTGAACAACTTTACATTACTAACTTTTTACTTGTGACCTCAACTTTTGTGGACATACTCACAACCCCAAATGATGACACTACACTAGGTGGTGCATCAAGGAGGGATGATTTGCTTAAATTAATCTTGGAAAATCCATTTCTGTTGATTTCTAGGGTTTACCAAAGTTACATTGGCAAGTTTCTTCAAATGAGCTCAAACTTGGTGGAACACCCTATTTCTATATACCATTTGATCCTGTTAAGTCTCATGTCAATTGGAAATCATTTACTTTCCCAAAACATCATCAAACACCTTATGTTGTTTTACTAAAACCCTTGCTTTGACCCCTTACACAATTCTCCCTTACCTCAGGTTCTTACCACAGCACCCCAAGTCCCCTTACACCTCCAGTAACTCTTCCCTGGCCTTAGCTCAATGATTGAATGGTGAAACATCCCCATTTACCTTTTCGGACAACATCATTCTTCTTCTTTCTCACCTCCCTCCTCATTCCAGTGGCCCTCCATGGCATCCAACGCCCCTCCCACATTCTTTACTCCCCCCTAGAGCTCCCAGACAGAGTGGCCGCGCCCATCAAGCCAAAGACATGCCCTGGCATGCAATTGGCGTGCTCCAGAGCGCGCTACAGTGCACACCCGCACTATAGCCACCCCCAATCAACGGTGCTTGGCCACCTCGGGCCTCCCCAGCGCGCTCGACGATGCTCCTCGACGTCCGCGACACGCTACAGCCTTGTCCCCCTCCTCCTTCTCCCTCCTCTCGCCCCAGCTCACACGCGCGCCGGCCACTCGAGAGCTCCAATGAGCAAACTCACACGCGCGGTGCCCCTGGCCCCCCTGCTCCCTCTCTTCTCTCCCCTACCTCTAGACCGAATCCAGGAACATGCTAGACATGACACCAGCTCCTCTCGAGCCCTGTGGCAACGAGCAGGAGCTCCCGGCGCATGGGTCCACGGCACCCCGCCGTTCGCCTACAAAAGGGACACCCCGCGCCCTACTCTCCTCACCACTCGCTCTCTCACTCCCCTAATCACCCCCTACACCACTCACCCCTCTCTAGATGAGCCCGAGCTCGAGCTCGAGCTCCGCCGCCTCAGGTCACCGTCGACCTCAGGGTACAAGCCCTATCCGCCGCTCCTCTTCCTCGATCTGGAACCGCCACGGCTCACTGATCATTTCCCCTCTTTCCCCCGCTTCTTTGGCAGCCGAAAACGGCCAGAACCGTCGACGCCCGAATATCCTCCGGCGCGTGACCTCGTCGCCGCGAACCAGGCCACCTCGGCGACCGCAACCACCTCCACCCGAACGGCGACTCGACGCTGAGTTCAGCCGTACCCTCGCCTGACCTCGCCGTGCCCTGCATCGACACCGGTGAGCTCGCCGGCCCTCTGTCGCAGGATTAGGGATGACAGGCGGGCCCGCCTATCAGCCTCTCCTCTCCGTCGCCCCTCTATCTCTCGCTGACGCCTGGGCCCCACCCGTCAGGTTTAAAACCTGGCGCGTGCGTGCGCCAGTGCGCTGGGCCGCATCTCTGGCTGGGCCTGCTGCGTTGCGGCTGTTCTGGCCCAGCAGGCACATAGCCTTTTCCCTTTTTCTTTTCTGTGAAAACTTGCAAAAATTCCTCTGGACTAAATATTAATCCAAATGAAATAATTCCAGTCCCTAAAATCTTGTAATATTCCAACCTATTTAATGATATAACTTTCACACATATTCATGAAACTTTTCTGTACTGTTCAAATTTATATTTAAATTTGAACATTAAAACCTCTGTTCAAAAATCCATCTACCCCATTCTGCCACTCCAAATCCAAAACTAAATTTTTTTCCCTCTTAGTTTTCCTTCTAGTATTTTATAAAAATAAGTTGACATTTTTCTAAGCACTTTGATTTTTTTGTTTTTATTATTGTCTTATTTTCCCTTTATTTTATTGCGACGATTAGATACCGTATTTGACGAAGTTGCTGAAGAAGAAGGAGGAGAAGGATTTGTAGACTTTGAAGACCAAGCCAATCCAGGCAAGCAGCCCTTTGACCATGATACCCCTCTTGTTCATCGGTACCCTTTTCCGATTGCATGATGATGAAATATGATGGTGGTAAACTTGTTGGGAACCACCACATGGTGCATACCCCTACTCATAATATTTACCTTGTGCATAAATGCAGTGTCAAAAGATTAGTTGTTGATACATGATGTTACATATGTACCATGAACCCTTCGTGGTTGCATTCTTTCGAAAACCCCATCGGGTGCCCCTAATGCCCGAGGGTGATGTTGAATTAAGGCCACCACTTGAGGAAGAAGTGGTGTACCAAAGAGAGTTCTCGTGTGTGGGTAAAATAATGGATTAGATTTATGTGTGATTACCGTCCCAACCAAACATGTGCAACCACTCTACCCCTTATGGGACGGGGCATTATTGATTACTTAGGCTGATACTAGCATGGTGCCCACATCACTAGTGACGGGGGAGACTGGAGGTCACTCCCGGAACGGCGTTGTGCTTGGATTGGCGACCATGACTGTTTTTACAGGGCAACGGACACACCGTTGGTCCCTTCGTGTATGTGTGACATTGTAAAAAGGGCAAGTCCCACGATCTTTCATTTGTACACGAGGGCTATGCACCAACGAGTGGACCCTATGTTAGTGTCGTCTAGGGAAAGGTAATGACCGGGTGCTTCCCCCAAGTACTTGAGGTACTGCGGGATCGTGGATGACACAAAACCTTCCCGGATCTTGTGGGTAAAGTGTGCAACCTCTGCAGAGTGTAAAACTATTCGAATAGACGTGTCCACGATCATGGATAGTTTGGAGGTGCTACTTAAACTATGTCCAAAATTTTACAATCTCGGTGAAAGTGTGTGTGTATTGAGTCAAGGTGGCGACTTGACTCGTTGAAAGAACTAGATGAATTGAACTCTATTTATGTTGATATCTGTAACCTGTCCTCGAAGTTACCCAAGTACATTGATGCATGTTTCACAAATGGTATAATATCTTATCTAGCTTGTAGCTAGGTTGCTTATTGTTGTACAACTTGCATTGTTACCTTGAACCAAATCATGGGTTGCTTGCGAGTACACTCAAAGTACTCATTGGCTTGCCACTGGTTATTTAATTTGCCAGGCATGGAGGAGCAGGAATTTGAAGAAGAATTCTATGGAGATGAACATGCAAACTAGGACGCTTTCCCTGTCAGAATGCCTGTAGGGTTAAGGCAGATGTCATGGGTTCTACTTATCTACGAAGATTTCCGCTATTTGAGTTTATTTGCTATTCAGCCCATGAGGCTTTATCTATGTAAGACTTGGCCATAATGTTCATAATTTGTGTAAGACGGTATGTATGGATGTAAGACTCTTGTTATTTAGCTTCTGTGTGTTCAGTGAGCATTGATATCTGGGATCACTGTACACGTGCATTCGGTGATCTCGACTCTTAAGTTGGGGTCCCCACAAAGCTGGTATCAGAGCCATCCTGACTGTAGGAAGCCTTAGTTAGCATGGGCGTTAGTTAGGATGAGACCCTTTTCATAAACCTTCTGAACCTCTCTTCTTTTCTAGACCTTACCAAACCTGAGATATCATCAGCTTATTAACCTCTCCCATTCAACCTTTGTAGATGGCCGATGTACCTGAAGAGCTCCTGACCACTGGGTTCCCCTTGCTTCTCGAGGATAGCCTCCAGGAGTGCCAGTTCCACCGAGCACCCATCCTCACCTACCATGAGCATTGGGTTAGCGACACTGAGGTGGAGTACCATGTGGAAGTAACCGTGAAGGCAAACGATCCTCCCACAAGTTGGTTCTTCGGAAACCCCAGATGGCAACACTACCCCTCGCTGTCGAGGCAGCTGCACTCAAGGCACTAACCCGCCTACGAGAACTTCTTCCGGAGATGGCAGCCAAGATGACAACCCGCTTCTTGCCTTACCAGAAGGAAGGTGAAGATGAAAGCAACGCGCAAGCCCCTCCACTGAAGGAAGGACTTCCACTTCGATTCCAGACCTACTTCAGCCTATGTGCCGACAGATTGGCACAAGATTTGGCCTCGGAATCGATGAAGCTCCGAGAAGAACTCCACAAGACCAAGGCACTTCTTTGACAAGCACAAGATAAGACGGATAGGATCAAGAAGGAAGGTGCACCTCCCGGGAAACCCGCTGTCGTGTATCGAGGCGGAAGGCCCTCAGGAGATGTATCTTCCAAGGATGAAGAACCACCCCAGCAACGCCGTATGACGGCAAGGGAATATCGCAAACTTTTCCCTGCACCACCGGAAAAACACCGCCGTGTCCAACTCCTCCACTCCCCCACACCCTCAAGTGATAGGGGGGCCCAGACAGATGAAGACAAGGAGGAAGAGGAAGACCCAGAAGAGACAGAATACGCGACCGAGCATTCCGCCGCTTAGGCATTATTCACAACTCGGATATGCCAGCTCGTGACCTCTACGGTAGGATAGGTCGTGTAACCCCTATGCGAAGTCGAGTCCTTGTATGGTTCATATGAAGCCATCTAGTGTTTGCTTTTGTTTGGATGTACGTCGTATCTTCCCTTCGCGAATGTGTAAGCGACTACATCACCCATTTGGAATTTTAATGAATGTGTTTGGCCCTTTTGGCCCTTGCATGAAAATAAACAGTGTCACACCCACCCCCTTACTAGGCACCCATCTTTATTGCTTTCCCTCTTCATTCCAAATCATGAGACCTTTACCGCTCCAACAAGATGCATGTTGTAACTCGTACTGGTACCTCTACCCAGCAGCCCGAAGCCGAAGCATCCGCCCAAGCAGAGGCCAGCCAAGACCAAACCACGACCAAGCTCCACCACCACCTCCCTCGATCATGGACATGGCTCAGCTTCTCCAAGCCTTCCGAGAGGAACGCCAAGCCAACACTGCAACCCTCCAGATGATTGCTCAAGCTGTCACCAACAACCGCCAGCCGGCGGGGAATGGCAATGGACGTTCCACGTTGGCGGAGTTCAAGAAGCATGCACCACCAACCTTCATCGAGACTGCTGAACCCCTGGATGCAGACGACTGGGTCCGCACCATTGAGGACTTGCTGGAACTAGTGGGCTGCACCGAATACCGCGAGAAGGTGACTTACGCTGCCCACTGCCTCGGGGGGGCTGCTAGAGCTTGGTGGGATGGATTCAAGGTCATACATACTGGTCAAGACATCACTTGGAATAACTTCAAGGCAGAATTCCGCAAGGCCCATATTCCTTCTAGAATCATGGCTATCAAGAAGCGTGAGTTTCGAGCCCTCAAGCAAGGAAGTGGCACTGTCAAGGAGTACATGCAGAAGTTCAGTGTTCTGTCAAGGTATGCCCCTGAAGATGTCAGCACGGATGCTGCAAAAAGGGAGCGCTTCATGGAAGGCCTCAATCAGACTCTGCAATACTCGCTTGTCGTGTGTGACTGCCCAACCTTTCCTGACCTGGTGAGCATAGCACGCATGCTTGAAGACAAGCGGCGTGCTCTGGAAGACACTCGCAAGCGCAAGATGATTAGCAAGGGAAGTTACAGCAACCAGAAGCCCCGCCCACGGCAGCCAGCCCCAGTCAAGCCAACCTATCAGCAGCTAAGAGCTCCTGCACCTCGCACCAACTATCAGCCTCAGTAGTATGCCAACCCAAGGCCAGCATTCAACCCCAATAAAAGTGGTGGCAACAAGATCAATAACCCAAACCAATTCACTTGCTTTGGATGAGGTCAGTCAGGACACATCTCAAGGGTGTGCCCCAACAAGAAGCCTGATGCCCCGCGCCCCAATGCGCAGAACCTAGTACAAGGCCACGGGATGCCACCAAGGAACCAAGCTCCTCGCAACCCGCCCAACCATGGGAAGGGGCGTATGAATCACGTCACTGCTGAAGAAGCCCAGGAAGACCCGGACGTCGTGCGGGGTACGTACCTTGTCAACTCAGCACCTGCAACTGTCTTGTTTGATTCTGGAGCCACGCATTCATTTTTCACTCAAAGATTTGCATTCAAAAGTGGCATGACCCCTACACCCTTGAGTAACCCCATGGTGGTACAAACCCCCGGAGCAGAGATGACAGCCAAGATAGGCTGTAAGGGAGTCAGTATCGTCATTAACGGGGTAGATTTCTTAGCACAACTTATCATCCTGAGATCACAAGGCTTGGATGTGATCCTAGGCATGAATTGGCTCAGCAAGCACCAAGGCTTATTAGACTGTGCCAATCGGACTGTCACTGTGACCAATGACCAAGGAGTCAAAGTTAAGTTTGCCCCAACTCCTCTTCTGCTCAAACCGCTCAAGTCAACTGTCTGTCTGAAGTTGGGCTGGAGCAAGTGCCAGTAGTGTGCGAGTATCCCGATGTCTTTCCGGATGAGCTACCGGGAATGCCCCCTGACAGTGACGTTGATTTCACAATCGAGCTCATGCCCGGGGCAGGACCCATCTATAAGAAGCCTTATAGAATGGGGACGGAAGAATTAGCCGAGTTGAAGAAGCAACTGGAAGAGCAGTTGAGGAAGGGATTTATCCGCCCTAGTGCCTCCCCTTGGGGATCACCTGTTCTGTTTGTGGCAAAAAGGGACGGTACCATTCGCTTATGCATTGACTACCGTTCCCTCAATGAAGTTACAATCAAGAACAAGTATCCAGTTCCTAAGATTGAAGATCTGTTTGATCAACTCAGGGGAGCCAAGGTGTTCTCCAAGATCGACCTCATATCTGGGTACTACCAGCTGAAGATCAGACCCCAAGATATTCCGAAGACGGCATTTGTAACAAGATATGGCCTGTATGAGTGCACGGTCATGTCCTTTGGATTAACCTATGCCCCAGCTTACTTCATGTATCTCATGAATAAAGTCTTCATGGAATATTTGGACAAGTTTGTTGTTGTTTTCATTGATGACATTCTTGTCTTCTAGAAGACGGAGGAAGAGCAGGAGCAACATTTGAGGATGGTCCTAGACAAGCTTCGAGAGCACAAACTGTATGCCAAATTCAGCAAATGTGAGTTTTGGCTGCATAAAGTTGGATTCTTAGGTCATGTCTTGACCGAGGAAGGATTGTCAGTTGATCCCGCAAAAATCGAAGCTGTGACCCAATGGCAATCCCCAACGACCTTCAAGGAAGTCAGAAGCTTCCTCGGACTTGCGGGCTATTACCGCAAATTCGCGGAAGGATTCTCTAGCATTGCCCGGCCAATGACTCAGCTCCTGAAGAAGGACAAGAAGTTCGAATCGACGCCGAAATGCGAAGAAAGCTTTCAAGAGCTCAAGAAGAGATTGACCACCGCCCCAGTTCTCGCAACACCTGATATTCACCAAGAGTTCGTGATATATTGTGATGCCTCTCGAACCAGATTGGGAAGCGTTCTGATGCAAGAAGGACGAGTCATAGCTTACCTCTCAAGGCAGCTACGACCTAATGAAGAGAACTACGCTACTCACGATCTTGAGTTAGCAGCAGTGGTTCATGCCTTGAAGACATGGCAACATTACCTCCTAGGGAAACAATGTGAGATATACACATACCACAAAAGTCTGAAGTATATTTTCACCTAGAAGGAATTGAACATGAGGCAACGAAGATGGTTGGAACTAATCAAGGATTATGACCTCAGTGTTCAATATCACCCCGGGAAGGCTAACGTGGTAGCCGATGCCTTAAGCAGAAAGGCTTGCTCCCTAAATGCCATAATTCAAAGAAGGCAGCCATCCCTGTTTGAAGAGCTAGAACAATTCAGCTTGGAATTGGTCACCCATGGATTTCTAGACCATCTGGAAGTCAAACCAACCCTAATGGACGAAGCCAAGAATGCACATGGTGGGCACGCAAGCATTGAAGGTATCAAGAAGAAGATGAAGCTAGACAAGGCCCCAGGATTCTCCGAGGACGAGCACGGGATTGTTTGCTACAAAGGCCGCATCTGCGTACCAAACAAGATGGAGCTGAAGAATTTGATCTTGCAAGAATCCCACGACACTCCGTATTCCATCCACCCCGGAGGAACCAAGATGTATCAAGACTTGAAGGAAAGATTTTGGTGGCACAAGATGAAAAGAGAGATTGCCACCTATATTGCAAAGTGTGATGTGTGCCAAAGGGTCAAGGCTGAATATCAGCGACCCGCTGGATTGCTCCAACCACTCAAGGTTCCTGAATGGAAGTGGGATAAAGTCGGAATGGACTTCATCACTGGATTACCAAGGTCGAATAAAGTACATGACTCCATCTGGGTCATAGTCGACCATTTGACCAAGCTAGCCCATTTCATTCCTGTCAAGACTACCTATGATGGCAATCAGCTGGCAACTCTCTACATCGACAGAATCATAAGCCTTCATGGTGTTCCTAAGGAGATTGTGTCAGATCGAGGAACCCAGTTTACCTCAAGGTTCTGGAAGAAGTTCCAAGAAGCCATGGGAACCAAGTTGTCTTTCAGCACGGCTTTCCACCCGCAGACCAGAGGTCAAGCAGGGCGAGTAAATCAAATACTCGAAGACATGCTCTGAGCCTATGTCTTGGCATATGGAGCCAAGTGGGAAGATTGCCTCCCTTTTGCCGAGTTCTCCAATAACAACAGTTATCAGTCAAGCCTTCAGATGGCACCATTTGAGGTGTTGTACGGACGCAAGTGTCGCACACCCCTCAACTGGCCAGAGACAGGAGAAGGGCTAGTCTTTGGACCAGATATTCTCCGCGAAGCAGAAGAGCAAGTCCAACTAGTCAGAGAATGTTTGAAGACCGCGAAGTCAAGACAACAGAGCTACGCCGATTCACGTCGCCGAGGAATGAGTTTCCGTGTTGGAGACTATGTGTACCTGCGGGTAACTCCTCTTAAGGGAACCAAGCGTTTCCACGTTAAAGGGAAGCTCGCACCAAGGTTCATTGGCCCCTTTGGGATCACTTCACGACGAGGAGAAGTGGCTTACCAGTTGGAACTACCACCTGAGCTATCCGATGTGCACAACGTATTCCACGTGTCACAACTCCGGAAGTGTCTCCAAGTTCCGGACAAGCCTGATCTCTACAAGGATGTCGATCACCAAGCCATTGATCTTCAGCCTGATTTGACCTACCGCAAGAAGCCCATTCGCATTCTGGATGAAGCAGAGCGACGGATGTGAATCCGCACCATCAAGTACTTCAAGGTCCAGTGGAGCAACCACACCGAAGCAGAAGCAACTTGGGAACGTGAAGACTATCTTAGATCCGAGTATCCCGATCTCTTTTAAAGCCTAGTTTAGGAATCTCGGGGACGAGATTCTTGTAAGGGGGGGGGGGGGTAGGTCTGTCACACCCTGCATTTTGTAACATGGTTATTGAATTAATAAAGCATGAAAATTTGGACCAACAATTTTTTTGGCATCATTCGGCTTTTATTTGGAATTAATTTTTTCTCTCTGTGATTTTCAAGTGCTCTTTAAAGTCAACTACTCCATCTTATATACTTCATCCCTTAGCTCCAAACTTCTGCCCAATGATCATACCATGTGTATAGTGCAATATAGTATTTTCTTACAAAAATAATTTGGCCAAAAAGTATTTAAAAAAATTAGTTTTCCAAAAACCCCTGAATTGAGGTTTGCACTACAAGTACTTGATTTGTGGTATGAAAAATATGTCAAAGAGTATATTTGAAACCTATTAGATATAGGATTCCCATAAACCACAAAAATATAATTTTAAAAGTTATTTTCCTATTTTATATAAAAGCTTTTTCTTAAGGCCAGAAATGGTCTTTAATAGGTAAAAATTATTTCACTATTTCAAAAATATTTGCCAAAATTCAGAGAGACTCTTAAGACATATATTGTCCATATATGAGAGTTTCAACACATGGTCATGTTCAAAATATTGGGCAAATCCCTCAAAAACCCTTTCTGGATATTTCAAGCTTTTGAAATATTTACAAAGGAAATATTCTCTAGAAATTCCAGGGAAATTCTATCATGTCATATATGACATGTTTGATGATCTTGCCAAGCCCCATGCCTTGGGGAGTAAGAAAACATCATCAAAACCCCTCAAAACAATTCTGTCCATTTTTGAAGTGTGAGCAACTTTACATTGCCAAACTTGTCCAAATGCTCCCAAACTTGGTGCACATGCTAAAATGGTCTATTTATGCATCTAGACCAAATGGCACACGCTTTGGAGAAAGGTAACTTGATCAGAGTGCCCGAAAACCATTTCTGTCCAGATCCAAATTTGAACAACTTTACATTACCAACTTTTTACTTGTGACCTCAACTTTTGTGGACATACTCACAACCCCAAATGATGACACTACACCAAGTGGTGCATTAAGGAGGGATGATTTGCTTAACTTAATCTTGGAAAATCCATTTCTATTGATTTCTATGGTTTACCAAAGTTACATTGGCAAGTTTCTTCAAATGAGCTCAAACTTGGTGGAACACCCTATTTCTATATACCATTTGATCCTGTTATGTCTCATGTCAATTGGAAATCATTTACTTTCCCAAAACAACATCAAACACCTTCTGTTGTTTTACTAAAACCCTTGCTTTGACCCCTTACACAATTCTCCCTTACCTCAGGTTCTTACCACAGCACCCCAAGTCCCCTTACACCTCCAGTAACTCTTCCCTGGCCTTAGCTCAATGATTGAATGGTGAAACATCCCCATTTACCTTTTCGGACAACATCATTCTTCTTCTTTCTCACCTCCCTCCTCATTCCAGTGGCCCTCCATGGCATCCAACGCCCCTCCCACATTCTTTACTCCCCCCTAGAGCTCCCAGACAGAGTGGCCGCGCCCATCAAGCCAAAGACATGCCCTGGCATGCAATTGGCGTGCTCCAGAGTGCGCTACAGTACACACTCGCACTATAGCCACCCCCAATCAGCGGCGCCTGGCCACCTCGGGCCTCCCCAGCGCGCCCGACGATGCTCCTCGACGTCCGCGACACGCTACAGCCTTGTCCCCTCCTCCTTCTCCCTCCTCTCGCCCCAGATCGCATGCGCACCGGCCACCCGAGAGCTCCAATGAAGAAACTCACACGCGCGGTGCCCCTGGCACCCCCTGCTCTCTCTCTTCTCTCGCCTAGCTCTAGACCAAATCCAGGAACACCCCAGACACGGCGCCAGCTCCTCCCGAGCCCTGTTGCAATGAGCAGGAGCTCATCGGCGCACGGGTCCACGACAGCCCGCCGTTCGCCTATAAAAGGGACACCCCGCGCCCTACTCTCCTCACCACTCGCTCTCTCACTCCCCTAATCACCCCCCTACACCACTCATCCCTCTCCAGATGAGCCCGAGCTCGAGATCGAGCTTGAGCTCCACCGCCTCGGGTCGCCGTCGACCTCAGGGTACAAGCCCTCTCCGCCGCTCCTCTTCCTCGATCTGGAACCGCCATGGCTCACTAATCATTCCCCTCTTTCCCCCACTTCTTTTGCAGCCGGAAACGGCTGGAACCGTCGACACCTGAAGCTCCTCCGCCGCGTGACCTCGTCGCTGGCGAACCAGGGCACCCCGGCGACCGCAAGCACCTCCACCCGAACGGCGACTCGACGCTGAGTCCAGCCGTACCCTCGCCCGACCTCGCCATGCCCTGCATCGACGCCAGTGAGCTCGACGGCCCTCTTTCGTAGGGTTAGGGATGACAGGCAGGCCCCGCCTGTCAGCCTCTCCTCTCCATCTCCCCTCTCTCTCTCGCTGACGCCTGGTCCCCGCCCGTTAGGTTTAAAACCTGGCGCACGCGCGTGGGCCAGTGCGCTGGGCCGCCTCTCTAGCTGGGCCTGCTGCGCTGCGGCTGTTCTGGCCCAGCAGGCATAGAGCCTTTTCCCTTTTTCTTTTCTGTCAAAACTTGCAGAAATTCCCCTGGACTAAATATTAATCCAAATGAAATAATCCCAGGTCCTAAAATCTTGTAATATTCCAATTTATTTAATGATATAACTTTCACACATATTCATGAAACTTTTCTGTACTGTTCAAATTTAAATTTATATTTGAACACTAAAACCTCTGTTCAAAAATCCATCTACCCCATTCTGTCACTCCCAATCCAAAACTAAGAATTTTTACCCTCTTAGTTTTCCTTCTAGTATTTTATAAAAATAAGTTGACATTTTTCTGAGCACTTTGATTTTTTTGTTTCTATTATTGTCTTATTTTCCCGTTATTTAATTGTGACAATTAGATACCGTGTTTGACGAAGTTGCTGAAGAAGAAGAAGGAGAAGGATTTGAAGACTTTGAAGACCAAGCCAATCCAGGCAAGCAACCCTTTGACCATGATACCCCTCTTGTTCATCGGTACACTTTTCCGATTGCACGATGATGAAATATGACGGTGGTAAACTTGTTGGGAACCACCACATGGTGCATACCCCTACTCATAATCTTTACCTTGTGCATAGATGCAGTGTCAAAAGATTAGTTGTTGATACATGATGTTGCATATGTACCATGAATCCTTCGTGGTTGCATTCTTTCGAAAACCGCATCGGGTGCCCCTAATGCCCGAGGGTGATGTTGAATTAAGGCCACCACTTGAGGAAGAAGTGGTGTACGAAAGAGAGTTCTCGTGTGTGGGTAAAATAATGGATTAGATTTATGTGTGATTACCGTCCCAACCAAACATGTGCAACCACTATACCCCTTATGGGATGGGGCATTATTGATTACTTAGGCTGATACTAGCATGGTGCCCACATCACTAGTGACGGGGGAGACTTGAGGTCACTCCCGGGATGGGGTCGTGCTTGGATAGGCGACCATGGCTGTTTTTACAAGGCACCGGACACACCGTTGGTCCCTTCGTGTATGCGTGACATTGTAAAAAGGGCAATTCCCATGATCTTTCGTTTGTACACGAGGGCTGTGCACCAACGAGTGGACCCTATGTTAGTGTCGTCTAGGGAAAGGTAATGACCGGGTGCTTCCCCCGAGTAATTGAGGTACTACGGGATCGTGGATGACACGAAAGCTTCCCGGATCTTGTGGGCAAAGTGCGCAACCTCTGCAGACTGTAAAACTATTCGAATAACCGTGTCCACGGTCATGGACAGTTGGGAGGTGCTACTTAAACTATGTCCAGAATTTTACAATCTCGGTGAAAGTGTGTGTGTATTGAGTCAAGGTGGCGACTTGGCTCGTTGAAAGAACCAGAAATGAATTGAACTCTATTTATGTTGATATCTATAACCTGTCCTCGAGGTTACCCAAGTACATTGATGCATGTTTCACAAATGGTAGAATATCTTATCTAGCTTGTAGCTAGGTTGCTTATTGTTGTATAACTTGCATTGTTACCTTGAACCAAATCATGGGTTGCTTGCGAGTACATTCAAAGTACTCATGGCTTGCCACTGGTTATTTAATTGGCCAGGCATGGAGGAGCAGGAATTTGAAGAAGAATTCTATGGAGACAAACATGCGAACTAGGACGCTTTCCCAGTTAGAATGCCTGTAGGGTTAAGGCAGATGGTATGTGTTCTACTTATCTACGAAGACTTCCGCTATTTGAGTTTATTTGCTATTCAGCCCATGAGGCTTTATCTATGTAAGACTTGGCTATAATGGTCATAATTTGTGTAAGACGGTATGTATGGATGTAAGACTCTTGTTACTTAGCTTCTGTGTGTTCAGTGAGCATTGATCTCTGGGATCACTGTACACGTGCATTCGGTGATCTCGACTCTTAAGTCGGGGTCCCCACACTTCATCATTGTCATAATGCTTTGCATGATCATGTAGTTGACATAGTATTCGTGGCAAAGCCACCATTCATATTTTTCATACATGTCACTCTTGGTCAGTGCACATCCCGGTACACCGCTAGAGGCATTCATATAGAGTCATATCTTTGTTCTAGCACCGAGTTGTAATATCGAGTTGTAAGTAAATAAAAAGTGTGATGATCATCATTATTAGAACATTGTCCCATGTGAGGTTATAAAAAATAAAAGAGGCCAATGAAGCCCAAATAAAACAAAAGAGGCCAAAGAAGCCCACCAAAAAAAGAAAAAATGAGAGAAAAAGAGAGAAGGGACAATGTTACTATCTTTTTTCCACACTTATGCTTCGAAGTAGCACCATGTTCTTCATGAGTGAGTGTCTCCTATGTTGTCACTTTCATATACTAGTGGGAATTTCTGTTATAGAACTTGGCTTGTATATTCCAACGGCGGGCTTCCTCAAATGCGCTAGGTCTTCATGAGCAAGCAAGTTGATGCACACCCACTAGTTGTCTTTTTTGAGCATTCATACACTTATAGCTCTAGTGCACCCGTTACATGGCAATCCTACTCACTCACATTGATATTAATTGATGGACATCTCCATAGTCCATTGATTTGCCTAGTCGATGTGAGACTTTCTCCCTCCTTTTGTCTATTACCACCATCTATTCCACCCATAGTGATATGTACATGGCTCATGCTCATGTATTGCGTGAAGAGTTGAAAATGTTTAAAAAAGTAGAGTATGAAAACAATTGCTTGATTGACACCGGGATGGGCATGATATATACTTTGTGTTAAGAAGAGGGAGCATACATGACTATATGATTTTGTAGGGATAACTTTCTTTAGCCATGTTATTTTTGAACCTTCATAGATTGATTTTTAGTATGCTTGAAGTATTATTGTTTCGATATTGATAAATTTGTATTTTGAGTCTTATGGATCTGAACATTCATGCCACAATAAAAAATATAACATTGATAATTATGTTGGGTAGCATTCCACATCAAAAATTCTGTTTTTATCATTTACCTACTCGAGGATGAGCAGGAATTAAGCTTGGGGATGCTTGATACGTCTCCAACTCATCTCTAACTTTTGATTGTTTCATGCTATTGTATTATCTATCTAGGATGTTTTATATGTATTTATATGCTATTTTATATGATTTTTGGCACTAACCTATTAACCAAGAGCTCACTGCCAGTTTCTGTTTTTTCCTTGTTTTTGAGTTTTGCAGAAAAGGAATATCAAACGAAGTTCGAACGGAACGAAACTTTACGGGGATTTTTATTGGAACAGAATACACCAGATGGACTTGGAGTACACGCTAGTGGATCTGCGAGGCAGCCACAAGGGTGGAGGGTGCGCCCAGGGGGTAGGGCGCACCCCCTACTTTGTGGGCCCCTCGTGCCTCCCCTGACGTACTTATTCCACCTATAAATTCACATATATTCCAAAAACCCCAGAACATACATCTGTGGGGACCGCGACTTAAGGGTCGAGATCACCGAATGCACGTGTACAGTGATCCCAGAGATCAATGCTCACTGAACACACAGAAGCTGAATAACAAGAGTCTTACATCCATACATACCGTCTTACACAAATTATGACCATTATGGCCAAGTCTTACATAGATAAAGCCTCATGGGTTGAATAGCAAATAAACTCGAATAGCGGAAGTCTTCGTAGATAAGTAGAACCCATGCCATCTGCCTTAACCCTACAAACAATCTGACTGGGAAATCGTCCTAGTTCCCATGTTCGTCTCCATAGAATTCTTCTTCAAATTCCTGCTCCTCCATGCCTGGCCAATTAAATAACCAATGGCAAGCCAATGAGTACTTTGAATGTACTCGCAACCAACCCATGATTTGGTTCAAGGTAACAATGCAAGTTGTACAACAGTAAGCAACCTAGCTACAAGCTAGATAAGATGTTCTACCATTTGAGACATGCACCAATGTACTTGGGTAACCTCAAGGACAGGTTACAGATATCAACATAAATAGAGTTCAAATCATTTCTGGTTCTTTCAGCGAGTCAAGTCACCACCTTGACTCAATACACACACACTTTCACCGAGATTGTAAAATTCTGGACATAGTTTAAGTAGCACCTCCCAACTGTCCATGACCGTGGACACGGCTATTCGAATAGTTTTACACTCTGCAGAGGTTGCGCACTTTACCCACAAGATCTGGGAAGCTTTCGTGTCATCCACGATCCCGCAGTACCTCAAGTACTCGGGGGAAGCACCTGGTCATTAACTTTCCCTAGATGACACTAACATAGGGTCCACTCATTGGTGCACGGCCCTCGTGTACAAACGATAGATCATGGGACTTGCCCTTTTTACAATGTCATGCATACACGAAGGTACCAACGGTGTGTCCCGTGTCCTGTAAAAACAGTCATGGTCGCCTATCCAAGCACGACCCCGTCCCGGGAGTGAGCTCAAGTCTCCCCCGTCACTAGTGATGTGGGCACCATGCTAGTATCAGCCTAAGTAATCAATAATGCCCCGTCCCATAAGGGGTAGAGTGGTTGCACATGTTTGGTTGGGACGGTAATCACACATAAATCCAATCCATTATTTTACCCACACACGAGAACTTTCTTTGGTACACCACTTCTTCCTCAGGTGGTGGCCTTAACTCAACATCACCCTCGGGCATTAGGGGCACCCTATGGGGTTTTCGAAAGGATGCAACCACGAAGGGTTCATGGTACATATGCAACATCATGCATCAACAACTACTCTTTCGACATTGCATCTATGCACATGGTAAAGATTATGAGTAGGGGTATGCACCCTGTGGTGGTTCCCAACAAGTTTACCACCGTCACTTTTCATCATCATGCAATCGGAAAAGGGTACCGATGAACAAGAGGGGTATCATGGTCAAAGGGCTACTTGCCTGGATTGGCTTGGTCTTCAAAGTCTTCAAATCCTTCCCCTTCTTCTTCGTCAGCAACTTCATCAAACACGGTATCTAAGCATCGCCATAAAATAGCGGGAAAATAAGACAATAATAAAAACAGAAAAATCAAATTGCTCGGAAAACTGTCAACTTATTTTTAGAAAATACTAGAGGGAAAACTAAGATGGCAAAAATTCTTAGTTCGGGATTTGGAGTGACGGAATGGGGTAGATGGATTTTTGAATAGAGGTTTTAGTGTTCAAATTTAAATTTAAATTTGAACAGTACAAAAAAGGTTCATGAATATGTGTGAAAGTTATATCATTAAATAGGTTCGAATATTACAAGATTTTAGGAGTTGGAATTATTTGATTTGGATTAATATTTAGTCCAGAGGATTTTTTGCAAGATTGACAGAAAAAGAAAAAGAAAAAGGGTTATGTGCCTGCTGGGGCAGAACAGCCGTAGCGCAGCAAGCCCAGCCAGAGAGGCGGCCCAGCGCACTGGTGTCTGCGCGCACGCCAGGTTTTAAACCTAACGGGCGGGGCCCAGGCGTCAGCGAGAGAGAGAGGGGCGAGGGAGTGGAGAGGCTGACAGGCGGGGCCCGCCTATCATCCTTAACCCTGCGAAAGAGGGCCGGCGAGCTCACCGGCGTCGATGCAGGGCACGGCGAGGTCGGGCGAGGGCACGACTGGACTCAACGTCGAGTCGCCGTTCGGGTGGAGGTGGTTGCAGTCGCCGGGGTGGCCTGGTTCGCCGACGACGAGGTCACGAGGCGGAGGGGCTTCAGGCGTCGACGGTTCCGGCCGTTTCCGGCTGCAAAAGAAGCGGGGAGGAAGGGGGAAGTAGTCAGTGAGCCGCGGCGGTTCCAGATCGAGGAACAGGAGCGGCAAAAAGGGCCTGCACCCTGAGATCGATGGCGACCCGAGGCGACGGAGCTCGAGCTCGATCTTGAGCTCGGGCTCATCAAGAGAGGGGTGAGTGGTGTAGGGGGATGATTAGGTGTGTGAGAGAGCGAGTGGTGAGGAGAGGAAGGCGCACGGTGTCCCTTTTATAGGCGAACGGTGGGGGTGCCATGGACCCGTGCACCGGCGAGTTCCTGCTCGTTGCCACAGGGCTCGGGAGGAGCTGGCGCCGTGTCTGAGGTGTTCCTGGATTCGGTCCAGAGCTAGGGGAGAGAAGAGAGAGCAGGGGGAGGCCAGGGGCACCGCGCGTGTGAGCTTGCTCATTGGAGCTCTCGGGTGGCCGGCGCGCGTGCGAGCTGGGGCGAGAGGAGGAAGAAGGAGGAGGGGGCCGACCAGCTGCCGTGTTGTGGACATCGAGGCGGCCTCGGGAGACTCCATCCCGACACCCTAGGTGGTCGGGTGCCTCGGGCAGGATGCGGCTACAGTGCGGGAGCACACCGTAGCGCACTCCAGACGCCCATATGGCCGGCATGGCCGTGTCCCACGTGCTCTGGACGCGGCCACCTTGTCCATTGGCTCTAGGGGGGAGTAAAGAATGTGGGAGGGGCGTTGGATGCCATGGAGGGCTTCTAGAAGGAGAGAGTGCTGAGAGAGAAGGGTGAAAGTGGCTGTCCAGGAATGTAAAATGGGGTTTTACCCCCCTCAATCATTGAGTTGTGGTGCAGCCATTGTTGCTGGAGGTAGAAGGGGTCTAGTAGATGCTGTGGTAAAAAGCTTAGCTCAAGGAGAATAAGGAAAGAGGTTAAAGTGATAGTTTTGGAAAATTACTAGAAGGTGTTTGATGTGGTTTTGGGCAAGCAAATGATTTCTAATTGACATGAGACTTAACATGGTCAAATGGTATATAGAAATAGGGTGTTCCACCAAGTTTGAGCTCATTTGAAGAAACTTGCCAATGTAACTATGGTAAACCCTAGAAATCAAGAGAAATGGATTTTCCAAGATTAAGTTAAGCAAACCAACCCTCCTTGATGCACCACTTGATGTAGTGTCATCATTTGGGGTTGTGATCATGCCCACAAAATTTGAGGTCACAAGTAAAAAGTTGGTAATGTAAAGTTGTTCAAATTTGAATCTGAACAGAAATGGTTTTGGGGTACTCTGATCAAGTTACCCTTCTCCAAAACTTGTGCCATTTGGTCTAGATGCATTGTTAGACCATTTTAGCATGTGTACCAAGTTTGAGAGCATTTGGACAAGTTTGGCAATGTAAAGTTGCTCAAACTTCAAAAATGGACATAATGGTTTTGAGGGGTTTTGATGATGTTTTCTTGCTCCACATGGCGGGCTTTTTCACTGTTCTGACCCATTTGCTGAAGTTTAGCATGATTTGACCCGTGTTTGAAAGTTTTTTCGGATCTGACCCATTTTGAGACGCCATCAACCGTGGCGTCTTGCTTGCACCGAAGACGCCGCGAAGCATGGCGTCTACCCCTGGCCCACCGCCCTGGTCAGCCCGTTTGGCCGTCCGACGTGGCAAAGTGGTAAACGCCATGGTCCTTGGCGTCTACCCCTTGGCAGCAATATTTAGTCATTTGACTGTACCAAAGCCAATCGCTAATAGCGTGATCAGGAAAATAAATCAGAGGCAGCCAGCTCTATGCCTTGTGGGCCTTCGCCTGTCACATGACAACCATACTATTCCATGTGAATTAGCACACACGCCAGTTACATATCTTGCTAGCTTTGCATGCACGTATTTCTCTCTTCTGGTAATTATTTCCCTTAGATCAATGCGTCAAACTTTAATCTATTTGCATCCCTGTATTCTACACGACGAACTCTACAAATAGAGTCCAATATTGAATATATTTTTGCTTATGAATTTTTTGCAATACGTGGGACCCGCATGTCATGTGAAGGGGTCTCCTAACGTGAACCGAGTCTGGACTTTTTCTAGTATTTGGTTTTCTCACTCAAACATCACGATCTCACCAAAGCGAGTTCATTACTAGCACATATAATTGTGTCATGGAGCACTGCCTTGTTAATCCCATATATGAATTTTGCATGTGCCAATGCAGCCGACATGTAGTTGCACCAATAGTTTTCCTTTTTTATGTACTATATGAATATTAACAAGTTCACTACAGTGATGCAAATAGATTAAAGTTTGACACATTGATCTAAGAAAAATAATTACCAGAAGAGAGAAATACGTACATGCAAAGCTAGCAAGATTTGTAATTGGCGTGCACCACGTTACATGGCTGCGTGCAGCACTTCAAAACTTGTGCTAATTCGCATGGATTAGTATCGTTGCCATGTGACAGACGAAGGCCCAAAAGGCATAGAGCTGGCTGCCTCTTATTTATTTTCCTGATCGCGCTATTAGTGATTGCTTTTGGTACGGTCAAACGATTAAAAATTGCTTGCAGGCAACACATCTCCGAGGGTAGACGCCAAGGATCATGGCGTTTACCCTTTTGCCACGTCGGACAGTCAAACGGGCTGACCAGGGCGGCGGACCATGGGCAGACGCCAGGGTTCGCGGCGTCTTCAGTGCAAGCAAGACGCCACGGTTGATGGCGTTTCAAAATGGGTCAGATCCGAAAAAATTTTTAAATACGGGTCAAATCGTGCTAAACTTCAGCAAATGGGTCAGAACAGTGAAAAAGCCCCACATGGCATGGGGATTGGCGAGATCATCAAATATGTCATATTTGACATGATAGAATTTCCCTGGAATTTTTAGAGAATATTTCCTTTGTAAATATTTCAAAAGCTTGAAATATCCAAAAAGGGTTTCTGAGGGATTTGCCGAATATTTTGAACATGACCAAGTGTTGAAACTCTTGTATATGGACAATATATGTCCTAAGAGTCTCTCTGAATTTTGGAAAATATTTTTGAAATAGTTAAATAATTTTTTATCTATTAAAGACCATGTATGGCCTTAAGAAAAAGCCTTTAAATAAAATATGGAAATAACTTTTAAAATTATACTTTTGTGGTTTTTGGGAGTCCTATACGTAATAGGATTGAAACATACCTTTTCAAAGATTTTTATCTCCCTAAATCAAGTACTTGAAGTGCAAGTCTCAATTCAGGGCTTTTTGGAAAACTAATTTTTGAAAATACTATTTGGCCAAAAATATTTTTATATGAAAATACTATATTGCACTATACACATGGTATGATCATTGGGCAGAAATTTGGAGCAGAGGGGTGAAGTATGTAAGATGGAGTAGTTGACTTTAAAGAGCACTTGAAATTCACAGAGAGAAAAACTTAACTCCAAATAAAAGCCAAATGATGCCAATAGTTTTTGTTGGTACAAATTTTCATGCTTTATTAATGCAATAACCATGTTACAAAATGCAGGGTGTGACACCATCGAAACCACTCTTCCGTCGCCGTAACCTTCTGTTCTCGTGAGATACCATCTGGAGGCTTTTTCCGGTACTCTGCTGGAGGGGGAATCAACCACGGAGGGCATCTACATCAACCCTATTGCCCTTCCGACGAAGTGTGAGTAGTTTACCACAGACCTACGGGTCCATAGCTAGTAGATAGATGGCGTCTTCTGTCTCTTTGATCCACAATACCATGTTCTCCTCGTTGTTCTTGGAGATCTATCCGATATAATCTCCTTTCGCGGTGTGTTTGTCAAGATTTGATGAATTGTGGGTTTGTGATCATATTATCTATGAATACTATTTGAGTTTCTTCTGAATTCTTATATTCATGATTTAATATCTTAGTAATTCTCTTCGAACTATTGGTTTGGTTTGGCCAACTAGATTGGTTTTTCTTGCAATAGGAGAAGTGCTTTGCTTTGGGTTCAATCTTGCAGTGCTCAATCTCAGTGACATAAAGGGACATGATGCGTATTGTATTGTTGCCATCGAGGATAACAAGATGGGGTTTTCATCATATTGCTCGAGTTAATTCTGCTACATCATGTAATCCTGCTTAATGCGTTACTCTGTTCTTATGAACTTAATACTCTAGATGCAGAATCGTTTCGGTCGATGTGTGGTGCATGCAGGAAGGAGTCGGTCTACTTGTCACGGATGTGATGCCTATATTAATGATCATTTCCATAGATGTCATTATAATTATTCGCTCTTCTATCGATTGATTGATAGTAATTTGTTCATCCATCGTAATAGTTGTTATCATGAGAGAAGCCTCTAGTGAAATCTATGGCCCCCGGGTCTACTTTACATCTTTTAAGTTTCCGATCTACTATTTTGCATTCTTTTACTTTTCAAACTATAAACCAAAAATCCAAGAATATTTACTTTACTAGTTCATCTGTCTCTATCAGATGTCACTTTTGCAAATAACTGTGAAGGGATTGACAACCCCTTTATAGCGTTGGGTGCAAGTTGTTGTTTGTTTGTGCAGGTATTTGGCGATTTGTGTGTAATCTCCTACTAGATTGATACCTTGGTTCTCAAACTGAGGGAAATACTTACTCTACTTTGCTGCATCACCCTTTCCTCTTCAAGGGAAAAACCAACACAAGCTCAAGAGGTAGCAAGGGTCGGGACGGCCCCTCCCCTCATGCGACGCCGAGCCAGGAACAAGCTAGAGCAGGTGATGATCTGGCGTGCCGCGTCGTCTCATGCGTAGGCAAGTCCATTACATCCGTGACCCCACTATCTATTTAGGGGTGTGGCTCTAGCATGCGTGCGGGTGGGGGTGGAAATAGAATAACCGCATTGCGCCTGTCAACCTAGCGCGCACTGCCGTGGTAGCACCAGGACGAGCCGGGCGGGGAGGCCCCCTCCCCTCCCCCCGCGAGGCCGAGCCAGGAATGAGCCAGAGCAGGCGACGACGCGACGTGTCGCGTGGTCGCATGCGGAGGCGAGTGCGTCACATTCGTGACCCCACTATCTATCTTAGGGTTGTTGCTCTGGGTGCATGCGGGTGGGGTGGAAATAGAATAACCGCATTACTCCTGTCAACCTAGCGCGCACTGCCGCGGTAGCACGAGGCCGAGCCCGGGGTTCTCGTGGCGAGCGGATGCGAGTCCGCGGAGACCCTCGGTGAGGCCTAGCCAGGAACGAGACGGAGCTGTGACGACGCGGCCATGCGGAGGCGAGTCCGTTGCATGTGTACTTTATGGGTAGGTGAATTTTAACTTCTATATTGTTTCTACGTTATGTATTTTTGTTAGATATGGACTTCATATGTTTTTGTATTTGATCGTCTTCTGTGTTTCTTAGTGTTTATATATTCATATGCCTTACTTCGCTTGATAGTGTACTTGAACTTCTGTTCTTTATTTTTTGACTTCTTCCTTGTTTGTAATTGATTTTTTTGTGTATGTATTTTACTTCCCTTGGTAGTGTACTTAATCTTCTGTTTGCCATCAATTTTTGGTTTTAAGGGTTACCAGCAGGTTGTTATTTTGATCTTATCTTTTTAAAATAGATGCATTTAAATGGTGCATTCATTTTTCAATAGATGCATTTACCTTTTAGTGGTTGGGGGGGAGGGGGGTGTGGTAAAATTGTAATTAACCCAAGCGCTCCACCGCTCGCTCCTATTTCGCTCGCGCACCTCCTATCATAAACCACTTCCCCCTGTCGCTCGCTCTCTTCTCCCTCTCTGTCGCTCCACTTCCTTCCTCCAACCTCCCCCGACTTCTGCGCTGCTGTCTCCTATGCTGGTGAGTGGAGTACTCGGTGCACGCCCCGCTCTCCCTCCCTCAGCCCGCTCTCTTCTCCTCTGAAGCGAAGCCGGCAACTATCTGCGCGGTTCCAAGGTGCGCGTGGCATCGTGGGGGTGGAAGAATCATCGCAGATTCGTGCATATGGGTCGTTTGGAGAGGTACAAATGCTGCCCCCCATGCTTGCTCTTAGTTTTCGCCGGATCTGTCGAGCTCTCTCTATTTCTTCTGTGTGCTCTTGCATCCGCCTCCTCCCTTTTCTTCTGATGGTTGGATGCGACATTAGGTAGGGTTCTTGTGCGTGTGGTGGGTGGATTCCATTTCCCTGTGGTTAATTTTATCTGTGAGATGCTTGTGTGTGCTATTTTACCATTCAGACTTGTGTAGATTTCATTCCCACTTTGGTAATTCCACCAGTGAGATGCATGTAAGAAGGGTGTGGTGTCGTGGTTGCTGACGGATCTGATGTATTTACATCCATTAATGTTATTGATTCTGTAGTCTAGATTGTATCTGTCACATGCTAGTTAGTTTATGAGTACTATTTTTGCTGTGCTTGCCTAGATGTGCTACTGTTCATCTTCATAATTGTTGATGCGTTTTAGTTGTTTATCCTAGGGTTTGATTTAGTTGCTTTCTGTATTGTTGTTTGATTTTCTACTTGCTAATCAGTTGTAATTTATTCCTTGTTTTTTGTTGGCGGGTCTAGGGTTTGGACTACCATTCATCAAGGAGTGATTTTTTCATGGCTTCAAAACCTTCTTCATGTATGTAAATGTAAATGTATATGCATCTTGTATTTTAAATATGAGTTTTCTTTTATATGTCTGCCCATATCTTCACTTGGTTGTCTTGTTAGACTGCCTATGTTTAAAAGTGTGAACTTCTAACGTAGGTGATTTGTATGCATTTTACACTTAGTTGAAGTTAGTAGAGTGTTGCTTAGATTTTCTTGATGAGTTGCTAGTGAACTATGTGACCAAGTGTGTTTGGACTTCCCAATGTTTCATATTTAGTGTATATATTTGTATTTTTGTTATCATTTTTATGGTATTGAGAAGTAGTTTGGGCGTGAAAAAGTATTTCTTCTCATGATTCATCTTTTTTATGTAGTACTGCCTTGGGTCACATAGTTGAACTTCTGGTTTTAATTACTTGTTTATAATGAAATTTGGTTGAACTTCTGTTTCTGCATTATTTTACTACTTTGTTAGGTATTGTTGAACTTCTGGACATTCATGTATATGTAGTACTTCCTTTAGTGTAGATTGTGGATTAAAACTCAGCTGGCTTTTTACCTCCAATTTGTAGTTGGTGATAAATTTAATAGTTTTGAAAAAATGCCTGTGATCAAGATGGAGATTCAGAAGTTAACACTAATACTCCAAGATCTGATGCGGCTAAATCACCTATTATTTCTTTGACTGTAATTGTTGTGGTTGCTTCGAGCCTTGATAAATACTTAAGCCTCGCCGATCTTGCTTCTGCAGCTCTTGATTCACTTAGTACGTGCAACTCTTTTTTTTAATTCTCGAGCCATGTTTCTGAATTTTTTCTTGTCTTGTGTTTTGTATTTATTCCTGAATCTTTTCCTTTTGTTATGTTATTGTGTTCCTGCAGATGTATCCATAGAGGAGGAAGCTCTGAACACCATCAACGATGTACTATCTGAGTTGGGTGTGCCAGATAACACTACTACGGCCGAGCAGGGGGGCTCCATCAATTGAAGGTTGTGATTCTGTTCCGGAGCCTTTGTGCTCTCTTCAGATGTCAAAGATGCAGTCTCGGTCTGTTGATGGCACTGAACATCTCACGCAAGATGAGGATGTACCCCTTCAGCTAGTTCTAGAGGATCAATGCAAGCGGAAGAAGGAAGAAGATTTTGATAAGAAGATGGTGGCCCGCCTTCAGAAAGGTTCTCATGTTTTGGATCTGATGATCTTGCTGAGCTCACAGTTGGGCATGGCTCTGTTGCTGAAGAAGACGTGCCATGTGCCACTAATGGCATGGTTGCCCCTGTGAAGAAGAAATTCAAGAATACCGCCATGAGGAAGCATTTAGTTGGTGAAGTTACTCCTCGAAGGAGCCCACGTGTTTCAAAGGCTGCATGACCAAGTGTGGGTGAACTTCCTTTAGTGGAAGGCCAAGCCCGCAATGGTACGCCACGTCGTAGTCCTCGTGTGCTTGCCACTGCGGCGCCTACACCTTCTCCGGTTGGTGCTGGTGCATCTGGTAAGGGCAAGAAATGCGGCGTTAAGCACAAGGTTTCACCGGCAAAGGTTAACAAGGGTTGCAAGAAGCATTCTCGTGTTAATCCAGACGACCAGGGTGATGCTGATTTCAACACTGATGACAAGGATGGCGACGATGGTGCTGCTGCTGCTGAGCAAGTATGAATCTCTCATGTTTACAGTTTTTGAGAACATTGTAGATTTGTTGTTATATTTGTGTATGTAGTACTGCCTTGGTGTACATAGCTGAACTTCTACTTATATACATGAAGAAATTATCTGAACTTCTTGGTTTATATGGTATTACTGCCTTCGTGTACATAGCTGAACTTTTGGATATATACATGAAGAAATTAGATGAGCTTCTTGGTATACATGGTTTTAATGCCTTGGTGTACATAGTTGAACTTCTGCTTTGTAAATTTATAACATTTAGAAAGAAACATAACTTCTGGTCATACATGGTTATACTGCCTATGTAGACATAGTTGAACTTGTGAAATGTACAGTGATAACATTTAGAAAGCAGTTACACTTCTTGTTTTTAATGGTTGAACTTCTGCTATATACATTTTTTGGTCCATGCTCTATTTTCTTATGTAGTTTTTCGAATTCAGCATTAGTGAGCTTTTGGATTAGTTTGTTTATCTCATTGTTCTACCTTTTTTTTCCTGTCATTGCATTTTTTGCAGTATCAACTTGTGAGGCAGCCTGAGGTGAGGAAGAGAGGAGGCAAAGCAGTGGAAGAAGCTGATGAAGGAGGAGATGATGTGAAACGTTTTAACGAGACGGTTCACTGCTCACTGAAAGAGGTCAAGTTGTGCACAAAATTGCTACAACTTAGGCACAGGAGAGGGTTATCAAGGCTGGTTTTGGTTCTGTGTTTGATTTGAAGGTTGATTCCAACATCTCTCGTCCTTTAATGGGCCACATCTACGCCAAGGTTGACCCTTTAACAATGATTCTAGACATGGGTGAGGCTAACAAGGTTTTGCATATTACAAGTGGTGTTGTTCACCATCTTTTTGGATTCCCTCAAGGTGATCGTACCCCTCCTAGGCCCTCGGAGGATGGGTGTGATGATGTTACTATGAGGCTGAAGGCCAAACCTAGCTAAAAAAGGAGTGATGATATCAAGACAAAGGATTTGTGCAAGATCATCGACGAACTTGTGAAGGATTAGAAGAATGATGACCTGGCTCTGCAAGTGTTTTACCCGATTGTTCCTCGTACGTCTACATGAGTGTACAGGGAGGTAGCAATGGCTGAGAATCTTATTTCTGAAGATATGGCAAATATGGACTATTGTTAGTTGGCTGTTGATGATCTTCAAAGGGCTATTACTAGGTATCAACAAGGGACTAGCAAAGGAAAAGCTATTACAGGCTGTGGCATTGCGCTGCTACTTATGTATCTGGACTACCTTATCATTGGCAAGAAGCCTAATGCGGACTTGAGGACCCCTCGCATCAACTACATGGACCAGGCCAAGATAACTAAGCTTGCTGCTGCTAACTTGGATAAGAAGGGTGATGATGACCCAGCCAACTGGGTGTTTGGGAATCTGCTTGTGAGTGTTTCTATGCCCCATTCTTTCCTCACTATTTTTACTTGAACTTCTGATACTGTCATCAATATTTGTTCCATGTTCCTTCATTGTTTTTTGATGCGCTGACTTTTGTTTTGTATGTAGTGGAAGACACATGCCGAGCTTGTGTTCTTTAGGCGTATCGAACATCTTGCTCTTACTATGCCTCGTGCCACTGGTCTAGGGAGTGGAGATGCCCCAAGATCTAAATTCTCCTGGGATGTCAATACTTGTGCTCCCCCTGGAGATCATGGAGGTTCTTCTGCCCGTGTGAGTGCTGCGAGGAGCGTTTCTTTTGAGGGTTTCTTTGATGTTGCAAATGTTTCCCTTGTTAGGATTGATGGTCTTCTGGAAACTGTTTGTGGGGAGATTGCCCGTATTCCGACAACTCTTGAGTGTCTTAGTCGCGTCGATGCGATTCTTCCTCCCGACCATGGTTTTGATGCTGAATCTTCGAAGGAGGTTTTGTCTACTGAAGCTAGATTTCTTGCTGAGCTTCGTCAGAGCACTTCCCACCTCCGGACTCGCTTTGGGGTATTCAAGGAAATATAGGATGCTCGTTGCAAGCCTTTTCAAGATGAGGCTATTGTTGTTGTCAGTGAGATTCAGAGGCAAGATTCTGTTTGTTTTGGTCGTGAAAGAGGCAATGAGGAGCATACTGAAGAGGTTTGTTTATGTTGGCTTTTGATAGTTCTTTGAATTAATGTTCATTGTTAGCTTTCAATTATTACTGTTTTTTTCCAGAGGTGACCCTTCTTGATTTCATGTGTTTTGAACTTCTTTTTTCAGTATTAGTGTTTCATACTTGACCTTCTCTGTTTACAGTATCTGAACTTCCAGGCCTATAGTATCGGAACTTCTATGCTTTCCATAACTGGTCCTTTTTCCTCTATATGATAGTAGTTTGATATCTGACCTTCTATGTTTACTGTCTTTGGACTTCCTCCATGTGTCAGTGCTCATAGCTGACCTTCTTTAGTTATATAATGTGAACTTCTCCCGAATTAGACATTGTGTTCTATATGATTTTTGTAGGCTGTTGATGATCGTGCTAGGGTTGATGAGGATATTTACCTGAAAGTGCAACTATCCCTGTGCCGAATCTACTCCCGCAAGTGATTTATTTGTTGATGAGGTTCATGGTAGTGATCCTATAGTATCATTTTTCTTGTCCATTTGTTTCATTTTTATTTTACCTCTTGTACATTTTTTACTATGTGCCCATTTTATTGACTTTTTGTTCTTCCTACAGAATGACGATGCTAGTGTTCATTCAGAGAAGGTTACAGACAAGGCTGTATCAGGCACTGGCTGCTCCGACGGGCTGGATCCAACTGAACCTTAGTCTTCCATCGATGCTGGGGTTTCTGATGCTGAGTAGGGCAAGACAGCTGGAGGAGATACTATTTCAGAGAAAGATCCCATCGAGGTTGCCGTTGAGACTGGCAGTGCTCGTGCAGGCCCGGAGGAGTCTCTTGCAGTAGAGTCATCAGTTGCTATTGATGCTGGTTCTCCAGCTCTTCCTACTGCAACACAACCAACCGTTTTTATTGTTTCAGATTCTCCAGTTGCTCCAGCTGCAACTGCTGTGCTTGCCAACGACACTCCAATGTGTACTGGAGATGATGATGAAGAGTCCGAAAGTTATAGCTTGGGAAAGGAGAATGATGTTTCCAGTGCTGCAACTGGTCTAGGCAAGAATCCATAAAGAGAGGAGCATGCTTCTTTCTTCTTTCCCCATCCCCATCCCTTTTGTTGTTGGTTTAAGTCTTTGATATCCCTATGTACTGTCTATGTGGTGCAAGTTAAACTTCTGGTTTGTGCTTTGTCATGTGGTTTGTAAATAAAGTGAAGTGAAGCCGTTTTTATGTGGGGGAAGCTTTGTAATGCATGGGTTGTGATGTTTATAATCCCGTGCTTTATCTTTCGGTATAGCATCTGAGATGTGCTTGTTGTGTTTGTTGCTCCTGTCGTGATCTATGTGTTTGTTTGTTGCTCTTAATTTCTATTCCTTTTGCAGAGCACATAGTGAACTTGCTGTCGTCCGAAAGAAGGTTGATGACTCTTATTTTAGTGTAACTAGGATTAGGAATGATCATTCTAAGAGCTGAGTGCAGCTGGTCAGAAATTATATTCATCTAACTTATGTACATCATGTGGTTTTATACCTGAACTTCTTTACTTTCTGTTGCTGAACTTCTTTCCTTTCTGATGCTAAACATCTAACTTTTTGTACTACCTGTTGTTATGTAGCTGAACTTCTTTGCTTTCTGTGTGATGAACTTCTTGAGTTTATGATGCTGAACTTCTTGAGTTTCTTTTGTTTGTTTTAGATCAAATATTATGTTCCAAAACAATGAGTGTGAAGCTACTGTTGAAGATGTCGCAGTGTCTTTTTCTCCTCGCGGAATTCTTTGATCTAATGTAGCTGAGGCTGCACTGTATTGTCCACGTGCCAAATACTAGGAATCAGAAAAACTCATCATGTCGTATTGGGTTTGTGTAAGTCAACCCTATAGTAATTTACTTTCTGTTGTTCTTTACCATATTAGTTAGAACTTGTTGGTCTCATTAGATTTCATATGTTGTTGTTATCTGCATTATATTAGGACAAGATTTTCATACGGAAATTTGATTCCCGTGTGAGGAAGAACTTCTTGGCGACTGGTCCAGATAGCATGGATGTGCATGATTCTGTAAGCAATATTTTGTTCTTTGTCTCTATATTTGTTTCCATTGTTGATCCTCTCTGTTTATATTGTTTAATTTTTGTGCTCTTGATATTAATTTCTGTTTTAATGATTGTGTGTTTATCTTGCGTCAGGTTGTTTTTCCCACTTTTGACCCACCTGAACTTCCTGCTCACATGGGTGGTGTTGGTCATTTGGTTTCCTTATTTCTAGACCTGAAGAATTCAAGGTTCTAGCTTCTCGACTCCTACTATGGACCAAATGACGAATGTGCGGTACGCCTATTTCGGCGGATGACTGATAACATCAAGAAGCTTTGGAGCGATGCCAGCAATGACAGGGAGACACCCTTCAGTCCACATTCTATTGACCATTTCCCTTTGGATTGGATTGATGTCCCCCAACAGACTAATAAGTATGTGCTCCACTTTCTCTCTATCACTTTATGTTTAATTGTAGTTGCACGTAAGATGCAACGTCTTTTATGCTTTGGCTATCTTTGTTTTAACACTGTTCTCTTTATTTGATGACAATATCGACTACGGATTCTGCATGCTTACGAATATTAATTCATTTCATGAAGGGGTTCTTGCAAACTATTCCCATGATAATATCTCGAACATCAGCAAGACATGGTTGTACTCAATTGCTTCTTCTAACTTGTATGAAACAAACTTCCATGGTCTGTTTGGCTACTATTCATGTAGGTCTTGAAACTTGGACTGCATCTTTTATTCTACATGAACTTCAGAGATGATACATTTTTATGCTTTTTGTTAGCTATAGTTAAATGTTTTTCATTTCATCAGTTTATCTTGAACCGTGCCTTGGGGTTGTGCCTGGGCTTCATTAGTTTTTAAATGCAACACATTTTTTTAGGTCAACTTGAGTAGTAATAATGTCATCTATATTTGTTGGACTGTACATTGTGTTATACCTAAACTTCAGTTATATTTAATGGTCTTTTTTCCTTTTTTTGAAAGTGGAGCCGTTGGACTTGATCGATTACCATTACTCATTCGTCGGGTCACATGAATACCAGCCTAGGGAGGAATCAATGAGTACAACTCCGAAAGAAGATGAGAGCTCTCGAACCCTTATTCCTTCCAAGTTGGGGAATCAGCTTGTCGGTATTCGTGCTGCTCCAAACACCCCTTGCTCCATGAAGGTTGGTGCAGTCGAAGCTGAGGTGATTTCATCGGATGATGATTTTGAGAAGATTGCTTACCCGAAGAAGGGTGAAACTGCTGCTACTAGTGTTGTTAGGAGAGGTGGGAAGATGTTGTCATCACCAGGAGGAATCCGGTAATTGAGTCTAGCAACATATCTTCCTTGAAGAGAGCAGCAAGATTGCCTATGAAGTGGTGTTCTGCTGTCGCCCCCCTAAAGAAATACAGTTACCCTCATCTATCCGAGGCCCAGAGGTTGTGCTTAGTGAAGATGGTGTGAAGAAGTATTATGAGTGAGTATTGTTCTTATGCTTTTGCTGCCAGACATGCTATTTTTGTGAACTTCTAATGTTATAGTATCTGAACTTCTATTTATTCTCCTTGTCTTTGAGTTGCGCTTCTAATATTTTCCCGTCCTTTAAATCTGCATGACAAGATACTGCATGTTTACCGTCCCTGGGAATGTGATTTACCTCACATGACGTGTCCTTTATACTCTTTTCGGTGAAGGGCAGCAGATGGAAGGAGACATAATGGACTTTCTCATAAACTTGTGGAAGGATAACCTGGAGACCTCAGATATCTTCTCTTGTGCTGACAGGGTTGTTCTAAGTCCGGGTGCCACCTTACCTGGCCCGGGACCGTTTGCGCATTTTGGCTCACGTATATGATAGTGTCAATGGCATCCAAATGACAGAGAACCCGACCGACATGACTAGTCGTATACCCAAGGTGGCACTAACTTACAAGGACATGCATACATGACCCAACAACGAACGTGTCGGTCATCAACGTATGAACCCAAGTCGTAGCAATCTACACGGACTTAAAGGAACAACGCGTGACGTTTCCCCGAAGGGACAAACACATGAACGAAGAAGGACACATGCCGACAAACCTAAGTGTTCCGGAGCAGTAGCAAGCAACCATGGCTCAGTGGAAGCACTAGGAGACATTTCCCCATAAGAGAGGCTACCAAGAATAAACAACTAGGTTGTCGGATCCCACACATACCAACCATTTCAATAACATGCACACAATATGCTCGATATGTGCAAATACAACATGGCATCACAACAAAACTCTATGAATCAAAGTATTTATTCACTAGGCTCCGAGGAGCCAGATATTACAAACATGGGTCTCATGACCCAACATACAAAGCATACAAGCAACATAAGCATAACATGTCTGAGTACAAACAACTACAAATGAAAAAGGCTGAGAAGCCTGACTATCTACAAGACCCTCCCAAGGGTACAAGATCGTAGCTGAGGTAACAAGCTAAACGTCGAAGTCCACGCAGAACTATTAGTGAGACTGAAGTATCTCTGCAAAACATAAATTAAGCAAACGTGAGTACAAATTTACCCAGCAAGACTTACATCAGAACTAGCTACATATGCATCAGTATCAACAAAGGGGTTAGTGTAGTTTAACTACAGCAAGCCAGCTTTCACTCAATGGCTATCCTGTACTATGACTGGTTGTAGCTCTTTTGAGGTGGCGCACACGAGTCCACATATTCACCATAACAATATACCACTATGGATCCGCTCCCGTCTCCCTACGAGAAGGCCATCCATAGCAGTCACACTTATCTTGCGCATTTTAGAGTATCCACTTCCACTTTTCTATGAACTGCATTGGCAACCCAGTAGTCCATTACCGCGGACGCGACTATTCAAATAGATCAGGTTAACCCTGCAGTGGTGTACTTCTTCACACACGCTCTCACCACTTATCGCCATGTACACGTCATGTATCTCGGCAACCTTCAAGCGAAAGCCTGGCGAGGGTGTCGGGCACGACCTGACTAACCACAGAAGTCTCTAGTCTAGGTTTATCGCCTATTCAGGTTCCATCCGCAAGGAAGTCCGGCTGAGGTTTCACTCACGGCCCCAAACAATGTGTGCAGAGTTTCCGAGAAACCAAACGGGCGACTCGGGACACAGTGCCACGGTGTATCTACTGCATCATAGCCCACCCCTAGTGTCAGCGCTACGCATGGCCTCCAACACATATCCTACAAACACCAGAAAAAAGTTGCAACTCCTGGACAGAGATCAAGGCGATTAATAAGTCGAGTGCGGCACTTAAGCATTCCAATGCGTGGTAGTAACTGTCTTGGATCACAAACACATAACCAAATTTCTGAGGACGGTTTCAATGAGACAGCCCACCATGTACTCCTACATGGCCTCTCATCGCTACCTTTACCAAATCGTGTTCACACACATAGCTCTCCACAGCAGGACATGATGACCACATTCCAATTCATCCCTGATGAATCAGACCTACCACAAGTCTAAGCAATAGCAGGCATAACAAGCAAGCATGGATGAGTAGGCACAACATGGCTCAAACAACTCCTACTTATGCTACTGGGTTTCAACTATTTACTGTGGCAATGACAGGTCATGCAGAGGAAAGGGGTTCAACTACCGCAACAAATAGCAGTTGAATCGTTGTTGTCCTAATGCAGTAAAAGAGAGCAAGAGCGAGAGAGTGGGATTGCATTGGAATGTTCAATGGGGGTTGCTTGCCTGGCATTTCTGAAGATAGCATTGTGTCTGCATCAGTGTCATCGATCACATCGTCGGAACAACGTCTACTGAGAGGGGACAAACATCAGCAACAGAGAAAGAATACAATCAATTGAATGCAACAATATGTTGCATGATCATGACATGGCAATATGCTATTGATTGAGCTAATGCAACTAGCAACGATATTAAATGAGGTTGGTTTGGATGAAAGGTTCAAATTCAACGCCATATGTGATTATTCAAATGTCACTTATTTGATTTGTCCTAGAGAGTAGGCATAAGTTGTTCTAACATGCATGAAAATGCCATAAACATATTCTTTGTATTTTTTTGATAATTTTTCATATATAAATTATTTCATTTGGAGTTAAAAATTATTTTCTATGATTTTTATAAGTTTAAAACATTTTCTGAAACATTTTCTGTGTTAGCATGACGTCGGTGTGACGTCAGCAGGTCAACATGCGCGGTCAAGGTCAATCCTGACCAGTAGGACCCATATGTGAGTGTCTAGCTAACTAACCTCAGATAATTAGCACTAATCTAGATTTGCTAGCGAGGTGCGCCCCACACGTGAGTGACAAAGTGGCTAACTAAAGTTTAGGAAATAAACTAAACTAATTTTAGCAGGGGGTGGCCCCACCTGTCATCGACCTAGGGACATCATTAGCACTAACCTAAATGGGGTTAGGCCGGTGTTTAGCCGCCGCCGACGACCCGAGGCAGCGGAGGACATCGGAAACGTCGCTCCGACGACCATATGGATGGCAGTTTGGTGCTACGCGTAGCTAGGGCTCGCGCGCATATGTCAGTGCAAGCGGGAGGAGCTGGGGTGTACCAGGCTGACGGCGGTGAGCTCATCCGCAGCGGCCGGAGCTCAGGTATGTGTGGGCGCGTGGCTCCAGTGCACAGGAGAGCTAGCTAGGGGCTGCATTGGACTCGTCGTTGCTCCAGGAGCACGATGGAGGCACAAGCTCGAGCAAAGATGCAAGGTGGCTGCGAGAGCAACGACCATGGCAGATGGCGGCGCTCGGGTACGTCAGCTGGCACGGCTAGAGGGCGTAATCGAGCTCGGGGAGAGGGGGTTTCGATGCGGGAGCTCACAGTGGTTGCAGAGGGCATTGACGCGGGCTCGGGGAAGGCCGGACAGCAACGTACGGGCAACGGCGATCTCGGACGACCGAGGAGGAAAACGGTGGTGTTGGAGATGCAACAGAGCTTCTGGCGCCACGTGACTTGGTGGAGATGACGAAGAGGTCGTGGATGAGCTCAAGGACAGCTCAGTCAGGTGAGGCGGTGACTGTGGCCGTGGCAACGATGAGCGGCGGCGATGGAAGCTCTCGGATGTGTCGTCCTGAGGCGAGAGAGAGGGCTAGGGGGAGAGTGGGAGAGTTAGAGCGATCAGGACGACGCCTAGGAGGTCGGCCGCGGTGTTGAGCTGGCCTGGGGACGCAGGTAGACGCCCTGGTGGCGTGGTTCTCTCGGGCGCGCGCGTTCTCGTCCTTTTGGCACGAGGAGAAGGATGAATGGCACTGGGCCAGTGGGCTACACAGTGCAAAGCCGGCTGATGGGCTGCCATGTACATCCAGGTAAGTTATCCCCTTTTCCTTTTATATCTGTTTTCTTTTTTCTGCTTCTCTTTTGAATTTGGCTTGCTAATCAAATTATTTTTGCAGCTTCTGGAAATAATAGTGGATGCAATTTGGTTTATCCTAGAGCTCCACAAAAAGTCTCAGAATTATTGGAGCAATATAAATATTTATAGGATTTATTTGCTCCAACTCAAATACAATAGTGAACTAAATTAAAGCCCAAATAATTCCCTAAAAATGTTCTATATTTTTTGTTTGGATCAAACCCCTTGCAAAAATTATCAAACATTAATGAAGGCATTTTTGGGTTTATTGAAAATATTTTTAGGTTGAACCTGTTTGATTTGATTTGGTGCTAGGGTTTGATCATCCCCCATTTCAAAATCAAATTTAACTAGACATGATGCATGGATGCAATGCCACTAGTTAGAAGCAAACTCTTGGGTTGTGACAAAAATCGGCTGTACTCCTCCCAATGTTTGTTCATAAGGAAGAAAACCTTATTAACACAAACTGGTTAGGTTTTCATAACTCTTGCTTCTTTTATTATGTACATCCTTTTGCTAAGTTTGTCAAAAGTTTTTGTTCATCTTGGCTATTCAATACTTATGGTTTATAGTTTGTGTTCACCATTTTTCAATCTTGACATTGATGCTTTTCAAGCCAATTGACAAATTAGAGCACTGCAGTGTGTATGTGCTGAATATATATCGTGGGAGCATTGACATCCTTGATTCACTTCCTTACTCTAATAAGGGACTTTCACAAACAAGTTTCCACGAAGACTACCAAAATATCGTGAGTGTTTCTTAGCCTGAACCTCGTGTCATATTTCTCTTTTTGACATGAATTTTATTCTTCCTTCCGTTGACAGAATATTTTTATCTCTGTTTCAAAGTTGTGTGCTTGAACTGACTATCATTTGATAGTTGAACTTCTGGTATCTTTTAGTTGGATTTTATGCAAGTGTCGCTTTGTGTGCCCGAACTTAGCAATTTGGTTAAGATGTTTTTGATTTTATCTTATTTGTCATTTCTGGCAGATGAATAGATTCGTTGGGTTGCTGGAGGTGACGTACGGCAAGGTTGAGTACAAAGCTAGCAAGCAGCTAAACTGGGTGACTATTGCAAAGAGGCTGACTTTTATTGATGTCTTAAAGCAACTGACTAAAGAATGTGGTTTCTTTGCCGTGAAGCTCTGCTCTACATATGATGGGGATGAGCTTGTTGAAGATTTCGGTGATGTGAAAGTATGTTTTGTCCTTGTTCTTGTCTCATCATCATTTCGAGTTTTTTGTGTGTTTTTGCCTACACGCTCCTGCTATGGTTTTAGTTATCCTTTACTGTTTTTTATTCTTCATTCTTTTTATTTGTAGGCTGCTGTGGATGACTGGAAGGCCGAGTTCATGCACACTCTAGTCTTCAGCGAGAAGAATGAAATTGTGTGTGGAGAGCTTCTTGCCGAGATCGAGTCCTTGGGCCCGTGAATTACGCGTGTAGAAACATTGGTTTTAGTGTAGATTTTATTTCGTAAAGATTTGGTTTGATAATGATTGGAACAATTTCGTAAAGATTTGGTTGTAAGAGTGGTTTAGTAATTTGTATATCTATAGTTGTAGCACTGTTATTATGTCATCAAGGACAAATATACCTGGAATGAATAATGATTGGCTTGTGAATTTCAATGTATTGCATCGTTTTTAGTATTCCATTGTTCTTTCTTTTTCCCCAACATATGTACTTGAACTTCTGCCTGGGTTCAGGCTGAACTGCTGGTTTTGGACAGTGTTTTTTGTCCATAAATCCAGTGTTATTAATTTTGGCCCCAACATATGAACCTGAACTTCTGCTTGAGTTCTGGCTGGGCTGCTGGTTTTATATGGAGAGAATTTTTGTGTTGTAGAATGTATTATTATTTTTCAACTTAATCAAGATGTAGCCTTTTGCATAGAATCTATACGTGCTTTTTATAATTTTTCAATTGGAAATAGTTTTCAACTAGAACTTCGTGTAAAAATATTCTCGTACACTCCTTTATGTTTCTTTATCTTGTCGGCATTCTACGTGGACTTCTCCAGGTATCCAAACAGAACTTCATATCTGCACGCGTGGTCTTAGGCTTACTAGCTTAGTTTATATGGCAATACTTATTTGTCAAGCATATTTTCCCTACATCGATTATTATACTAGATCTTCTCCTGTAAGCTTACTTGAAGTACATAGTGTGTATTCATTTATTCCCGATTGGTATTTTATGAAATACATCACCAACACCTCCTTTCAAAATATACCGGAACTTCTCCTGTAAGCTTACTTGAACTTCATAGTGTGTATTCATTTATTCCTGCTTGCTCTTATATGGAATACATGTCACGTCCCTAGTTCTGGTATGACCTAGACTAGCTAGTCATGTGTGCATCATGTTTGAATTTCAATGAATTTGAAATGGGGACATGTGAAAGCCTCAGAAATCATTTATGAAAATGACCAAGATAAAAATTGCTTCAAATAGGTCTAAGAAAATGTTCATTTTCTTTCTGAAAATATTGGCTAGAAGTAAAATTCAAACAAATATTTTAGGAGCTCATAAATTTTTATTTTGGGCATTTGGAGTTTATGCAATAATTATTTGCGTTGGATTTATATTTACTGTATATTAAATATAACTCCAATAATTCTGAAAGTTTGCGAGTGGCTTTGAATACTTTGAAAAAAGGACACATAATAATTTTCAAAAGTTTATGAAATGGTTGTTATTTAAAACAAAAAAAATTGAAATAAATAGAAAATAGAAAAACAGAAAAAAAAATTTCAAAGAGAGAGAGAGAGAGAGAGAGAGAGAGAGAGAGAGAGAAAGGAAGACCTACCTGGCGCTCACCTGGAGCCGTACTGGCCCAGCCCACCAGCAGGTCGCTTGTCGTCTTCCTCCCCTCACCCCGAAGCAACTGCGTGTCAGCAAGAGCGCGTGACCGAGGCCACCTCCTTCTTGCCACCTCCTGCCTCTCCCTCGCGCCACGGAGACGCCCTACATCTCCCCTCACTTTCCCCTCGCTCTCTGGCTCTTCCCCCTCCCCTACTCTCTCCTCGCAACACCGCCGGACGCAGCCATCAACGTTGCTTGCTGTTGCCGAGGCCAGTGCATTGAGCCAAGCAACGCCGGAAGCCCCGAATTGCCTCCGTCGCCTACGCCTTCTGCACTGAGCCAAGAAACTCCGGAAGCCCTGAATCGCCGTCCCCAACATCTCCTTCCTCCTCGGCTGCCGGAGATTCCCCTCGCCACCCCGATTGCTCTGGTTCTTCTCCGAGCTCGCCGTCGGCACCATCGCGATAGCCGTGAGCCCCTCTTTCTCCTCCCCTAACCCCGTTGCTCCGTTCGGCCTCTAGCTAGCGCCGCCGCCATGGTCGAGCTCCGCTGCCGCCTGCCTTGTCGTGTGCCACCATTGCAGCCTACGCCTGTCGTTACTGAGCATGGCAACGAATCCCTCGTGCTTCCAGGAGGCTGCCTATCCCTTTTTGTAGCTTGCCCGTACCCCATAGCACTGCTGCCCGCATGTGCCCGAGCGCCGCCTCCGCCCACCTCGACATCGGTGACGCTACAGCCCACACCTGCAGCTGCCGCTTGCACCACCCGACGTGCCTCTCTGCGGGCATTCGAAAGAGCCTAGCCGTGCTTCGAACAGCTGCCAGAATCGGCCGACCAGAGTACCTCCGCCGTCGGCTATGGTCGCCGGTGGCTAACCGCCGACATAACCAGCCATTAGGGTCTAAGCACCCTACTAACTACCCCCTGGAGTCAATGACAGCTGGGTCCCACCGCCTAACTAACCAGCTAACTAAAATAGATTAAGGTTAAATTTGATTGCAGTGGGCCCACGTGTCAGCTTTGACTATGCTAACGTGTCTGTTGACCCGACCCACCTATCTATGACCCTAGGCAACACTTGGTCACTGACCAGTGGGCCCTGTTGGTCAGGTTTGACCTAGACGACCCTGTTGACCTGCTGACGTCAGCCTGACATAATGCTGACGCACTAAATGTTCTCTGGAGTTTTAAATAAATCAGAATTGATCTATTTATTTTAGAAAATGTTTAAAACTTATAATATTCATAGAAATTCAACCGTAACTCCAACTGAATTAATTTATATATGAAACATTATCAGAAAAATCCAAAGAATCTGTTTATGGAATTTTTATGCATGTTAGAACAACTTATGACTACTGTTTAGGGCAAAACAAATGAATGGCATTTAACTAACCACTTATGGAGTTTGATTTTGAACCTTGAGTTCAAACCAACTTCATTTAACTCATTGCTAGTTGCATTAGCTCAATCAACAACATATTGCCATGTCATTATCATGCATGAAATTGTTGCATTGCATTGATTGTGTTCCCTCTTGTTTGCCGGTGTTTGTCCCCTCTCAGTAGATGATGTTCCGACGATATGAGTTCGATGACACCGATGAAGAGCTATACTATCTTCAGAAGTGCGAGGCAAGCAAACCCCCTTGTTCATTCTGATACAATCCCAGTCTCTCGCTTCTGCTCTTTTTTACTCCATTAGGACAAGAACAATTCAACTGTGACATGTTGCGGTAGCTGAACCCCTTTCCTCTGCATGACCTGTCATTGCCACAGTAAATAGATGAAACCCACTAGCATGAGTAAGAGTTGTTTGAGCCCTGATGTGCCTACTCATTCATGCTTGTTTGTCATGCCTGCTACTGCTTAGAGTTGAGTCAGGTCCGATTCATCGGGGGTGAATTAGAGGTGTGTGAACAAGTCCTACTGTTGAGAGCTAAGTGTGTGAACACGATTTGGTAAAGGTAGCGGTGAGAGGCCATGTAGGAGTACATGGTGGGTTGTCTCATTGAAACCGTCCTCAGGAACTAAGTTCCGTGTTTGTTGATCCATGAAGAGCTGCTACCACACGTTGGGCTGTGAAATATGACCCCCCCTCGACTTATTAACCCCTCTGTCCTCTGTCCAGGAGTTGCAAGTAGTTTCTAGTGTTTGTACTATGCTGGAGGCCGTGCGCAGCGCTGACCCAAGGGATGGGCTGTGATGCGGTAGGCACGTGGCCCGGTGTACCGAGTCGCCCGTTTGGTGCCTCGGGAACCCTATACACATCATTCGGGGCCGTAAGTGGAAACCTCGGCCGGACTCCCGTCGGATGGAACCTGAATTGGCTATAAACCTGGACTAGGGACTTGTGTGGTTAGTCAGGTTGTAGTCTACACCCATGTCGGCTTTCGCCTGAAGTCTGCCGAGCACATGTCGCGTGCAGACGCTAAGTGGTGGATAAATGTGTGAAGAAGTACACCCCTGCATGGTTACAAATGATCTATTCGAATAGCCGTGTCCGCGGTAAAGGACTTCTGGGTTGCCTATACAGTTCATAGACAAGTGAAAGTGGATACTCTAAAATGCGCAAGATAAGCGTGAGTGCCATGGATGGCCTTCTTGCAGGGAGACGGGAGTAGATCCATAGTGGTGTATTGATTGGTGAATATGTGGACTCGTGTGCGCCGCCTCAAAAGATTTACTTGCAGTCGTAGTACAGGATAGCCACTGAGTCAAAGCTGGCTTAGCCGCGAGCCAGTGCTCGCCTAAGTTAAAAACTACTCCGAGTGAGAGCATCCCTCTCACTCGGAGGCTTAGCCGCGAGCCAGTCCTCGCCTAAGTTAAAAACTACTCCGAGTGAGAGCGTCCCTCTCACTCTGGGACTTAGCCGCAAGCCAGGCCTCACCTAAGTTAAAAACTACTCCGAGTGAAAGTGTGCCTCTCACTCAGAGGCTTAGCCGGGAGCCAGTCCTCATCTAAGTTAAAAACTACTCCGAATGAGAGTGTCCCTCTCACTCGTGGGCTTAGTCGCGAGCTAGTCCTCGCCTCAGTTCAAAAACTACTCCGAGTGAGAGCGTCCCTCTCACTCAGGGGCTTAGCCTTGTGCCAGTCCTCACCTAAGTTCAAAACTACTCTGAGTGAGAGCGTCCCTCTCACTCGGTGGCTTTGCCACGAGCCAGCCCTCGTCTAAGCTAAAAACTACTCTGAGTGAGAGCGTCCCTCTCACTCGGGGGCTTAGTGTAAGTGCATCTAGTGCCACCCCTAGTTGGTTTTGGAGTATTGACGACAAACCTGGTTGAGGGACTAATGTGTTTGTGAGAATTGCAGGATAACACAGGTAGTAGTCCCTCATTGATTCGGTTTACCTACCGGAGATGACCCCTAAAAATGTATGAAGACATTGACGACAATGGTGGTATATGAAGATATTCATATTGAAGACTATGACAAGAGAAGACATTGTGTGAAGACTATGGAGCGCGAAGACTTAGACGTTTCGTTGTTTCCTTTTCTTCTTTGTTGAGTCATAGGAACCACCGTACTATTAAGTGGGGTCCAAGTGAACAAAGTCAGAGTGACTGAAGTGATGCTCAACCAAATCCTATGTCTTCGAGAGAAGACAATGAGAGCAAATCTTATCCAAAGCTAGATGAGTCAGCTTTACTTGTAGCCCAAGTAAAGTTGCCGCGTGTGTTTGAAATCTGACCGTTTGAACACGTGTCAGTTCCTTAGTGACCCAGGGTCATTTCAGACAAATCAGGTCGGGTTGCCTAGTGGCTATAAATAGCCCACCCCCTACACCATAATTGGTGGCTGCTCAGAGTTAGTACACGGCTTTTGTCGTTTGAGAGCAATCCACCTCCGAAGCATTTAAGAGAGAGATCCTTGCGAGGACAAAGCCCAAACACCCAGAGCCAAAGAGTGTTAAGCATCACGGAAGTATTTCTGTCCACGTGATCTTAAGACTTGTTACACTTGAGGACTGTGAATCCTCCAGCCGGTTAGGCGTCGCGTTATGAGCATCCAAGAGTCATTGTGGATCGCCGGTTAACGAAGTCTGTGAAGGTTTGGAAGACTACCTTGAAGACTTACCAGAGTGATTGGGCGAGGACTGTGTGTCCATATCTCAAGGGGAATAAGGTGAAGATGCGGTCTTCTGAGTTAAATCTCAGCCTCGCTAACCAGACGTACAGTTGTCACAGCAACTGGAACTGGTCGAACAAATCACTGTCTTCCCCAAGCTACTGGTTCTAGCCCTTCCTTCTCTTTACTTACTATCTGTCTTTGTGAGGTCATTTCCTGCTTGCCCTATCTGTTTGACTTCACTGTGTGACTACTTGTTCTGACTGGTGCCATACAATCTTCCATCCTGATCCATACTGCCTAGCTGCTATTAGTCTTCGTGCTTTCATTTCATTGAATACTTGACTATGGCTTGTCTAGTGTAGTCTACCTTCCGCTGCATATAAATATGATCGGTTCTATCGTTTGTCTTCAAAACTTCCATGTTTTGAAGACTTCCCTAAAAATCGCCTATTCACCCCCCCTCTAGTCGATATACAGCTCTTTCAATTGGTATCAGAGCAAGGTACTCCCTTGTTCTGTGTGATTCGGTTTAACCACCTGGAGTTTTAGCTATGTTGACTGCAGGGATAATCAAAGTCTCCACTGCGTGCCACGTCTTCGATGGCACTGAATACCCCTACTGGAAGAACAAGATGCGCATGGACCTTGAAGCCATTGATGTGGACCTCTAGTATGTCGTCAAGAACGGCGTTCCCAAGACTGGTGAAGGTGTCACTCCTGCTGATGTCAAGAAGTTCGTTCAACTGGATTCCACTACCAAGAACATCATCTGCGGTCATCTGACCAAAGGACAGTATGGTCGTGTGAGTGCTCTGGAAACGTCGAAGCTAGTCTGGGACTGGCTCTCCAAGGTCAAAAAAGGCGTCTCAACTCAGAGAGATCAAATGATCAGTGTCCTTCGCAACCTCTTCCATCGCTTCAAGAGACACGACAATGAGAATGTCCAGCTCACATTCGATCGCGTCACTGACATCACAAATGAGCTTCAGGCACTTGGCGCCACTGAGATCACCAAGCATGAAATCGTCAAGACACTCCTGAGATTGCTTGACAGCTCATTTGACACCCTTGCCCTGATGATTCAAGAGCGCCCTGACCTCAAGACTCTCGATCCGTGTGACATACTTGAGAGGCTCAACACACATGAGTTCCAGCTATCTGAGAAACGTGACATCTATGGTCCCAACTATGGCTGAACTCGTGCTTTGAAGGCAAAGGCTATTTCCTCATCTGAAGAAGAATCTGACTGCAGTTCTGGTGATCCTAAAGAAATTGTAAAGGAGCTTGCCATGCTTGTGAAGAAGTGCCAGAGATTCACTAAGAAGAAAGGCTTCAGAAAGTCTTCACGATCCAGCTCAAGAAATGATGAAGCTTCGACCCATGACCACAAGAAGAGAACATGTCACAAGTGCAAGAAACCTGGTCACTACGTCTCTGAGTGTCCTCTATGGGACAATGAGAAGAAGAAGAAGAAGAAGAAGAAGAGCAAGGAATATGATTCTGATGACAAGAAAGAGAAGAAATCCTCAAAGTCTTCTTCCAAGTCTTTATCCAAGTCTTCATCACACAAGAAGAATTCATCTGGCAAGGCTCGTGCGTTTGTTAGCAAGGAGATGGATTCAGAGGAGGAGTCTGCTTCAGAAGAAGCGAAGGTGGAGTCTGAGGAGGAGTCCGATTCTGGTGTTGCAAGTTTGGCTCTAGCCACAGCCTACGTTGCCAAGTCCATCTTCAACACTGAAGACAATGGCTCCGTCACCAACACTGATGATGATGATAACGATGATTCCGCTCCCACCTACTGCTTCATGGCATGCGGTGCCAAGGTAAAATCACGCGATGCTTACTTTCAAACATCTAGTGAAGATGACTCCGATTGTGAATCCAAACCTAGCTACAAAACTCTTGCTAAAATTACCACTGAACAACAAAAAGCTATGGAACATATTCAAAAACTGTTAGACAAAAGCGATGACCTGTTGGACGCGGAAATGACCCGTTCTCAGTCCTTAATTGAAGACATAAAAAATCTTCATGTTAAGTACGAGGAACTTGAAAGTCGTCATGAATCGCTCTCAAAAACTCATGAAAAGCTTTCCTACGATTATCTTCAAAGGAAGCAAGAACTTGAGAAATTGAAAGCGGCTCATGAAGATCTTCAAAAAGAAAATGAGTCACTCCGCGCTCAATAGATCAGCTCCGCCCAGGAAGGATTTGAACCACCATGTCTAAAATGCATTGAGCGTGATAACGCTACATCTGTTGCTGAATGTTCTACTACTGCTACTTTCGCAATATCTTCAACTGATGATGTGGTAACTAACCCCTCTGCTGAGGATACCACTACTATTGCTGATGAAAATGCTAGGTTGAAGACTTTGCCTCAAACAGGGATGTACAAAAGCCTCAAAGGGCATCAGACGTTATGTGATGTCCTCAAAAAGCAGATTCTGAACCGAAACCCTAGGAAAGAGGGTGTAGGGTTCGAGAGGAAAATGAATGTTGCTGGTTCATACTGGAAGCCTGAGCAGTACCCCCAAACCACATGGGTTGCTGCAAAGGAACCTTCAGTTTATCCGTCTACCTTATCTAGCTTCACTTGTGCTAATCCTATTATCATTGATGAATCCTTTGATGCAAACTATAAACTGTTTAAGAATCAGAATGGTGAAGTGTTTGCCAGGTATATTGGTACTAACTGCAGGAACGGGCCACCTATGAAGAAGATCTGGGTTCCCAAAAGTTGTCTTGAGAAGCTTCCAGTAACTGTCATCATAACACCACCAAGGAAGAAGACAAACCCCAGACCAAAGGCTTCATACGGTCCTAAGGCTTCATATAGACAGAGGACTCACCCAAGTCACCCTAACGCCAATATTTTGCAGGGAAATTGTACTCAGACCCATGAATATGAGTGTGTTTCCTCAAACCGCTATATTCACAAAACAAAGAACTTTTCTGCTTACTCTTATGAGTATTATTCTCCTCCTGCAAGGCTATTTGCTAGGGCTCCAAAGCCAAAATTCTCAGATGCTGCACTTAGACTCATTTCTTCTAAGCCACCCCTAAAGATGTGGGTGGTTAAGAAGAATTAACTTTCTCTTGTAGGGAAAGGTCTCCAGCCGAAAATCAAAGGCATCTGATGCTATTGCAGGCGACCTAAAACATCTTGTAGGGCGCAAGATCAAATGCCCAAATGGTCTTACTATGTATTTTGTTCCTGAATCACTTGCCAATCATCCTATCAGTCCCAACTTGGATCTATACTTTCATAATCCGCTTGCTCGTCAAATGTTTATGCTTCACAATACTCTTCGTGAAGCCTATCCCCCTAACTGCACTGTAGGGTATGACACCAAAGACTTCAGAATGGATTATGGATAGCGGATGCACTAATCATATGACTGGTGATCGAAGTCTTCTTATGGACTCAACCTTACGTCCATCTGACGAGAGTCACATCACATTTGCTGATACCGGTAAAAGCAAGGTATTGGGTCTAGGTAGAGTTGCAATCTCAAAGGATCAACACATGGATAAAGCCACGCTTGTTGAATCCCTTGGTTTCAACTTAATGTCAGTCTCAATGCTTTGTGACTTAAACATGATTGTGATATTTGGAAAATATCGTTGCCTTGTGCTAATGGAATCTGACAAGTCCCTAGTCTTTGAAGGATATCAGAAAGATGATCTGTATATGGTAGATTTCTCAGCAGGACCACAGATGGTCGTATGTCTTCTAGCAAAAGCTTCAGAGTGCTGGCTCTGGCATCGGAGGCTAGGACATGCCGGCATGAGGAACTTGCACACTCTCACAAAGAAGAAGCACGTCGTAGGCATCGAGGGCGTCAAGTTCAAGAAAGATCATCTGTGCGGTGCCTGCGAAGCTGGGAAAATGACTAGGGCCAAGCATCCCTCGAAGACAATCATGACGACATCCCAACCCTTCGAGCTTCTTCATATGGACTTATTGGGCCCTACTCACTATTCGCTCACTACTACAACTTGTCTCTATGGCTTCGTCATTGTTGATGATTATTCAAGATACACATGGGTGCACATAATTCTCTACAAGACGAAGTGCAGGATGTCTTTAGACGCTTCGCCAACCATGCCATGAACAACTATGGCATCAAGATCAAGCATATCAGAAGTGACAATGGCACTGAGTTCAAGAATACCGGCCTTGATCTTTATCTGGATACAATGGGAATCACTCATGAGTTCTCAGCTCCGTACACACCTTAGCAGAATGACATCGTGGAGCGCAAGAATAGAACCCTCATTGAGATGGCTCGAACGATGCTCGATGAATACAAGACACCAAGAAAGTTCTGTCCCGAAGCTATTGATACAACATGCCATGTCATCAACCGTGTTTATCTTCACAAGCTTCTGAAGAAAACTTCCTATGAACTCCTTACTGGCAAGAATCCAAATGTCAGTTACTTTAGGGTATTTGGAGCTAGGTGCTGGATCAAGGATCCACATCACAAATCAAAATTTGCACCAAAAGCACATGAAGGTTTCATGCTCAGCTACGGAAAGGACTCGCACTCCTACAGAGTCTTCATCCTCTTTCTCTATAAAGTGGTTGAAACTGTGGATGTGCGGTTTGATGAAACGAATGGCTCACAAAGAGAGTTCCTGCCAAATGTGCTGGATGAAGCTCCACCCAGTGAATCTACCAAGCTAATGGGAACAAGTGAAATCATGCCTTCTGAAGCACAGCCTGACGAGGAACTCATCATTTCTGCTCCCAATCAACCTGAAGACAATGCTCAGCCTAAAGACAATCCTCCTAATGATGACAATGACCAGCAAGAGCAAAATCTTCGTCCAGCTCATCCTCGTGTTGCAAATGAAGTACAAGTTGAGAAGATAATTGACAGCATCAATGCACCAGGTCCACTCACTCGTTCAAGAGCAACACAACTAGCAAATTTCTATGGGCACTTTGCATTTGTCTCGATATCTGAACCCAAGAAAGTTGCTGAAGCCTTCATGGAACCTGAATGGATTCAAGCTATGCAAGAAGAGCTTCAACAGTTTGAGTTGAACAACGTATGGGAACTTGTCAAGCGTCCTGACCCCCGCAAGCACAATATAATAGGCACAAAATGGATATATCACAACAAGCAAGATGATGATGGTCAAGTTGTCAGAAACAAAGCTCGTCTCGTTGCTCAAGGATACACAAAAATTGAAGGGATTGACTTTGATGAAACATTTGCTCCTGTGGCTAGGCTTGAAGCTATTCGCATACTGCTAGCCTATGCAAACCATCACAACATCCTTCTGTATTAAATGGATGTGAAGAGTGCCTTTCTCAATGGCAAGATTGAAGAAGAAGTGTATGTTTCACAACCACGTGGCTTTGAAGATCCAAAACATCTTGATATGGTATACAAGCTCAACAAGGCACTGTATGGCCTCAAACAAGCCCCTCGTGCTTGGTATGACACACTCAAAGATTTCCTGAAGAGCAACAACTTCAAACCGAGTTCCCTGGATCCCACACTCTTCACGAAGACATATGATGGTGAACTGTTTGTTTGCCAAATCTATGTGGATGACATTATCTTCGGCTGCACTGATAAAAGATACAATGATGAGTTCGCTCACATGATGCAAGAGCAATATCAGATGTCCATGATGGGTGAGCTGAAGTTCTTCCTTGGTCTTCAAATTCATCAGCAAAGCAACGACATCTTCATATCTCAAGAGAAATACCTCAAAGATTGCCTGAAGAAGTTTGGAATGTAAGACTTCAAAGGATACATGACGCCTATGCCAACTAAAAGTCATCTGAGTCCCGACGCCAATGGTAAAGATTTCGATCAAAAGGTTTACCGCTCCATGATTGGTTCTTTACTTTATTTATGTGCATCTAGGCCAGATATTATGCTTAGTGTTTGCATGTGTGCTCGATTCGAAGCGGCACCAAAGGAATCGCATCACTTAGCTGTGAAGCGAATTCTTCGATATTTGGCTTACACCACAACTCTAGGATTATGGTATCCAAAGGGCTCAGAATTTGATCTAGTTGGATTCTCAGATGCTGATTATGCTGGTGACAAAGTTGATCGCAAGTCTACATCATGCACATGCCACTTTCTGGGACGATCACTTGTTTGTTGGTCTTCAAAGAAGCATAACTGTGTATCACTCTCCACTGCTGAATATGAATACATTGCTGCTGGATCTTGCTGTGCTCAGCTTCTCTGGATGAAGCAAACTCTCAAGGACTATGGTGTCCATCTGAAGCATGTGCCACTCTTTTGCGACAATGAAAGCGCCATCAAGACTGCGAATAACCCAGTTCAACATTCGAAGACAAAGCACATTGAAATTCGTCATCACTTTCTCAGAGATCATGTCATGAAGGAAGATATTGATATCATACACGTCAACACTGAAGAGCAGCTGACAGATATCTTCACAAATCCCTTGGATGAGAAAAGGTTTTGCAAGTTGCGGTGTGAGCTAAATATCTTGGAATCCTAGAATGTCCTGTAATCAGGCACACATCCTAACACTTATGCATGTTGATGACTTAGATGTGCAACACACGAAGTAAAGTATATCTTCAATCAATGAAGACTTACATTTTGAGTGTGAATACATTAACGCGGAAATTGACTTCGGAGCGCCACGATAATTGTGCGCCGTGTCTGGGCCTAATACTTCCTATACGGTGGGTAACGCCACCACCAAATCTTTGCTTGAAGTGTTTCTCTTGGCGTTACATTTGCAAAATCTTCGCACTTGATTTATCTTCATATGTGTCTTCTCTTTGTCAATTTGATCTTACTCAGATATATACATATATAGACTTGTGTTCTGTCCTCTACAACATTCACTTATAGCTATGTCTTCTTATTTGAATCTTTTGAACTAAGTGAATGTGATCGGACACTAACCTCTCTATGCTTTCTACCTCAAACTCTATCTATCCAAATCATATGCATTCTGTTGGAACCGTCGAATGTCTTCTCTGCGTCCTTGTCAGCAGAAGATACAGAGCCAAACATTAAATCTGCTTTTAATGCTCAATCCTTATTGTCTGAAACCCGAAGAAGCCGGAACGACCACCCCCATAGTCCAGGCGTGCATGGGAACATGGAACAACTCCCTATGTGTTGCACATCCGCCACGTGTCCCTCAGATGTAAACCGCCTGGGGCACCTGCGTAATTGCACTGTGCTATCCCCCTTCCTTATAAATGCTCGTCCCATCACAGTCAAAACACTTCTACTACCTCTCCACCTCGACAAACCCTAGCGCCACCGCTAGCTCTCGACGACGCCGCCGACGAAGCAATTAGCTGCCGCGACCTCGTCGACGCCGTCTTCACGCAGGCCGCGGACATCGTCTTCTCCACCGCCGCCGTAGGCATCCTCCGTCGCCAAGTTAGGGCATGGAAGATCGAACTGCTCGGCCTCCACTTCTTCTCCGTCTAGCAGTTCATCGTGTGGTAAATTAAAACCCTCTTTTTACCGTCTTTTCGATCCGATAGATTCATCCTTTCTACCAAAAGAAGTTTCTGCCTCCACATATTTGGATCTATCCTGTCTGCATCTCATACTTTGCCTAGTATATTCACTTATGCTTCACACATAGTTAGATTCCTGACTTGTACATATTCTTGGATTCCTACAAATCTGGAACCAACTCTCAACATATAAGTGAATGTCTTCGCGCTATGAGGTCAATGTCTTATAAAGTGATTTATCTTCAAAATCTTCTGAGAATGCATATGACCTCTTCCCTTTCCCTCGCATCTCTAATGCTGTCACAGGTACATGTCCGTGGGAGAATCCCTTGGTTCTCATAGTCTGCATTCATTTGCAGAATTTTTGCAGCGTCACATTAACTCTCTCGAAGCCAGTTCCTGTCTGACCAGCAGACGGAAGCCTTTGACAGTGTTGAAGCCTTTCAGTTTGAACCTCATGGCAACTGAGAAATCTGCTAGGAAGGGTGGCAGACAGCACTGTGGAGACACCTCCAGAGATTTGCCTCCTGACCTCTATGAGATGTACAAGACTGATCCAGATGAGGACTATAATCAGAGAAAAACTCAAATCCAATGGATTCAAAGATATTGGGCAGAGCAGTGGTACAAGTACAAGTTTGTGACCCAGGAGTATGCTGAGAAGAATGCCATCAAGCGACCATGGGGAGACATTTTGTACAAAAATCTTCCACCCAGGTCAAGAGCTGAAGCCATTGAGCAAGGCTTCTATCCTTGCATGGTCCGAGGGCCACAACCAGCTGATGCTGACCCATCGTCATTGCTATGGTGTCGAGATGACAATCTGTTCAAGGGCAACCTCCAGTTTGCCAAGAACTCGGCCAAGGAGAACAAGAAATCTTGGGGATTAGACTTCAACCCTGGCCCCTCTATGCCTCGTGCCGATGGCACACGCGAAGCTGAACCAAATCTTGTTGGGCCCTTCTACAACTTAGAAGGTCTCATCACTCATATAAGGGTTCAAGGGGCGGATGTGGATCAACCTCTAGACGACGCTGACTCTGATGAAGCGCCTGCACCTCCGAAGCCGAAGAAGCAGAAGAAACCCAAGGCTTCAAAGCCTTCCACTCCACCAAAAGCTTCGACAGTGAAGCCCTTGGCCAGTGCTCCACCTGCACCAAGTGTGCAGTCTGAAGATCACTCTCACATCTCCAAGACCAAGAAGCTAAAGAAGAAGCCCATGCACACCCCCAGTTCTGCTCTGACTCCTGCTGCAGTTCTCAGGAATGAGAATGACACCATTGATCTATCAAGTGATGAAGATCTTGCTGATGACGCTCATGAGCAACTGATAAAGAGCAAGCAAGAAGCAGAAATCTTTAATGACTTGCCTCTCTTTGACGTGGCAGTCATCAACAACTTCATTGATGAGTGGTTTGACACCCCCAATCTTAGCTTTGCTGATCTACAACTTCCAATTGGCCTGAGCGTCTCATTTAACGACGCCATTGCTTCTGAGCTAGCTCTTGCTCAGAAAATTGTTGAGCTGAAGCACAAGATTGATTTTGATAAGGCTCAGTTCAAGAAGCATATGGCCAAGCTCGGCGTCAAAGATGTCCAGAATTTTCAAGCCATGATGCATGAGCTCAAGGAAGCCTTTCACAAGAAGCGTGAAGAAGCCAAAGGTTCTCGTGAGCGCATAAAGGTTTTGGATGCCAAGTGTGTTCAAGCGTATAATGAAGCTGAGAAGCGCAAGGCCCTTGGGCATCCTGGCATCAACCCCAGGATGGCTGCCAAGAAGAAGAAGCCAACTGTGGCCCCAGCTGAAGCATCAAGGCGGGAAGAACCTCGCATTGTCTTCCCTGCCAGCATGACAGGCTCGAAGCCTAAGGTCCCCACAGTTGCTTCAGAACTCAAGAAGACAAAGGTCGCTGAAGCTGAAGCCCGCAAGCGCCAAACCAAGAACACCACTGATTATGCTCCACCCACCAAGAAACGCAAGACCAAGAAAGTCTGGGCTGCTCCCAAAGAGCCCCTTATCATCGAGCCAATTTCTGTTGCTCGTCGTGCATCTACACAACAAGAACGTCGCCTGATTGTTCATGAGCCTGCTACCACAGAGGCTCCTGAAGACATTCCAGCTGTTGACCCCACCGTAGCTGAAGACATTGGTCATCACGACAATGTTGAAGATGATGAAGTCTTTCCTCAGATCGAACACAATGTGGTATCATCGCCTGTTCCACGAATAGCAAACTCATCAGCATTGGTTGTCCTTTGACGCCAATTGCTCAGGATGATTTGTGGGCTGATCACCCACAAGACTCCCACCGGCAAGCAGAAACACCAGTGACTTCCCCAACTCAAGTCACCAGTCCGGTGATTGAAGATGAAGACTATGAGGCACAACCAACTCCATCTCTGCAGGCGTCGCCAGCATTCCGCAGGCTTCGCAAAGGACCAAGGCCTCAAGTCGATCTATCAAGTGTTCCAGAAGGAGATGAGCGCCAATCTGTTTCACGACAAGTGTTTCCTGAAGCCTCTCCAACTACGAACATCCCTGAGTTTGAAACAAAAGCGGCTGAAGATATTCCTACTGCCTCAGCCGATGAGCAAGAAGAAGGAATAAGAGAAGAAGAAGCACGGGTTGCCACACCCCCTACCAACCAAGTTGTTCTCGCGGAGAACGTGTCTGACCCTCCAGCTCTTGAAGTGGAGGTTACACATACTGAGGCGGCCACCAACACCAACACTGACACCAATGACGTTGTCATGGCTGATGCTAATGTGGCGCCTGAAGTTAATGTGGTACCCAAAGTGATAGCACCTGAAGTCAATGCTACACCTGATACAAATTTGCAACCTCAAGTCACTGCCACTGCCACTGTTACTGCTCCTGTACCACCTCCCAGGCCACACACTATTGAGCAAGCATACAACTATGGTTAGCTAGTCACTGTCAGATGGCCTATTCTGGTCCCTCCTCCTACTGTTGGTCCTCAATTTGACTATCATGTTCAACACAGGCCACAGGTCCAGAAGCCAAAGCCAAGACTGCCTTGGTTTCCAGGTACTGCCACTTCACCAGGGTCCTTCAATGCCAACGGCTTCATTGCGCACAACACCTTCTTTGATAGCGCCAAGAACCCCTATTCCAGACCAAGGATTTCATCAGATAGGTTCTGGAGCTATCAACATCGCAGCTATTATTCACGTGTTCTCTATGATCAAGGGCGCATCTTCCCACATATGCGTCTTGACACTGAAGCCATTGCTGGGTTGCCTTTCCTTGAAGAAGCCCTTGATTGCTTCAGTGATGCTGGATTACTGAACTTCGTGACTGATAAAGAGCATTGGAATGAAGAGCTGCTTCTGCAATTCTATGCAACCCTCCACATTCGCGGCTACAACAGGGATCCAAAAACATGGGTCCTTGAGTGGATGACAGGAAATGTCCATCATGAAGCCAAAGCCTTTGACATCATTGAGCTAACTGGCCTGCCCACTGTCAGGACCCCGATCCTTAGTCACACAGGTCTAGCCTGTAACACATCATATCACTTTACGGCCTCACGCACGGTATTCCCATGGGTGCCACCTTACCTGGCCCGGGACCGTTTACGCATCTTGGCACACGTATATGATAGTGTCGCTAGCATCCATATGACAGAGAACCCGGGCCGACATGACTAGTTATAAACCAAAAGTGGCGCTAAATTACAGAGACATGCATACATGACCCAGCAACGAACGTGTCGGTCATCAACGTATGAACCCAAGTCATAGCAAGCTACAAGGACTTAAAGGAACAACGCGTGACATTTCCCCTAAGGGACAGACACAGGAACGAAGAAGGACACATGCCGGCCAGCCTAAGTGTTCTGGAGCAGTAGCAAGCTACCCAGGCTCAGTGGAAGCACTAGGAGACATTTCCCTGTAAGATAGGCTACCAAAGGTAAACAACTAGGTGTCGGATCCCACACATAGCAATACACATTACACGTACACATAACATGCAAGTATGTGATGTACAACATGGCATCACAACATAACTCAACAACTCATATAGATAAAGTCCCAGAAGAGCCATCATAGCATTTATTACAAACAGAGGTCACATGACCCAACATACAGAGCATACAGGTAACGGAAGCAAAACATGTCTGAGTACAGACAACTACAAATGAAAAAGGCTGAGGAGCCTGACTATCTACAAGACCCTCCCAAGGGTACAAGATCATAGCTAAGGTAACAATGCTAAACGTCGAAGTCCACGCGAAAACACTAGCGAGATTGAAGTCTCTCCGCAAAACATAAATTAAGCAAACGTGAGTACAAAGGTACCCAGCAAGACTTATATCAGAACTAGCTACATATGCATCAGTATCAACAAAGAGGTGGTGGAGCTTGACTGCAGCAAGCCAGCTTTGACTCGGTGGCTATCCTAAACTACGACTGCAAGTAACTCTTTTGAGGTGGCGCACACGAGTCCACATATTCACCAATCAATACACCACTATGGACTCGCTTCCATCTCCCTACGAGAAGGCCATCCATAGCACTCACGCTTATCTTGCGTGTTTTAGAGTATCCACCTCCACTTGTCTATGAACTGTTATAGGCAACCCAGAAGTCCATTACCGCGGACACGGCTATTCGAATAGATCATATATAACCCTGCAGGGGTGTACTTCTTCACACATGTTTCCACCACTTAGCGTCTGCACACGACATGTGCTCGGCAGACTTCATGCGAAAGCCGACGTGGGTGTAGACCACGACCTACCTAAACACTCAAGTCTCTAGTCCAGATTTATCGCCTATTCAGGTTCCACCCGCAGGGAGTCCGGCCGAGGTTTCCACATACGGCCCCGAACGATGTGTACAGGGTTCCGCGACACCAAACGGGCGCCCGGTATACCCGGCCACGTGCGTACCGCATCACAGCCTACCCCTCCGGTCAGCGCTGCCCACGGCCTCCAGCATACTACAAACACCAGAAACTACTTGCAACACCTGGACAGAGGACTAGGGTGGATAAGAAGTCGAGCGGGGTCATATTTCAGGGCCCAATGCATGGTAGTAGTTGTTTCACGGATCAACCAACACAGAACTCAGTTCGTGAGGATGGTTTCAATGAGACAACCCACCATGTACTCCTACATGGCCTCTCATCGCTACCTTTACCAAATCGTGTTCACACACTTAGCTCTCAACAGTAGGACATGTTCACCACATTCCAATTCATCCCCGATGAATCAGACCTAACACAACTCTAAGCAATAGCAGGCATAACCAGAAAGCATGAATGAGTAGGCACAACATGGCTCAAACAACTCCTACTCATACTAGTGGGTTTCAACTATTTACTGTGGCAATGACGATTCATGCAGTGGAAAGGGGTTCAACTACCGCAGCAAGTAACAGTTGAAGCGTTGTTGTCCTAATGTAGTAAAAGAGAGCAAGAGCGAGAGAGTGGGATTGTATCAGAATGCTCAATGGGGTTTTGCTTGCCTGGCACTTCAGAAGATATCAATAGTCTTCATCGGTGTCATCGAAGTCATCGTCGGAACGTCGTCTACTGAGAGGGGACAAACACCGACAAACAAGACAGAACACAATCAATGCAATGCGACAATATGATGCATGATCATGACATGGCAATATGTTGTTGATTGAGCTAATGCAACTAGCAACCATGTTAAATGAAGTTGGTTTGAACCAAAGGTTCAAATTCAAACTTCATATGTGATTATTTAAATGCCATTTTAATAGATTTGACCTGATCAACAGGTTTAACTTGTTCAAACATGCACGAAAATGCCATAAACAGATTCCTTGAATTGTTTTGATCATTTTTCATATATAAATTATTTTCATTGGAGTTATAGATTATTTTCTGTGATTTTTAGAAGTTTTAGCTATTTTCTGAAATAAATAAATCATTTCTGATTTATTTTAAATCACATAAAATAGTTACTACTTCAGCACTAGGTCATGCTGATATCAGCAAGTCAACAGGGGCTGGTCCAGTCAAACCTGACCAGTAGGGCCCACTGGTGAGTGACTAAGGGCTGGTTTGTGTGCATGACAGGTGGGACCAGTGAACGTTGACTTGACCAAAGTCAAAACTAGCACGTGGGGTCCACATGATTAGTACTAATCTAAAATAGGAAAATTAGACTAACCTAATTAGGCGCGAGGGCCCACATGTCAGTGTCAGAAGGGTTAATTAAGCTTAACAAAAACTTAATTTAAATTAGCAGGGGCCAGGACCCACTTGTCAGTGACTGGGCGGGGGTCGTTAGTGCCTAAACTAAAGAGGACACGTCGGTTGGTCGGGAGATAGCCGGCAACGACCACAGCCGACGGTGGTGGTCCGCCGGAGTTGCGCCAGAGGCAACGGATCGAGGCGCCGAGGGCACCAGGAGGGAGCCTGCGCTCCCACTCATCCAGCGGAGGCAACAGCAGGTCGCGGGGTGCCCGGAGTCGATGACGGTGAGCACTGCAGCGGCGGCCGGAGCTTGAGCGTCGACAGACTCGTCGCTACGGTGAGCAAGGTGTGCGTTTCTTGGCAAAAATGGCGGCTGCAGGAGCTCACAAAGTTGTTGGGCATGCTAGCATGACCAAATGGTCACCGGAGTGACGCCGGCGACGAGCTCCAGCGGGGTTGGGCTTCGGCCTCGAAGAACACGACGGCTACGGTGCGCAAATTGATGCAGCATTAGGGGGAAAAGGACCAGAGGCTCACAACGCGTTGATTGGAGTGCTCGGCGGGCTCGGGGAAGGCCTGCAGACGACGAATCGACGGTGAGGATCGCCGGCGGCCGACGAGGGGAACGGCGGCGCAGACGGCGTTCGGAGGCGTCTGGTGCCGCGTGGCTCGGCGGATAGGTCTAGGGCGACGAGGCGGAGCTCTTGAGCCAGTCAGGGAAGCGAGGGGGAGGCGGTGGTCGTGGCAACGACGAGCGGCAGCGATGGTGGCATTCGGCCGCGCGCGTGAGAGAGGGAAGGAGAAGAGGGAGAGGTCCAGCGAGAGAGGGGAGAGATGCAGGGTCGATGGGAGGGCGTGGCGCTCTCGGGGGCCTCCAGCGGCTAGCAGGCAAGCAGGAGGTGGCCGGCGCGTGGCTGCGGGCACCGGGCACACGCCCTCGTCCTTCTAGCGAGAGGAGGAGGATGACTGGCACTGGGCCAGCACAGTGCTGGGCCGGCCAGTGGGCTTCCAGGTGAGCGCCAGGTAACTCTAACCTTTCTAATTTGTTTTCTTTTCTATTTTTGTTATTTTGTTTTGATTTAGTTTATAGCCCAAATCATTTTAATAAATCCTGAAAATAATTGTGGGCATTAAGTGAATTATTACAGAGGCCCTCAACTATTTTCAGAATTGTTGGAGCATTTAAAGATATTAAAAATATTTAAATGCCCCAATTCAAATACAATATGGGTTATTCAAAAATCCAGAATGGTCCTAGAAATAGGTGCAACATTTTTGGCAGAGGTTTTTAATCAATCCAAAAATGATGAACTTTTCCCAATGGCATTTTGGGTTCATTGAAAAAGATTTTAATTTGACCCTAGTTGAATTCATTTGGTGCGAGGGTTTGAACATCCCCATTTCAACTTTCTGTGAAAGTAAACATGATGCAACACCAGAAGCTAGCACTATGCAGTAATAGAAGCTAGGGATGTGACAACTCACCCCCACTAAACAAGAATCTCGTCCCGAGATTCAAGTGTAGGGTAAGATGAAGGGGGGACGGAAACTAGCTGTCAGGACCCCGATCCTAAGTCACACAGGTCTAGCCTGTAACACATCATATCACTTTGCGGCCTCACGCACGGTATCCCCACGGGTGCCACCTTACCTGGCCCGGGACCGTTTGCGCATTTTGGCACACGTATATGATAGTGTCGCTAGCATCCATATGACAGAGAACCCGAGCCGACATGACTAGTTATAAACCAAAAGTGGCACTAAAGTACAGAGACAGGCATACATGACCCAGCAACGAACGTGTCGGTCATCAACGTATGAACCCAAGTCGTAGCAAGCTACAAGGACTTAAAGGAACAACGCGTGACATTTCCCCTAAGGGACAGACACAGGAACGAAGAAGGACACATGCCGGCCAGCCTAAGTGTTCCGGAGCAGTAGCAAGCTACCAAGGCTCAATGGAAGCACTAGGAGACATTTCCCTGTAAGATAGGCTACCAAGGGTAAAGAACTAGGTGTCGGATCCCACACATAGCAATACACATTACACGTACGCATAACATGCAAGTATGTGCTGTACAACATGGCATCACAACATAACTCAACAACTCATATAGATAAGGCCCAGAAGAGCCATCATAGCATTTATTACAAACAGAGGTCACATGACCGAACATACAGAGCATACAGGCAACAGAAGCATAACATGTCTGAGTACAGACAACTACAAATGAAAAAGGCTGAGAAGCCTGACTATCTACAAGACCCTCCCAAGGGTACAAGATCGTAGCTGAGGTTACAAGCTAAACGTCGAAGTCCACGCGGAACCACTAGCGAGACTGAAGTCTCTCTGCAAAACATAAATTAAGCAAACGTGAGTACAAAGGTACTCAGCAAGACTTACATCAGAACTAGCTACATATGCATCAGTATCAACAAAGGGGGTGGTGGTGTTTGACTGCAGCAAGCCAGCTTTGACTCGGTGGCTATCCTAAACTACGACTGCAAGTAACTCTTTTGAGGTGGCGCACACGAGTCCACATATTCACCAATCAATACACCACTATGGATCCGCTCCCGTCTCCCTACGAGAAGGCCATCCATAGTACTCACGCTTATCTTGCGCGTTTTAGAGTATCCACTTTCACTTGTCTATGAACTGTAATAGGCAACCCAGAAGTCCATTTCCGCGGACACGGCTATTCGAATAGATTATATTTAACCCTACAGGGGTGTACTTCTTCACACACGCTCTCACCACTTACCGCCGTTTACACGACATGTACTCGGCAACCTTCAAGCGGAGGCCCAGCGAGGGTGTCGGCCACGACCTGACTAACCACACAAGTCTCTCGTCCATGTTTATCGCCTATTTGGGTTCCATCCGTGGGGAGATCCGGCTGGGGTGTCGCTCACGGCCCCAAACGATGTGTACAGGGTTCCCGCATCACCAAACGGGCAATCGGTACACCGTGCCATGTACCAGCCGCGTCACAGCCCACCCCGAGGGTCAGCGCTGCGCACGACCTCCAGTAAACTACAAACACCAGAAACTAGTTGCAACTCCTGGACAGAGATCATGTTGATTAATAAGTCGAGAGAGTCAATTAAGGATCCCAATGTGTGGTAGTAGCTGTTTCATGGACCAACCAACACAGAACTCAGTTCCTGAGGACGGCTGCAATGAGACAACCCACCATGTACTCCTACATGGCCTCTCATCGCTACCTTTACCAAATTGTGTTCACACACTTAGCTCTCAACAGTAAGACATGTTCACCACATTCCAATTCATCCCCGATGAATCAGACCTGACACAACTCTAAGCAATAGCAGGCATAACCAGAAGGCATGAATGAGTAGGCACAAAATGTCTCAAACAACTCCTACTCATACTAGTGGGTTTCAACTATTTACTGTGGCAATGACAGGTCATGCAATGGAAAGGGGTTCATCTACCGCAGCAGGTAACAGTTGAAGCTTTGTTGTCCTAATGGAGTAAAAGAGAGCAAGAGCGAGAGAGTGGGATTGTATCGGAATGTTCAATGGGGTTTGCTTGCCTGGCACTTCTGAAGATAACATTGAGTCTTCATCGGTGTCATTGAACTCATCGTCGGAACACGTCTACTGAAAGGGGATAAACACCGGCAATAGAGAAAAAACACAATCAATGCAATGCGACAATATGATGCATGATCATGACATGGCAATATGCTGTTGATTGAGCTAATGCAATTAGCAACACAATTAAATGAAGTTGGTTTGAACCCAAGATTCAAATCCAAACTTCATATGTGATTATTTAAATGCCATTTATTCAAATTGTCCTAAACAACAGCCATAAGTTGTTCTAACATGCATGAAAATGCCATAAACAGATTCCTTGGATTTTTCTGATCAATTTTCATATATAAATTATTTTCATCTGAGTCAGGGATTATTTTCTGTGATTTTTAGAAGTTTTGGCTATTTTTCTGAAATAAATAAATCATTTCTGATTTATTTAAAATTCCAGAAAACACTTATTGCGTCAGCATGACGTCACTGTGAGGTCAGCAGTCAACAGAGGCTGGTCCAGGTCAAACCTGACCAGTGGGCTCCACTGGTCAGTGACTGGGGCTGGTTTGTGTGCATGACAGGTGGGACCGGTCAACATTGACTTGACCAAAGTCAAAACTGGCATGTGGGTCCACGGGATTAGTACTAAACTAAACAGAAGAATTAAACAGATTAATTAAAACACTGGGCCCACATGGCAGTAGCACTAGGGGTGATTAGTGGGGTAATTAACCCCTAAGTAAGTGCCACGTCGGCGGTAGGCGCCGGCGACCACAGAGCACGGCGGTGGCTCACCGGAGTTGGTCGGGGAGGCGCTGCAGGCTACGGTTTGAGCCACGGTTGGTCTCTACGCGTAGCTGGCGCTCTTTCGCATCCAATGGGACCGGAGTCAGCGGCTGGGGTGGCCGGACGCAAGCGCGGCGTCGAGGTTTGGCAGCGCCGGAGTTCGGGTGATGAACGAGACGGCGCTACGGGCCACTCCAGGAGCAAAGAGTGGCCCTGTCCGATGCGCGGGAGTGCAAGGAGTGCAATGGCGAGCTCAGATGCAAGCTATGGTGGTTGTGGCCACGGCGGCGACAGGTTCAGCGGCGGCCGGCGACGGTAAGGAAGGGGGCGACGGCTACGGGGCGCGCGCGAAGGGAAGGACGGAGGGAAAAGGTGCAGTGGCTCACGGCGGTTCGGTTGGTGCAGACGGAGGGGCCGGGGAGGCATTGGTTGTCGCGAATCGCCGGCGAGGTCGACGGCGGCCGGAGGTTGAAGACGAGCGCAATGACGACGAGGCAGGCCTCCCGGCATCCGTAGCTTGCTGGAGAGGACGAGAAGGACGTAGCGGAGCTCGCTGGCGCGTCGGAGAGGCGAGGGGGTCATGGTGGCTACAGCTACGGCAACGGCGGCGATGGTGGCGGTCGGCCAAGGTGAAGAACGGCGAGGGAGAGAGCCAGGGGGGGAAAAGGAACACGGGGAAGGGTCGAGGGGGTTCCAGGGTGTGCGTGGCGTTCGTCCAGGGCAACGGGGAGGAAAGCAAGCAGGGAGGACGTGGAGGCAGCGGGCGTGCGCCGTCGCCACGCACCTGCCTGTCCTCCTGGCAGGAGGTTGAAGACGCCCTTGCCCCTGGTGGGCTGGGCCGGTTGGGTGAGCTGCTGGCTGGGCCGGCTACAGGTAAGCCTCCAGGTAGTTTCCTAACTCTCTTAGTTTTCCAATTTAGTTTCTGTTTTCTATTCTTTTTCCTTTGTTTTGATTTAGTTTAGCCACTAAATCATTTTTGATAAATTCTGATAAAATAGTGGGTGCACAAAGAACTATTCCAGAGACCCTCCACAATTTTCAGAATTTATTTGGAGCAATTTAAAATATATATAGCATTTAAATGGCCCCAATTCAAATACTTATGATTTAATTCAAAGCCCAATAATTCCCTAAAAATGTTCAATATTTTTGGTTTGGATCAAAACCCTTGCCAAAATTATCACACATTGATGAAGGCATTTCTGGGTTTATTGAAAAGGATTTTTTTAATTTGAACCTAGTTGAGTTCATTTAGTGCTAGGGTTTGATCAATCCCCATTTCCAGTTAACAAAATTTTAAACATGATGCACAGCCAACCTAGCACTAGGCAGATAGGAGCTAGGGATGTGACAACTCACCCCCACTAAAACAAGAATCTCGTCCCGAGATTCAAGCGTAGGGTAAGAAATCAGAGGGGACACAAGCTAGCACAATCTTCACGATCCAATTTTCCTTCTCGGAGATGTTTATTTATTGCATCATAATGATCTTGTCATCCTTGCTTGAGATCTTCATCCAACCAGATGATAACGGAGACATACTCTGTAGAAATCGATCTTCCCGAAGATCGAGGAACTCAAGATCAACTCATGGAGTGAGACATTGAAGTATCTCTTGAACTGAGACACGGAACACACATCCAGGGGGATGGAGTGAAACAAATGATGAAGGTTCACTTGGTAGGCAATAATTCCACACCTAAAAAGATGGTGATCGATGTCACCAAACGGGGCACCTTAGCGAAGGTGACTCGTAGAGTTATTCCTTTAAGTGGCAAACAGAATTACTTTTGATATAGAGATCATTGAAATTCCCTATACCAGCCTGAGACGGATTACAATCGATCATTTGACAGGGTCCGTAAGAATGACATACTCCACCTAGGATAGATGACATGGACTACCTTGTTGAGGACAACACAACGGATGATTTTGCTTATCATCGGAAATGGATGAGACCCATGGTGAAATGGCACATTGGCGATGCAAGCTGGGAACAAAATGCAAATGCTGGGAATGATTCTGGTAACTGGGGTGAATCCCAACAGTAGAGAGTAAATCTACTCTTGAGGAGTTATAGCATAACCAAGAACACTGTAAGCAATCCCGGTTTGTGTCAATGATAACACCTAGTGCTTGTGCGTGCTCTCAAGAACTTGAGCATTCCCATATCCATCAAGGTTTTACCAATATTCGTGTCAAGGATCCTGGCAACACCACATACTACCATGATGAATAACGATGGACAATGCAGATGCAAAGGAAGACAACGCTTTCTTAGATTTCACCTTAGCGGAGTCAAAGGGCAAAATCTGGATGATCGACCGAGAGACATTTAGCACTCCGCTTCTAATGTTCTCCTTGATATGCTAGCGTAAGCCATTCATAGATATGTTTGGTATCTTGAACATCAAGTAAAGGTCGGACTTCAGGAGCACAAAATTCCATAAGGAACAACTAAGGAGTAATTCCTACGAAGTCCTTATGGGGGGGTGGTCAACTTCTTCAACCAGGAAACTACAATAATAGGCCTTCCGGCTGGGTGTGTTGGCCACGACGTCCACTTTACCGGTTATCGAGAGACCAATATTATAGCTCTTGGGAAATGCACCAACCATCATATCTGCCTGAGATTCAGTTCTGGTTGGTGTCAGGATATTCCAGACTCATCGAGTCTAGAAGGAAAAATGAAAGTTTACAACACAATTCGACGAGATGGCGTTGCGAGATTCTCGGGGAGTGAACTACGATAGCAAGCTCCAAAACATGAGCTGGTTCTGCTACAAACCTGTGAACACGTTGTCCAAGACAAGCATGACCACATAGCAGTCTTATGATAAAACACTACCGAGTTCTGGTTGGGAACCATCGTCTAGGATATCGAGGTCCTTGCATAAGTCCGGATCTTAAGAAGGAACTTCTTCTCCTAGGACAATCAATCAGTGGCTTGGTGTGCTAGGGATACATATAGAGTGAAGGTTGCAAGTCTCCAAACCACATAATACTTCGCACGTATGCATGACTGACTTGGGATGATTCCACAGAAAGCAAAATAAACTTTCTCAAACTCACGATGGCAACTTACATCAACTACACATGAATTAGGGAAAATTTCTTCTCTCATCCAACATATACCTCATGAACGGGACACGAAGGCAATGCTTACCAAATTTCCAACACTAGCTTAATGTCCTACAAAATCATGGAGGAGATAAGGATGTTTGTTGAGGGGCTCAACAACAATCCATCCAGATTTCCATGGAGATGTAATTCCATAATTATGTGAACAAGTGATAGTATTGGTCAGACCCAGGAGATATAATGGTGTATGCTCGAGGGATCAACCACGAGTAAGACAACATTATGAACATCGTTGGTTCTGATTTGATTTGATGATAGCCCATACTCAAATTAAAGTTTTGATATGACAATAGGTCCAACAACTGATCACAGGGACCAACTGATGAAGATGTCATCTATCTTCAACACACGCAAACATACCCCTTGAGATGAACTAAGCTGGCAAGGTTTTATCTTCCAACTCTCCAAGTTATTGTTTTAGCTTAATCAACCAGTTCAGGGTATCCAATACAGATTCTTAGAGAAGTGGTGGTTTATAAGGAACCAACTTGATCACGAATTCAACATAGCGGTCAGGGAACAACTTGGTAATACTTCCGAGAAGATATTCGGAAAATCACGAACCACCGATATGTTACTAAGCTCGAGAACAATCTTGCCTTTCAGAGCAAGACGATATGATCAAATGAGCAAGGACTTAACACAATCCTAACTCATCAATCAAGGAGTGCACCAGGGAAGTGGACTAGGTAGCACGATCAACCTTAGGGTGATGATTCAATAATCAACTCGCTAAGGATGAGGTTGTTGTCCTTTAACTACCAAGCAACGAAGTTGCTAGGTATTAATTTCACACATCACAATTCACTTGTCCGCATTCCGGTTACAATAACACGGAAACCAAGGGATGAACAGTAATGGCAAGAAGTATTACTACACCAAGAATTCATAAGAGATAATGCAATTCTCACGACATTCTTGACATAAAGATGGTAATACTCCAGGATAGAACAGTTTAGAAGCTGCATTAGCATTCTTCATCTGCGAAGTACAACTTCTTTGACCAAATCCGGGATATGGATAGGGTACTGGAGTTTGTTTCTCCTAGTCATTTCGGAATAGAATGGCTTGACGGACCTCAAGAGTAAAAGGCACCGATGAACACAAGTGCACGACTACTCCTGACTATCAACTGATAGACGAGGGTCATAATACAACGAAAAAGGAGACAACTCAAGGAACATATAACTTTTGAGTTGTGGAAGCATAGATTAACATGTCGAACGAGTTCAACATATTTCTTCCGGATAACCCATGCAGAAAGGTAGGATTGGCAGAGTCACAATATGAACGGAGTACTACTCAAGAGCACTCAGGTTGTGATCTTTTGGTTCAGAAGAACTTCTGCCATGATGGTTCATGGTATTTGGAAGAAGGATATACCACGGACCTCGAGGACTATCACAAGGTTACTAATATCCTAAAGGAACAAGCAATACTATCAACATGAAGTAAGTAGAGTGAATCTTGGGTTCAAGAACCCAGAAATAGAAGGCCTACTAACTAAATGGCATCACAGGATGCTTTCGAGAATGATGGCCAGAATCATCACACTAGGAATATAAAGCATTGCTAGATTACTGGTGATCTTCTAAGACACCTAGGGTCATAGTAATAGCTCCAACACATGTGTCGAGGTAACGGAGTACCTCCACACACCGACTAGTGTGATTAATTTGGCCTAAAAGGACATCGGAAACAGGGAGGAAAGGCTTGCAAATGCATCAGATTATTTAGAAACCTGGAATGACTCGGATAGCATAACGGCTGCAAATGCTCGAAAATACTTTTGAGATCCAAGCAAAAGGGTAGCATAACCACTTAACATTATCATGTCAAGGTTCTGAGACCAACAGTTGAACAAACAGAAGTAGAAGAAACTGAACTGAGGATTGAAACCACAATAACGAGATCCTGATAAATAGAATGAGAATCCTAGTTTCTTAATCCCCGTAGAAAGAAGAAGGTGACTCAGATCAGAAGGTCATAGGGCAAAGGAGTAAAAAGAGCCTTACATTTCCTTCCACAAACAATTCCCTTACATAACTAAAGAGTTTCTAGACACGACTTCGACAAGTTTGGCTTGCTAATCCTACAGGCAGTCAGGCTCTGATACCAAAGCTGTCAGGACCCCGATCCTAAGTCACACAGGTCTAGCCTGTAACACATCATATCACTTTGCGGCCTCACGCACGGTATCCCCACGGGTGCCACCTTACCTGGCCCAGGACCGTTTGCGCATTTTGGCACACGTATATGATAGTGTCGCTAGCATCCATATGACAGAGAACCCGGGCCGACATGACTAGTTATAAACCAATAGTGGCACTAAATTACAGAGACATGCATACATGACCTAGCAACGAACGTGTCGGTCATCAACGTATGAACCCAAGTCGTAGCAAGCTACAAGGACTTAAAGGAACAACGCATGACATTTCCCCTAAGGGACAGACACATGAACGAGGAAGGACACATGCCGGCTAGCCTAAGTGTTCCGGAGCAGAAGCAAGCTACCAAGGCTCAATGGAAGCACTAGGAGACATTTCCCTGTAAGATAGGCTACCAAGGGTAAACAACTAGGTGTCGGATCCCACACATAGCAATACACATTACACGTACGCATAACATGCAAGTATGTGCTGTACAACATGTCATCACAACATAACTCAACAACTCATATAGATAAGGCCCAGAAGAGCCATCATAGCATTTATTACAAACAGAGGTCACATGACCGAACATACAGAGCATACAGGCAACGGAAGCATAACATGTCTGAGTATAGACAACTACAAATGAAAAAGGCTGAGAAGCCTGACTATCTACAAGACCCTCCCAAGGGTACAAGATCGTAGCTGAGGTAACAAGCTAAACGTCGAAGTCCACGCGGAACCACTAGCGAGACTGAAGTCTCTCTGCAAAACATAAATTAAGCAAACGTGAGTACAAAGGTACGCAGCAAGACTTACATCAGAACTAGCTACATATGCATCAGTATCAACAAAGGGGGTGGTGGTGTTTGACTGCAGCAAGCCAGCTTTGACTCGGTGGCTATCCTAAACTACGACTGCAAGTAACTCTTTTGAGGTGGCGCACACGAGTCCACATATTCACCAATCAATACACCACTATGGATCCGCTCCCGTCTCCCTACGAGAAGGCCATCCATAGCACTCACGCTTATCTTGCGCGTTTTAGAGTATCCACTTTCACTTGTCTATGAACTGTAATAGGCAACCCAGAAGTCCATTTCCGCGGACACGTCTATTCGAATAGATTATATTTAACCCTGCTGGGGTGTACTTCTTCACACACGCTCTCACCACTTACCGCCGTTTACATGACATGTACTCGGCAACCTTCAAGCGGAGGCCCAGCGAGGGTGTCGGCCACGACCTGACTAACCACACAAGTCTCTCGTCCAGGTTTATCGCCTATTTGGGTTCCATCCGTGGGGAGATCCAGCCGGGGTGTCGCTCACGGCCCCAAACGATGTGTACAGGGTTCCCGCATCACCAAACGGGCAATCGGTACACCGTGCCACGTACCTGCCGCGTCACAGCCCACCCCGAGGGTCAGCGCTGCGCACGACCTCCAGTAAACTACAAACACCAGAAACTAGTTGCAACTCCTGGACAGAGATCATGTTGATTAATAAGTCGAGAGAGTCAATTAAGGATCCCAATGTGTGGTAGTAGCTGTTTCATGGACCAACCAACACAGAACTCAGTTCTGAGGACGGCTGCATTGAGACAACCCACCATGTACTCCTACATGGCCTCTCATCGCTACCTTTACCAAATCGTGTTCACACACTTAGCTCTCAACAGTAAGACATGTTCACCACATTCCAATTCATCCCCGATGAATCAGACCTGACACAACTCTAAGCAATAGCAGGCATAACCAGAAGGCATGAATGAGTAGGCACAACATGGCTCAAACAACTCCTACTCATACTGGTGGGTTTCAACTATTTACTGTGGCAATGACATGACATGCAATGGAAAGGGGTTCAACTACCGCAGCGGGTAACAGTTGAAGCGTTGTTGTCCTAACGCAGTAAAAGAGAGCAAGAGCGAGAGAGTGGGATTGTATCGAAATGTTCAATGGGGTTTGCTTGCCTGGCACTTCTGAAGATAACATTGAGTCTTCATCGGTGTCATCGAACTCATCGTCGGAACACGTCTACTGAAAGGGGATAAACACCGGCAACAGAGAAAAAACACAATCAATGCAATGCGACAATATGATGCATGATCATGACATGGCAATATGCTGTTGATTGAGCTAATGCAATTAGCAACACAATTAAATGAAGTTGGTTTGAACCCAAGATTCAAATCCAAACTTCATATGTGATTATTTAAATGCCATTTATTCAAATTGTCCTAAACAACAGCCATAAGTTGTTCTAACATGCATGAAAATGCCATAAACAGTTTTCTTGGATTTTTCTGATCAATTTTCATATATAAATTATTTTCATCTGAGTTAGGGATTATTTTCTGTGATTTTTAGAAGTTTTGGCTATTTTTCTGAAATAAATAAATCATTTCTGATTTATTTAAAATTCCAGAAAACACTTATTGCGTCAGCATGACGTCACTGTGAGGTCAGCAGTCAACAGAGGCTGGTCCAGGTCAAACCTGACTAGTGGGCTCCACTGGTCAGTGACTGGGGCTGGTTTGTGTGCATGACAGGTGGGACCGGTCAACATTGACTTGACCAAAGTCAAAACTGGCATGTGGGTCCACGGGATTAGTACTAAACTAAACAGAAGAATTAAACAGATTAATTAAAACACTGGGCCCACATGGCAGTAGCACTAGGGGTGATTAGTGGGGTAATTAACCCCTAAGTAAGTGCCACGTCGGCGGTAGGCGCCGGCGACCACAGAGGACGGCGGTGGCTCGCCGGAGTTGGTCGGGGAGGCGCTGCAGGCTATGGTTTGAGCCACGGTTGGTCTCTACGCGTAGCTGGCGCTCTTCCGCATCCAATGGGACCGGAGTCAGCGGCTGGGGTGGCCGGAAGCAAGCGAGGCGTCGAGGTTTGGCGGCGCCGGAGTTCGGGTGATGAACGAGACGGCGCTACGGGCCACTCCAGGAGCAAAGAGTGGCCCTGTCCGATGCGCGGGAGTGCAAGGAGTGCAATGGCGAGCTCGGATGCAAGCTATGGTGGTTGTGGCCACGGCGGCGACAGGTTCAGCGGCGGCCGGCGACGGTACGGAAGGGGGCGACGGCTACGGGGTGCGCGCGAATGGAAGGACGGAGGGAAAAGGTGCAGTGGCTCACGGCGGTTCGGCTGGTGCAGACGGAGGGGCCGGGGAGGCGTTGGTTGCCGCGAATCGCCGGCGAGGTCGACGGCGGTCGGAGGTTGAAGACGAGCGTGATGACGACGAGGCAGGCCTCCCGGCATCCGTAGCTTGCTGGAGAGGACGAGAAGGACGTAGCGGAGCTCGCTGGCGCGTCGGAGAGGCGAGGGGGTCATGGTGGCTACAGCTACGGCAACGGCGGCGACGGTGGCGGTCGGCCAAGGTGAAGAACGGCGAGGGAGAGAGCCAGGGGGGAAAAAGGAACACGGGGAAGGGTCGAGGGGGTTCCAGGGTGTGCGTGGCATTCGTCCAGGGCAACGGGGAGGAAAGCAGGCAGGGAGGAGGTGGAGGCAGCGGGCGTGCGCCGTCGCCACGCACCTGCCTGTCCTCCTGACAGGAGGTTGAAGACGCCCTTGCCCCTGGTGGGCTGGGCCGGTTGGGTGAGCTGCTGGCTGGGCCGGCTACAGGTAAGCCTCCAGGTAGTTTCCTAACTCTCTTAGTTTTCCAATTTAGTTTCTGTTTTCTATTCTTTTGCCTTTGTTTTGATTTAGTTTAGCCACTAAATCATTTTTGATAAATTCTGATAAAATAGTGGGTGCACAAAGAACTATTCCAGAGACCCTCCACAATTTTCAGAATTTATTTGGAGCAATTTAAAATATATATATATAGCATTTAAATGGCCCCAATTCAAATACTTATGATTTAATTCAGAGCCCAATAATTCCCTAAAAATGTTCAATATTTTTTGGTTTGGATCAAAACCCTTGCCAAAATTATCACACATTGATGAAGGCATTTCTAGGTTTATTGAAATGGATTTTTTTAATTTGAACCTAGTTGAGTTCATTTAGTGCTAGGGTTTGATCAATCCCCATTTCCAGTTAACAAAATTTTAAACATGATGCACAACCAACCTAGCACTAGGCAGACAGGAGCTAGGGTTGTGACACTAACACAATCTTCATGATCCAACTGTCCTTCATATGAATGTTGATTGCTTGCATTATGTTGATCCTGACATCCTTGCTTTCGAGGTCTTTGTCCAACACGGTGACGATGAAAGAAGCTCTACACAAATGATCTTCTGAAAGATCAAGCAACTCAAGATCAACTCATAGAGTGAGACATTGAAACATCTCTTGAGCTGAGACATGGAACACTCATCCAAAGGGATGGAGTGAAACAAACGATGAAGATTCACTTGACAGGCAATAATTCCACACCTAAGAAGAAGGTGATCGATGTCACCAGACGGGGTACCTTAGAGAAGGTGACTCGTAGAGTTATTCCCTTAAGTGGCAAAAGAATTACTTTTGATATAGAGATCATTGAAATTCTCTATATACCAGCCTAAGGCAAATCACAATCGATCGTTTGACGGAGTCCGAAAGAATGACATTCTCCATCTAGAATGGATGATGTGGACTGCCTTGTAAAAGACAATGCCAAGGTTTATTTTGCTTATCACCGGAAATGGATGGGACCCATGGCAAGTCCACTTCTGAAAATAATCCTAAACATCAGTTGCTGAGATGGGCAACCAATGGAAAGTTGGCACAATGGTGGTGCAAGCTGGGAACAAAATGCAAATGCTGGGAATGATTCTGGTAACTTGGAAGAAACCCAACAGTAGAGAGTGAAACTACTCTTTGAGAGGTCATAGCATAACCAGGAACACTGGGAGCAATCCCGGTTAGAGCCAGAGATAACACCTAGTGCTTGTGCGTGCTCTCAAGAACTTGAGCATTCCCATATTCATCAAGGTTTTACCAATATCCGTGTCAAGGATCCTGGCAACACAACATACTACCATGATGAATAATGATGGATAGTGCAGATGCAAAGGAAGATAACACTTTCTTAGATTTCACCTTAGTGGAGGCAAAGGAAAAATCTGGATGATTGACTGAGAGACATTTAGCACTCCGCTTCTAATGTTCTCCTTGATGTGCTAGCACAACCCATTTATTAAAATGGTTTGGTACCTAGAACGTCAAGTAAAAAGGTCAGACTTCAGGAGCACAAAAATCCAAAAGGAACAACTAGGGAGTAAATCCTACGAAATCCTTATGGGGAGGTGGCCAACTTCTTCAATCAAGATGGTACAACAATAGGTCTTTCGGCTGGGTGTGTTGGCCACGACATACACTTTACCGGTTATCGAGAGACCAATATTATAGTTCTTGGAAAATGCTCCAGCCATCATATCTGCCTGAGATTCAGATCTGGTTGGTAACGGGATATTTCAGACAACATGTCTGGAAAAGAAAGTTTGCAACACAAACCGACGAGATGACGTTGCGAGATTCTCGGGAAATGAACTATGATAGCAAGCTCCAAAACATGAGCTGGTTCTGCTACATACATGTGAACACGTTGTCCAAGACAAACATGACCACGTAGTAGTCTTATAATGAAACACTACCAAGTTCGGGTTGGGGAACCATCATCGAGGATATCGAAGTCCTTGCATAAGTCCGGATCTTAAGAAGGAACTTCTTCTCCTAGGACAAATCAATCAGTGGCTTGGTGTGCTAGGGATACATATAGAATGAAGGTTTCAAGTCTCCAAACCACAGTATACTTCGCACGTATGCATGATTGACTTGGGATGACTCCACAGGAGGCAAACCAACTTTCTCGAACTCACGGTGGCAACTTACATCAATTACACATGAATTAGGGAAAGTCTCTCCTCTCATCGAACATATACCTCATGAATGGGGCACGAAGGCATTGCTTACAAAGTTTCCAACACTAGCTTAATGTTCAACATGAATCATGGAGGGGATAAACATGTTGCCGATGGGCTCAACAACGGGTCATCCAGATATCCATGAAGATGGAATTCCACAATTTATATGAACAAGGTGGTAGCATTGGTCAGACCAAGAGATATAACGAGGTATGCTCAAGGGGCACCCACGAGTAAGACAACATTAAGAACATCGTTGGTTCTGATTTGATTTGATGATAGCCCACACTCAAATCAAAGTTTTGGCAAGACAATAGGTCCAACAACTGGTCACAAGGATCAATCAATCAAGATATCATCTTTCTTCAACACACACACCAAAGATATCCCTTGGAAGGAACTAAGTCAGGCAAGCTTTTATCTTCCAACTCTCCAAGTTGTCGTTTAGCTTAACCGACTAGCTCAGGGTATCCAACACAGATTCTTGGAGAAAGGGTGGTTTAGAGAGAAACCAGCTTGATCACGAGCTCAACATAACAGTCAGGGAGCAACCTGGTAATACTTCCGAGAAGATATTCGGAAAATCACGGACCACCGCTATGTTTCTAAGCTCGAGATCAATCTTGCTTTTCAGGGCAAGATGATATGATCAAGTGAGCGCGGAATTGACACAATCCTAACTCACTGATCAAGGAGTGCACCAGGAAAGATGGACTAGTAGCACGATTAATCTTAGAATGGTGATTCAATAACCAACACGCTAAGAATGAGATTGTTGTCCTTTAACTACCAAGCAACGAAGTTGCTAGGGGTAATGATTTCACACATCACTATTCACTTGTCAGCATTCCGGTTACAATAACACGGCGGACGAGGAATAAATGATAATGGCGAAAAGTATCACTGTATCAAGAATTCATAGGAGGTGGTGCAATTCCCATGCCCTTCTTGATATAAAGGAGGGTAACACTCCAAGGTAGAACAGATTAGAAGCTGGATTAGCATTCTTCATCTACGAAGTACAACTTCTTTGACCCAATCCTAGATATGGATAAGGTACTGGAGTTTGTTTCTCCTAGTCATTCCAGAATAGAATGGCTTGACAGACCACAAGAGTAATAGGCATCGATGAACGAATGCACGCATACTCTTGACTATCAATTGATAGACGAAGGTCAAAATACAACTAAAAGGGACAACTCAAGGATCAAATAACTTTCTGAGTTGTGGGTGCATAGATTAGTATGTCGAACTAGTTCAACACATTTCTTCCGGATAACCCATGCAGAAAGGTAGAATTGGCAGAGTCACAATATGAATGGAGTACTACTCAAGAGCACTCTGGTTGTGATCTTTTGGTTCAGAAGAACTCCTGCCATGATGGTTCATGGTATTGGAAGAACGATAACCACGGACCTCGAGGACTATCACAAGGTTACTAATATCCTAAAGGAACGAGCATACACTATAAACATGAAGTAAGTAGAGTGAATCTCGGGTCCAAGAACCCAGGAGTAGAATGCCTACTAACTAAATGGCATCACGGTATGCTTTCGAGAATGATGTCCAGAATGATCACGCTGGGGACATAGTACATGGCTAGATTACTAGGTGATACTCTAGACACCTAGGGTCATAATAATAACTCCAACATGTATGTCGAGGCAACGGAGTACCTCAACACAGCGACTAGTGTGGTTAGTCTGGCCCAGAAGAGCATCGGGAACAGGAGGAAGGGATTTGCAATCGCATCAGATTGTTTAGAAACCTGGGACGACTCGGACAGCATAACGGCTGTAATTGCTCAAAAGGATTTTGAGATCCAAGCAAAAGGGTAGCATAACCACTCAACATCACAATAACAAGAATCCGAGACCAACTATCAACACACGGAGGTAGAAGAAACTGAATTGAGGGTTGAATCCACAATAATGTGATCCTGATAAATAGAATGAGAATCCTAGTTCTTAATCCCCGTAGAAGAAGAATGTGACTCAGATCAGAAGGTCATAAGGTAAAGGAGTAAAAAGAGCCTTACGTTCCCTTCCACAATCAATTCCCTTATATAACTAAAGAGTTTCTAGACACGACTTCGACCAGTTTGGCTTGCTAATCCTACAGGCAGTCAGGCTCTGATGCCAAAGCTGTCAGGACTCCGATCCTAAGTCACACAGGTCTATCCTGTAACACATCATATCACTTTGCGGCCTCACGCACGGTATTCCCACGGGTGCCACCATACTTGGCCCGGGACAGTTTGCGCATCTTAGCACACGTATATGATAGTGTCGCTAGCATCCATATGACAGAGAACTCGGGCCGACATGACTAGTTATAAACCAAAAGTGGCGCTAAATTACAGAGACAGGCATACATGACCCAGCAATGAACGTGTGGGTCATCAACGTATGAACCCAAGTCGTAGCAAGCTACAAGGACTTAAAGGAACAACACGTGACATTTACCCTAAGGGACAGACACAGGAATGAAGAAGGACACATGCCGGCCAGCCTAAGTGTTCCGGAGCAGTAGCAAGCTACCCAGGCTCGGTGGAAGCACTAGGAGACATTTCCCTGTAAGATAGGCTACCAAAGGTAAACAACTAGGTGTCGGATCCCACACATAGCAATACACATTACACGTACGCATAACATGCAAGTATGTGATGTACAACATGGCATCACAACATAACTCAACAACTCATATAGATAAAGGCCCAGAAGAGCCATCATAGCATTTATGACAAACAGAGGTCACATGACCCAACATACAGAGCATACAGGCAACGGAAGAAAAACATGTCTGAGTACGGACAAGTACAAATGAAAAAGGCTGAGGAGCCTGACTACCTACAAGACCCTCCCAAGGGTACAAGATCGTAGCTGAGGTAACAATGCTAAACGTCGAAGTCCACGCGGAAACACTAGCGAGACTGAAGTCTCTCTGCAAAACATAAATTAAGCAAACGTGAGTACAAAGGTACTCAGCAATACTTACATCGGAACTAGCTACATATGCATCAGTATCAACAAAGGGGTGGTGGAGTTTGACTGCAGCAAGCCAGCTTTGACTCGGTGGCTATCCTAAACTACAACTGCAAGTAACTCTTTGGAGGTGGGGTACACGAGTCCACATATTCACCAATCAATACACCACTATGGATTCGCTTCCGTCTCCCTACGAGAAGGCCATCCATAGCACTCACGCTTATCTTGCGTGTTTTAGAGTATCCACTTCCACTTGTCTATGAACTGTTATAGGCAACCCAGAAGTCCATTATCGCGGACACGGCTATTCGAATTAATCATATATAACCCTGCAGGGGTGTACTTCTTCACACATGTTTCCACCACTTAGCGTCTGCACATGACATGTGATCGGCAGACTTCAAGCGAAAGCCGACGTGGGTGTAGACCACGACCTACCTAAACACTCAAGTCTCTAGTCTAGGTTTATCGCCTATTCAGGTTCCATCCGCAGGGAGTCCGGCCGAGGTTTCCACATACGGCCCCGAACGATGTGTACAGGGTTCCGCGACACCAAACGGGGCCCGGTATACCCGGCCACGTGCGTACCGCATCACAGCCCACCCCGCCGGTCAGCGCTGCCCACGGCCTCCAGCATACTACAGACACCAGAAACTACTTGCAACACCTGGACAGAGGACTAGGGTGGATAAGAAGTCGAGCGGGGTCATATTTCAGGGCCCAATGCATGGTAGTAGCTGTTTCATGGATCAACAAACACAGAACTCAGTTCCTGAGGACGGTTTCAATGAGACAACCCACCATGTACTCCTGCATGGCCTCTCATCGCTACCTTTACCAAATCGTGTTCACACACTTAGCTCTCAACAGTAGGACATGTTCACCACATTCCAATTCATCCCCGATGAATCAGACCTGACACAACTCTAAGCAATAGCAGGCATAACCAGAAAGCATGAATGAGTAGGCACAACATGGCTCAAACAACTCCTACTCATACTAGTGGGTTTCAACTATTTACTGTGGCAATGACGGGTCATGCAGTGGAAAGGGGTTTAACTACCGCAGCAGGTAACAGTTGAAGCGTTGTTGTCCTAATGTAGTAAAAGAGAGCAAGAGCGAGAGAGTGGGATTGTATCGGAATGCCCAATGGGGTTTTGCTTGCCTGGCACTTCTGAAGATATCAATAGTCTTCATCGGTGTCATCGAACTCATCATCGGAACGTCGTCTACTGAGAGGGGACAAACACCGGCAAGCAAGAGAGAACACAATCAATGCAATGCGACAATACGATGCATGATCATGACATGGCAATATGCTGTTGATTGAGCTAATGCAACTAGCAACCATGTTAAATGAAGTTGGTTTGAACCAAAGGTTCAAATTCAAATTTCATATGTGATTATTTAAATGCCATTTAATTGATTTGACCTGATCAGGAGGTTTAACTTGTTCAAACTTGCATGAAAATGCCATAAACAGATTCCCTGAATTTTTCTGATCATTTTTCATATATAAATTATTTTCATTGGAGTTATAGATTATTTTATGTGATTTTTAGAAGTTTTAGCTATTTTCTGAAATAAATAAATCAATTCTGATTTATTTTAAATCACAGAAAATAGTTAGTACGTCAGCACTAGGTCATGCTGACATCAGCAAGTCAACAGGGGCTGGTCCAGTCAAACCTGACCAGTGGGGCCCACTGGTCAGTGACTAAGGGCTGGTTTGTGTACATGACAGGTGGGACCAGTCAACGTTGACTTGACCAAAGTGAAAACAGGCACGTGGGGTCCACAGGATTAGTACTAATCTAAACAGGAAAATTAGACTAACCTAATTAGGCGCGAGGGCCCACATGTGAGTGTCAGAAGGGTTAATTAAGCTTAACAAAAACTTAATTTAAATTAGCAGGGGCCAGGACCCACTTGTCAGTGACTGGGCGGGGGTCGTTAGTGCCTAAACTAAAGAGGACACGTCGGTTGGTCGGGAGATAGCCGGCAACGACCACAGCCGACGGCGGGGGTCCGCCGAAGTTGCGCCAGAGGCGACGGATCGAGGTGCCGAGGGCACCAGGTGGGAGCCTGCGCTCCCGCGCATCTAGAGGAGGCAGCAGGAGGTCGCGGGGTGCCCGGAGTCGACGACGGCGAGCACTGCAGCGGCGGCCGGAGCTCGGGCGTCGACGGACTCGTCGCTACGGTGAGCAAGGCGTGCGTTTCTTGGCAAAAACGGCGGCTGCAGGAGCTAACAAAGCTGTTGGGCATGCTAGCATGACCAAAGGGTCACCGGAGTGACGCCGGCGACGAGCTCTGGCGAGGTTGGGCTTCGGCCTCGAAGAACACGACGGCTACGGTGCGCAAATTGATGCGACATTAGGGGGAAAAGGAACAGAGGCTCATAGCGCGTTGATTGGAGTGCTCGGCGGGCTCAGGGAAGGCCTGCAGACGACGAATCGACGGCGAGGATCGCCGGAGGCCGACGAGGGGAACAGCGGCGCAGACGGCGTTCGGAGGCGTCTGGTGCCGCGTGGCTCGGCGGAGAGGTCTAGGGCGACGAGGTGGAGCTCTTGAGCCAGTCAGGGAAGCAAGGGGGAGGCGGTGGTCGTGGCAACGACGAGCGGCGGCGATGGTGGCGTTCGGCCGCGCGCGTGAGAGAGGGAAGGAGAAGAGGGAGAGGTCCAGCGAGAGAGGGGAGAGATGCAGGGTCGAGGGTAGGGCGTGGCGCTCTCGTGGGCCTCCAGCGGCTAGCAGGCAAGCAGGAGGTGGCCGGCGCGTGGCTGCGGGCACCGGGCACACGCCCTCGTCCTTCTGGCGAGAGGAGGAGGATGACTGGCACTGGGCCAACACAGTGCTGGGCCGGCCAATGGGCTTCCAGGTGAGCGCCAGGTAACTCTAACCTTTCTAATTTGTTTTCTTTTGTATTTTTGTTATTTTGTTTTGATTTAGTTTATAGCCCAAATCATTTTAATAAATTCTGAAAATAATTGTGGGCATTAAGTGAATTATTACAGAGGCCCTCAACTATTTTCAGAATTGTTGGAGCATTTAAAGATATTAAAAATATTTAAATGCCCCAATTCAAATACAATATGGGTTATTCAAAAATCCAGAATGGTCCTAGAAATAGGTGCAACATTTTTGGCAGAGGTTTTTAATCAATCCAAAAATGATGAACTTTTCCCAAGGGCATTTTGGGTTCATTGAGAAAGATTTTAATTTGACCCTAGTTGAATTCATTTGGTGCTAGGGTTTGAACATCCCCATTTCAACTTTCTGTGAAAGTAAACATGATGCAACACCAGAAGCTAGCACTAGGCAGTAACAGAAGCTAGGGATGTGACACCCACTCCAGGAGAACTATATGAACCTGGTTGTCAATGTCACCGCGATGCTTTGGAGAGTATCTTCAGAAGCCAGAGCCCAACATGAGCCAAATGATGAGCATGATAAAGCCCTTGCCACGCGATGCTGAGTACCCAAAGGAGTTCTTTGTCGAAGACCTTGAGTATCTGCCCCGCACTATATATCATATCATTAGGCGAACTCTATGGCCTGTCAAAGGACACTCTTCATCAGCCAAACTTGAAGGAACAATGAAGACATTGGTCTTCTATATCTTCAATTGCATCAGCTTCAACGCTCAAGACTTCTTTATCAGGCAATTCGCTGCATCAGGCTCTGATCTCTTTGGACTTAAGTTCTACGCTCCATGGGTCATGCGCCTCATCAAGCTCCATTCTGCTGTCATCTATCAGCCATCTGCTCGCAACCATCTCATATTCTTGCCAGAGGTTGATATGTCAGTTGAAGCGATATACCCAGAGCCTGCCAAAGAGCTTGTTTATCTTCACAATGTTGATCACCAAAGCTTCACTCAGCACATTGAAGGAGTTCAAGAAGTCACTCGTGTTTATCCTCTGGCTGGACATACTCGCTTACCTCACCGTGCACAGACTGAAGCTACTGAGAGCACCATTGTCCAAATGCCTCGGAAGAGATCTCGTGTTCTCAATGACCGAGAACTTCTCGTTGCCTTACATCAGAAACAGGATAAGCATCACTACTGGCTGAAGCGCCAGATGCAAAGCCTCTTGGTGGACATCAATCGTATTCGCAACCTTGCCACCAAGAATGCCTTTGTTGCACATGAAACCTGTTGGAGGTCATGGAAGAGTTGACATTGCTGAGTGCTGAAGCAGATCTTCAAGACGATGGCTTCATTGAAAGATTCAAGTTTGACACCACTCCCCCAAGGAATGTTGTCTTGCGTCGAACTCCATCTCTTGAAGACTCTGATTATTCCTCCTCCGCTGCAACGGTGAATGCCAGAGTGATCGATGATCAAGATGATGCTACCTCATCACCTCCTCCTTCAGCGCGTGTCGACACTGCTCCAAGTACTTCTGCACCGCCAAACACCAACGCCGACCCTGCATCTTCTCCTACTCCTTCTGGGAACGAGTAGAGGCTTTGTGTCTTCAAACCTTTTTGGTCCTTACTGACAAAAGGGGAGAAGCATATGAGTTGATAGTCTTCAAGCGGGTCCATATGGGCGGGTGCTTTATATTTTTCCTAGTGTTTACAACTCTCGTTTTTGTTACATTTGGTACTTTGAGTTGTAACACCTGAACTTGATGGTCGTCTGCTACGTTTTCTGGTACTCTGTGATGCGATGATAAATTCCACATGTGCGACGATAAATTCCGCACTTAGTCATTTTGCAGACGTCCATTTCTCATTATGCATATCATTATATTCGACATATCAATTGTGCATGATGAATTGTCTTCGTAAGTTGAAAAGGATCTCCACAAGTACAACCTGCTATGTGCATTTGCATTCAAAAGCAAACTACTTATATGCACATCTTCAGGGGGAGCCTTTTGCTACTTATGACGACAATACCTTTATCCTTTTCAATTTCACATACTTTTATCCCCGTTGAAAACTTCAACCAGTTTGTCATCAATCACCAAAAAGGGGGAGATTGTAAGTGCATCTAGTGCCACCCCTAGTTGGTTTGGGAGTATTGACGACAAACCTGGTTGAGGGACTAATGTGTTTGTGAGAATTGCAGGATAACACAGGTAGTAGTCCCTCATTGATTCGGTTTTCCTACCGGAGATGACCGCTAAAAATGTATGAAGACATTAACGACAATGGTGGTATATGAAGATATTCATATTGAAGACTATGACAAGAGAAGACATTATGTGAAGACTATGGAGCGCGGAGACTTAGACGTTTCGTTGTTTCCTTTTCTTTTTTGTTGAGTCATAGGAACCACCGTACTGTTAAGTGGGGTCCAAGTGAACAAAGTAAAAGTGACTAAAGTGATGCTCAACCAAATCCTATGTCTTCGGGCGAAGACAATGGGAGCAAATCTTATCCAGAGCTGGATGAGTCAGCTTTACTTGTAGCCCAAGTAAAGTTGCCGCGTGTGTTTGAAATCTGACCGTTGGAACACGTGTCAGTTCCTTAGTGACCCAGGGTCATTTCGGACAAATCAGGTCGGGTTGCCTAGTGGCTATAAATAGCACCCCTACACCATAAATTGGTGCCTGCTCAGAGTTAGTACACGGCTGTTGTTGTTTGAGAGCAACCCACCTCCGAAGCATTTAAGAGAGAGATCCTTGCGAGGACAAAGCCGAAACACCCAGAGCCAAAGAGTGTTAGGCATCACTGAAGTCTTTCTATCTGCGTGATCTGAAGACCTGTTACACTTGAGGACTGTGAATCCTCCAGCCGGTTAGGCGTCGCGTTCTGAGCATCCAATAGTCATTGTGGATCGCCGGTGAACGAAGTCTTTGAAGGTTTGGAAGTCTACCTTGAAGACTTACCATAGTGATTGGGAGAGGACTGCGTGTCCTTAGCTCAAGGGGAATAAGGTGAAGACGCGGTCTTCTGAGTTAAATCTGAGCCTCCCTAACCAGACGTACAGTTGTCACAGCAACTGGAACTGTTCGAACAAATCACTGTCTTCCCCAAGCTAATGGTTCTATCCCTTCCTTCTCTTTACTTACTATCTGTCTTGTGAAGTCATTGCATGCTTCCCTATCTGTTTAACTTCACCACGTGACTACTTGTTCTCACTGGCTTCATACAATCTTCCATCCTGATCCATACTGCCTAGCTGCTATCAGTCTTCATGCTTTCACTTCATTGAATACTTGAGTATGGCTTGTCTAGAGTAGTCTACCTTCCGCTGCATATAAATAGGATCGGTTCTATCGTTTGTCTTTGAAACTTCCATGTTTTGAAGACTTTCCTAAAAATCCACTATTCACCCCCCTCTAGTCGATATACAGCTCTTTCGCTTAGCCGCTAGCCAGTCCTCGCCTAAGTTAAAAACTTCTCCGAGTGAGAGCCTCCCTCTCACTTTGGCGCTTAGTTGCGAGCCAGTCCTCGCCTATGTTAAAAACTACTCCGAGCGATAGTGCCCCTCTCGCTCGGGGGCTTAGCCATGAGCCATTCCTTGCCTAAGTTAAAAACTACTCCAAGTGAGAGCGGCCCTCTCACTCGGGGGCTTAGCACCGAACCAGTCCTCGCCTAAGTTAAAAACTACCCGGAGTGAGAGCGTCCCTCTCACTCGGGGGCTTAGCCGCTAGCCAGTCCTCGCCTAAGTTAAAAACTACTCTGAGTGAGAGCCTCCCTCTCACTTGGGCGCTTACTTGCGAGCCAGTCCTCGCCTAAGTTAAAAACTACTCCGAGTGATAGTGCCCCTCTCACTCGGAGGCTTAGCCGCGAGCCAATCCTCGCCTAAGTTAAAAACTACTCCGAATGAGAGCGGCCCTCTCACTCGGGGGCTTAGCTGCGAGCCAGTCCTTGCCTCAGTTCAAAAACTACTCCGAGTGAGAGCGTCCCTCTCACTCAGGGGCTTAGCCGCGAGCCAGTCCTCGCCTAAGTTAATAACTACTCTGAGTGAGAGTGTCCCTCTCACTCGGGGGCTTAGCCACAAGCCAGTCCTCTCCTAAGTTAAAAACTACTACGAGTGAGAGCGTCCCTCTCACTCGGGGGCTTAGCCGAGAGCCAATCCTTGCCTATGTTAAAAAATCCTCCGAGTGAGTGCGTCCCTCTCACTCGGACGCTTAGCCACGTGCCAGTCCTCTCCTAAGTAAAAACCTCCTCCGAGTGAGAGCGTCCCTCTCACTCAGGGGTTAGCCGCCAGCCAGTCCACGCCTATGTTAAAGACTACTCCGAGCCAGTCTTTGCCTAAGTTAAAAAATAGTCCGAGTGAGAGCGTCCCTCTCACACGGGGGCTTAGCCGCGAGCCAGTCCTTGCCTAAGTTAAAAAATCTTCCGAGTGAGTGTGTCCCGCTCACTCGAGGGCTTAGCCGCGAGCCAGTCCTCACCTAAGTTAAAAACTACTCTAAGTGAGAGTGTGCCTCTCACTCGGGGCCTTAGCCACGAGCCAGCACTCATCTAAGTTAAAAACAACTCTGTCTGAGAGTGTCCCTCTCACTCAGCGGCTTAGCTATGAGCCAGTCCTCTCCTAAGTTAAAAACTTCTGTGAGTGAGAGCCTCCCTCTCACTCCGGCGCTTAGTTCCGAGCTAGTGAGAGCGTCCCTCTCACTCGGGGCTTTAGCCGTGAGCCAGTCCTCGCCTAAGTTAAAATCTACTCTGAGTGAGAGCATCCCTCTCACTCGGAGGCTTAGCCGCGAGCCAGTGCTTGCCTAAGTAAAAAAATCCTCCGAGTGAGTGCATCCCTCTCATTCGAGGGCTTAGCCGCGAGCCAGTCCTCACCTAAGTTATAAACTACTCCGAGTGAGAGTGTGCCTCTCACTCGGGGCCTTGGCCACGAGCCAACCCTCATCTAAGTTAAAAACTACTCTCAGTGAGAGCGTCCCTCTCACTCAGGGGCTTAGCCACGAGCCAGTGCTCGCCTAAGTTAAAAACTTCTACGAGTGAGAGCCTCCCTCTCACTCGGGCGCTTAGTTTCGAGCTAGTCCTCGCCTAAGTTAAAAACTACTCCGAGTGAGAGCGTCCCTCTCACTCTGGGGCTTAGCAGCGAGCCAGTCCTCGCCTAAGTTAAAAACTACTCCGAGTGAGAGCGTCCCTCCCACTCGGGGGCTTAGCCGTGAGCCAGTCCTTGCCTAAGTTAAAAACTACTCCGATTGAGAGCATCCCTCTCACTCTGAGTCTTAGCCACGAGCCAGTCCTCCCCTAAGTTAAAAACTACTCCGAGTGAGAGCGTCCCTCTCACTCGGGGGCTTAGCCGCGAGCCAATCCTCACCTAAGTTACAAACTCCTACGAGTTAGAGAACCCCTCTCTCTCAGGGGCTTAGCCGCGAGCTAGTCCTCGCCTATGTTCAAAACTACTCCGAGCCAGTCTTTGCCTAAGTTAAACAATCCTCCGAGTGCGTGCGTCCCTCTCACTCGAGGGTTTAGCCGCGAGCCAGTTCTCACCTAATTTAACAACTACTCCGAGTGAGAGTGTGCCTCTCACTCCGGGCCTTAGCCACGAGCCAGCCCTCATCTAATTTAAAAACTACTCTGAGTGAGAGCGTCCATCTCACTCAGCGGCTTAGCCGTGAGCCAGTCCTCACCTAAGTTCAAAACAACTCCGAGTGAGGGCGTCCCTCTCACTCGGGGGCTTTGCCATGAGCCAGCCCTCGTCTAAGCTAAAAACTACTCTAAGTGAGAGCGTCCCTCTCACTCGGGGGCTTAGCCGCTAGCCAGTCCAGGCCTAAGTTAAAAACTTCTCCGAGTGAGAGCCTCCCTCTCACTTGGGCGCTTAGTTGCGAGCCAGTCCTCGCCTAAGTTAAAAACTACTCTGATTGAGAGCGTCCCTCTCGCTCGGGGGCTTAGCCGCGAGCCATTCCTTGCCTAAGTTAAAAACTACTCCGAGTGAGAGCGTCCCTCTCACTCGAGGGCTTAGCGGCGAGCCAGTCCTCGCCTAAGTAAAAAAAATACTCCGAGTGAGAGCGTCCCTCTCACTCGGGGGCTTAGCCGCAAGCCAGTCCTCGCCTAAGTTAAAAACTACTCTGACTGAGGGCGTCCCTCTCAACGGGGGCTTAGCCGCAAGCCAGTCCTCTCCTAAGATAAAGACTACTTGGAGTGAGAGTGTCCCTCTCACTCGGAGGCCTAGCTACGAGCGAGTCCTCGCCTAAGTTAAAAAGTACCCCGATTTAGAGCATCCCACTAACTCGGGGGCTTAGCCGTGAGCCAGTCCTCGCCTAAGTAAAAAATTACTCCGAGTGAGGGAGTCCCTCTCACTCGGGGGCTTAGCCGCAAGCTAGTCCTCGCCTAAGTTAAAAACTACTCCGAATGAGGGCGTCCCACTCACTCGGGGGCTTAGCCGCGAGCCAGTACTCACCTAAGTTAAAAACTACTCAGAGTGAGAGTGTGCCTCTCACTCGGGGGCTTAGCCACGAGCCAACTCTCGTCTAAGTTAAAAACTACTCTGAGTGAGAGCGTCCCTCCCACTAAAGGGCTTAGCCGCGAGCCAGTCCTCACCTAAGTTAAAAACTACTCCAAGTGAGAGCGTCCCTGTCACTCAGGGGCTTAGCCGCAAGCCAATCCTCGCCTAAGTTAAAAACTAATCCGAGTGAAAGTGTCCCTCTCACTCGGAGGCTTAGCCGCGAGCCAGTCCTCGCCTAAGTTAAAAACTACTCCGAATGAGAATGACCCTCTCACTCGGGGGCTTTTCCGGGAGCTAGTCCTGGCCTCAGTTCAAAAACTACTCCGAGTGAGAGCGTCCCTCTTACTCAGGGGCTTAGCTGCGAGCCAGTCCTCACCTATGTTAAAAACTACTCAAGGTGAGAGCGCTCTCTCACTCGAGGGCTTGGCCACGAGCAAGCCCTCGTCTAAGTTAAAAACTACTCCGAGTGAGAGCGTGCCAGTCCTCTCCTAAGTTAGAACGTCCTCTGAGTGAGAGCGTCCCTCTCACTCGAGGGCTTAGCCGCGAGCCAGTCCTCGCCTATGTTAAAAACTAATTCGAGTGAGGGCATCCCTCTCACTTAGGGGCTTACCCGTGAGCCAGTCCTCTCCTAAGTTAAAAACTACTCCAAGTGAGAGCGTCCCTCTCACTCGGGGGCTTAGCCGCAAGCCAGTCCTTGCCTAAGTTAAAAACTAATCTGATTTAGAGCATCCCAC
>LR738712.1:286627645-286665064 GCA_902687465.1 Secale cereale
GCATCCCTCTCACTTAGGGGCTTAGCCGCGAGCCAGTCCTCACCAAGTTAGAAACTACTCCAAGTGAGAGCGTCCCTCTTACTCGGGGGCTTAGCCGCATGCCAGCCCTGCCTAAGTTAAATACTACTCTAATTTAGAGCATCCCACTCACTTGGGGGCTTAGCTGCGAGCCAATCCTCGCCTAAGTTAAAAACTTCTCCGAGTGAGGGAGTCCCTCTCATTCGGGGGCTTATCTGCGAGCCAGTCCTCGCCTAAGATAAAAACTACTCCGAGTGAGAGCGTCCCTCGCACTCGGGGGATTAGCTGAGAGCTAGTCCTCGCCTAATTTAAAAACTACTCCGAGTGAGAGCATCCCTCTAACTCGGAGGCTTAGCCGCAAGCCAGTCCTTGCCTAAGTTAGAAACTACTCCGAGTGAGGGTGTCCCTCTCACTCGGATCCTTAGCCGTGGGCCAGTCCTCAGCTATGTTAAAAAAGTCCTCCGAGTGAGTGCGTCCCTCTTTGTCGGGGGCTTGGCCGCGTGCCAGTCCTCTCCTAAGTTAAAACCTCCTTCGAGTGAGAGTATCCCTCTCACTCGGGGGCTTAGCCGCGAGCCAGTCCCCGCCTATGTTAAAACTACTCCGAGTGGGGGCATCCCTCTCACTTAGTGGCTTAGCCGCGAGCCAGTCCTCGCCTAAGTTAAACACTACTCCAAGTTCGAGCGTCCCTATCATTCGGGGGCTTAGCCGCAAGCCAGTCCTCGCCTAAGTTAAAAACTACTTCGATTTAGAGCATCCCACTCACTCGGGGGCTTAGCCGCGAGCCAGTCCTCGCCTAAGTTAAAAACTACTCCGAGTGAGGGAGTCCCTCTCACTCGAGGGCTTAACCGCGGGCCAGACCTCTCCAAAGATAAAAAAACTACTCCGAGTGAGAGCGTCCCTTTCACTCGGGGGCTTACCTGAGAGCCAGTACTCGCCTAAGTTAAAAACTACTCCGAGTGAGAGCATCCCTCTCACTCGAAGGCTTAGCCGCGAGCCAGTCCTTGCTGAACTTAAAAACTAATCGAGTGAGAGCGTCCCTCTCACTCGGGGGCTTAGCCGCAGGCCAGCCCTTTCACACCCTAATTTTCATGTCACATTGCTTAAGCTTATTTTCATGTTAAAAATGTGGATTTGCAAAAACTTTTGAGTGTTTTTGACTTTGCTTGATTTGACTTTTGTCTGCTGTTTGCTAGTGCTCTAAAAATCAAATAAATCCTCCAACTCTTATACTTCATCTCCTTGACCCAAAACCTTTTCCCAATGATCATGCCATGTGTATAGACCAATATAAAATTTTCTTATAAAAATATTTTGGCCAAATGGTATTTTCTAAAATTAGTTTTTCCAAAAACCCCTAAATTGAGGTTTGCACTGCAAGTACCTTATTTAGGGTGTGAAAAATCTTTGAAAAAGTTTATTTGAATCCTATTAGATATAGGACTCCCAGAAGCCACAAAAGTATAATTTTAAAAGTTATTTTTATATTTTATTTAAAAGCTTTTTCTTAAGGCCGGAAATGGTCTTTAATAGGGAAAAATTATTTAATCATTTCAAAAATATTTGCCAAAATTCAGGGAGACTCATAGGACATATATTGTCCATATATAAGAGTTTCAGCACATGGTCATGTTCAAAATATTGGACAAATCCTTCCAAAACCCTTTCTGGATATTTCAAGCTTTTGAAATATTTACAAAGGAAATATTCTCCAAAAATTCCAGGGAAATTCTATCATGTCATATATGACATATTTGATGATCTTGCAAAGCCTCATGCCTTGAAGATCGAGGAAACATCCCCTAATCCCTTCATAACCATTTTGTTCATATTTGAAGTTTGAGCAACTTTACATTGCCAAACTTGTCCAAATGCTCTCAAATTTGGTGCACATGCTAGAATGTCCTAATAAGGCATCTAGACCAAATGGCACAAGATTTGGAATAGAGCAACTTGATCAGATCACCCCAAAACCACTTCTGTTCAAATTCAAATTTGAACAACTTTACATTGTCAACTTTTTATCTGGAGCCTCAAACTTTGTGGGCATGATCAATACCCCAAATGATGATGCTACACCAAGTGGTGCATCAAGGGGAGATGATTTGCTTAACTCCAACATGGTGAAACCATTTCTGTTCATTTCTAGGGTTCACCAAAGTTACATTGGCCACTTTGCCCAAATGAGCTCAAATTTGGTGTAGGGGCCTAATTATATGTGACATTTGATCCTGTTAAGTCCCATGCCAAGTGGAGGTCATTTGCTTGACCAGACACTGATCAAACACCTTCTGGCTTTTTACTAAAACCCTCATATTGATCACTTTTACTTTTCTCCATGGCCTCAACTTTCTACCACATGTTCATTTAGTTACTGGCTACCCCCAGTAACTTCCTCAGCACCCCAGCTCCATGATTGAGGGGGTAAAACCCCAATTCACTCTCCTGGACAGCAGTAAACTCCCTCTCTTTCACCTCTCTCCTTATTCCAGTGGCCTCCAAGAGCATCCAAGGCCACAGGCCATTTCTTTACTCCACTTCTGACCTTCTAGACAACCTTTGGCTTGTTGGACACGACCAGAGCGGCGAGGTCACGACCATGTCGGCCAAAAGCGTGCTCTGGAGCGCGCTACAGTGCGCTCCCGCACTGTAGCCGCCCCCAATCGGCTGCTTCCGACAGCATCGGGCCTCCCCCTCGTGTCCCTCGAGGCGGCCTCGACGTCCGCAACCTGCCAGGCGGTCGGCCCCCTCCTCTCTCCTCCTCCCTCACCCCTGCTCGCACGCGCGCCGTGGCCGCCCGAGCGCTCCAGTGAGCAAGCTCACACGCGCGGCCCCTCTGGCGCTCCCCGCCCCTTCTCTCCCTTCCTCTCGACTTGGACCACGTCCACGCACACCGCAGACACCCCCGAACCTACTCCCGTGGCCTCCCGAGCCGTTGCCGCGGCCACGCGTGCGCCGCGTCCACGGTGAGCTGCGGGACATCTATATGAGATTGCCCCAGGCCCCCCTCTCCGTCCCATTTGCTCCCTCTCCTTCCCAAACACCCTCTGGACCCATCCCTCGCTCTTCCCGTGCCCTGCAGCCGCCTCCCTGGCCGGAGCAGAGCCGCCGGCCGCCGCTCAAATTCGGGCGACCCCGAGCCCCTCTCTCCCCCTTGGCCACCCTGGTGCCGTCACACGACCTCCAGGGAGCTCCCCACCTCCGTCTATCTTCCCCGAGGTGGCCGTGCGCTCGAAGCCCAAAGTGGCCGAAGGCCTCCTCCGCCACGGTTGCCCCCTTGCTCGATCTGGTCCTCCCCGGCGGGCGTGTCACCCACGGCCGGATGCGCCTCTCCGCGCTGGTCGTTCCGGTGGCCGGAGCATCGCCGGAGACGGCCTGAGTCGACGGGGCCACGTCGGCGAGCGCTCGGCCGCGCCTCCTCTGCCTCGCCTCTGTTCGCGCGGGAGGGAGAAGACGGCCTGCCGCTGGGGGCCCGCACGTCAGCGACCTGGAGGCTGGGCCCCTCCGTTTAAGTGGAGGCGGGTCTGGCCTCGGCCGCCTCCCCCGCGCGGTGGCGCCCTTCCTGGCGGGCGTCTTCGACGTGGCCAGGCTCCTGTGCACGCAGCCGAGCTGATGGGCCGGCCCAGTCACGGTGCAGCTATTCTTCGCCCTGCGCGCAAGGGTAAAGCCCCTTTTTCCTTTTCCTTTTCCTTTTCTCTATCCAGTCAACTTCAAATATCTCCCAAATATTCAAATGAACTCCAAACTTGATGATTCAAAATTCCTATGACTCCATAAATCATGCTCTATCTGTTGGTGCTACATGCACATTATTCCAGAGACTTTTCCTACACAAATATTTATCAAATACCCATATTTCATTTTTTGTGATGAACTTTAGAAAATCACAGAGAGCTCATTTTTGATCCAAATGCAGTGATTCAAGTTCCTAGATACTTGTCATGTCCAAACTTAGTTTTGGAACATTTTTAATAATAGTTTCTGTACCCCACTAAATATTGAGCCATTTCTTTAAATTTATCAGCTTTGCAAAATCCTAGGAAATTCATTTCAAATCCAAATCCAGTGAAACCAACTCCTAAATGCTTCTAAAATCATGACTTGATGATGGGTACCTTTGCTCATCATTCAAGGAAATATTTCTGTATACTTCTTCCAAATCCATAAACCCTTTGGTTCCATCATATTGGAATGTTCCAAATCACCCATTGATCCAATACCTATGAAACCACCTTGGTTATTTTTCATATGACCAGAGGTATCCCAGAAAAGTCCAACTTCTATTTTTAGAGCACTTTTATTTTTGTTTTGATGGTGTTGCTTATTATGATTGTTTCCATCGTTAGTTGACGTAATAAACGGAGTATTCGGAGATGGACCAGAAGGTTTGAAGACTCGGAAGAATAAGGCAAGCAGCCCTTTGACCATGTTCAAGAGACCTTTTTATGCATGTCTCATAACACCTTATTATTCAATGCATCGGAATCATGTTGAGGTGGAAACCACTTTGGTTGCTACCCCTGTTACTTTACTGTTGAAACTTGCATCAAACATGACCCTACCTTCCTATGAGGGTTATGTGGGTGGGAGTAGTTAGGTTGCTTTAATAGTGGCTACGCAAATGGGACGGGTATATGCATGGTGACGAAAGCAGGATACTTTTAAAAGACTTTTCGAAAACCCCGTCGGGTGCCACTTATGCCCGAGGGAGAAGGTGAGATGGGTAACCACTTGATGACGAAGTGGTGTACCGAGGCAAGTGTGTGTGTTGTTTTGAAAACGGATTGGTTTAAGTTGCGACCGTTATTCCAACCTTACATGCGCAACCACTCTACCCTTATATGGGAAAGGGCATTATTGATTACCTAGGTCGATACTAGCATGGTGACCGCATTACTAGTGACGGGAGTGACATGAGGTCACTCTTGGGACGGGGTCGCGCTTGGATAGGCAGCCATGACTGTCTTTACAGGGCACCGGACACACCGTTGGTACCCCGTGCTTGTGATATGTGATGAATACGGAGCGAGTCTCCACAAACCTTGAGATGTGAAATGTTTGGCACGGGGCTGTTACCAATCGAGTGGACTCCATATTAGTGTCGTCTAGGGAAAGATAGTGATCGGGTGCTTACCCCGGGTACTTGAGGTACCGCGGGTCGTGGATGACACGGAAGTTCCCCGGATCTAGTGGGTAAAGTGTGCAACCTCTGCAGAGTGTAAAACTATTCGAATAGCCGTGTCCACGGTCATGGACAGTTGGGTAACCGCTCTTGGGCTACGTCCAATGTTTGCGAAACCTGGTGTGTGTGTGTGTGAGGAAACAACATGGTTCAGTGATATTGAAGATGTGATACCTGAGGAAGTTACAATGAGCTTGAACATGAGTTGATTACAACTCTTTCTCGATATGATGTCTGTGACCTCCTGATACTTGTTACAGACACATGCATATCCATGTCTTATGTTGATCATACTTGCATATGAAAAACTAGCTTTCCGCAAAACTGCCAACTTAGCAGTAGAGCCTTGCATAATTATTCGGTCATCACACTTGGGTTTCTTGCGAGTACATTCAATGTACTCATTGGCTTGCCACTGGTTATTTTATTGGCCAGGCATGAGAGAACAGGTTATGATGAAGATTTCTTGGTGACGAGCATGCGAGCTAGGACGCTTCCCAGTCAGAATGCCTGTAGGTTTAAAGGCAGATGGCATGGGTCCATGTTGTCGTTGAAGATTTCCGCTGCGATGATATATTCAAGGCTTGACCATAATGGTCCTATTTATGTAATACGGTATGTATGGATGTAAGACTCTTGTTATTCAGCTTCTGTGTGTTCAGTGAGCATTGATCTCTGGGATCACTGTACACGTGCATTCGGTGATCACGACTTACGAGTCGGGGTCCCCACAAGCCCTCGTCTAAGCTAAAAACTACTCTGAGTGACAGTGTCCCTCTCACTCGGGGGCTTAGCCGTGAGCCAATCCTCGCCTATGTCAAAAACTACTCCGAGTGAGGGCATCCCTCTCACTTAGGAGCTTAGCCGTGAAACTGCTCCGAGTGAGAGTGTGCCTCTCACTCGGGGGCTTAGCCACGAGCCACCTCTCGTCTAAGTTAAAAACTACTCCGAATGAGCCAGTCCTAGCCTCAGTGTCCCTCTCACTAAGGGGCTTAGCCGCGGGCCAGTCTTAGCCTAAGTTAAAAACTACTCCAAGTGAGAGCGTCCCTCTCACTCAGGGGCTTAGCCACAAGCCAATCCTCGGCTAAGTTAAAAACTACTCAGAGTGAAAGTGTCCCTCTCACTCGAAGGCTTAGCCGCGAGCCAGTCCTCGCCTAAGTTAAAAACTACTCCGAATGAGAGCGACCCTCTCACTCTGGGGCTTAGCCGCGAGCTAGTCCTTGCCTCATTTCATAAACTACTCGGAGTGAGAGCATCCCTCTAACTCAGGGGCTTAGCTGTGAGCCAGTCCTCACCTAAGTTAAAAACTACTCCGAATGAGAGCGACCCTCTTACTCAGAGGCTTAGCCGCGAGCCAGTCCCCGCAACTACTTCGAGTGAGGGCATCCCTCTCACTTAGGGGTTTAGCAAAGAGCCAGTCCTTGCCTAAGTTAAAAACTACTCCAAGTGAGAGCGTCCCTATCACTCGGGGGCTTAGCCGCAAGCCAGACCTCGCCTAAGTTAAGAACTACTCCGAGTGAAAGTGTGTCTCTCACTCGGAGGCTTAGCCGTGAGCCAGTCCTCGCCTAAGTTAAAAACTACTCCGAATGAGAGCGTCCCTCTCACTCGGGGGCTTAGCCGGGAGCTAGTCCTCTCCTCAGTTGAAAAACTACTCCGAGTGAGAGTTTCCTTCTCACTCAGGGGCTTAGCCGCGAGCCAGTCCTCACCTAAGTTCAAATCTACTCCGAGTGAGAGCGTCCCTCTCACTCGGGGGCTTTGCTACGAGCCAGCCCGAGTCTAAGCTCAAAACTACTCTGAGTGAGAGCGTCCCTCTCACTCAGGGGCTTAGCCGCTAGCCCGTCCTCGCCTAAGTTAAAAACTATTTCGAGTAAGAGCCTCCCTCTCACTTGGGCGCTTAGTTGCGAGCCAGTCCTCGCCTAAGTTAAAAACTACTCCGAGTGAGAGCGTCCCTCTCACTCGGGGGCTTAGCCGCGAGCCATTCCTTGCCTAAGTTAAAAACTACTCCGAGTGAGAGCGTCCCTCTCACTCGGGGGCTTAGCAGCAAGCCAATTCTCGCCTAAGTTAAAAACTACTCCGAGTGAGAGCGTCCCTCTCACTCGGGGGCTTAGCTTAAAGCCAGTCCTCGCCAAAGTTAAAAACTACTCTGAGTGAGGGCTTCCCTCTCACACGAGGGCTTAGCCGCAAGCCAGTCCTCTCCTAAGTTAAAAAGTACTCTGAGTGAGAGCGTCCCTCTCACTCGGAGGTTTAGCCTCGAGCCAGTCCTCGCCTAAGTTAAAAACTACTCCGATTTAGAGCATCCCACTCACTCGGGGGCTTAGCCGCGAGCCAGTCCTTGCCTAAGTTAAAAATTACTCCGAGTGAGGGAGTCCCTCTCACTCGGGGGCTTAGCCGCAAGCTAGTCCTCGCCTAAGTTAAAAACTACTCTGAGTGAGAGCGTCCCTCTCACTCTGGGGCTTAGCCGAGAGCCAATCCTCGCCTAAGTTAAAAAATACTCCGAGTGAGAGCATCCCTTTCACTCGGAGGCTTAGCCACGAGCCAGTCCTTGCCTAACCTAAAAACTACTCCGAGTGAGAGCGTCCCTCTCACTCGGGGGCTTAGCCGCGAGCCAGTCCTTGCCTAAGTTAAAAAAATCCTCCGAGTGAGTGCGTCCCTCTCACTCGGGGGCTTAGCCGCGAGCCAGTCCTCACCTAAGTGAAAAACTACTCCGAGTGAGAGTGTGCCTCTCGCTCGGGGGTTTAGCCACGAGCCAGCTCTGGTCTAAGTTAAAAACTACTCTGAGTGAGAGCGTCCCTCTCACTAAGGGGCTTTGCCGCGAGCCAGTCCTCGCCTAAGTTAAAAACTACTCCAAGTGAGAGCATCCCTGTCACTAAGGGGCTTAGCCACGAGCCAGCCCTTGTCTAAGCTAAAAACTACTCCAAGTGACAGTGTCCCTCTCACTCGGGGGCTTAGCCGCGAAGCAGTCCTCGCCTATGTTAAAAACAACTCCGAGCCAGTCTTTGCCTAAGTTAAAAACTTGTCCGAGTGAAAGCGTCCCTCTCACTCGGGGGCTTAGCTGCGTGCCAGTCCTCTCCTTAAGTAAAAACCTCCTCCGAGTGAGAGCGTCTCTCTCACTCGAGGGCTTAGCCGTGAGCCAGTCCTCGCCTATGTTAAAAACTACTCCGAGTGAGAGCGTCCCTCTCACTCGGGGGCTTGGCCGCGAGACAGTCCTCACATAAGTTAAAAACTCCTCCGAGTTAGAGGACCCCTCTCACTCAGGGGCTTAGCCGTGGGCCAGCCTCGCCTATGTTAAAAACTTTTGTCATATCCCCAGCTTCACCTTGCATTAGGATAGCACTTGGCTGTTGCATCATGTTTATTTTTCTCAGAAACTTGAAATGGGGTTGTTGAAACCCTAGCACCTAATGAACTCAACTAGGTTCAAATTAAAATGTTTTTTAATGAACCCAAAATGCCTTTGAAAATGTTCATGATTTTTGATAAAGGTGGAAACCTCTGCCATAAAAGATGCAACTATTTTTAGGCCATTCTGGATTTTTGAATTAATGTATATTGTATTTGAATTGGAGCAAATAAAATCTATAAATAATTTTATAGCTCCAAATGTTTTGAAAATTATTGTGGGTCTCTGGAATAACTCAGTTAACATCCACAGTCATTTTCAGCATCTATAAAAAAAGTTTAGTGCCTAAACTAAATCAAAACACAGAAAACAAAATAGAAAAGAAAACAAAAACAGAAATAACAGAGAGAGAGGGCTTACCTGGGACTGGGCCTGCAGCAGTGGCCCATTAGCCAGCCCAGCCCACCACCGCAGCTCCTTCTGTCGCCTTCCACCTCGCGCCAGTAGGCAGCGCGCGTGGCCACCGTGCGCCGGCATGTGCCCGGCCACCTCCAGCCTGCCTGCCTGCGTCCCCGACGCCCTGGACGTCTCCATGCGTCGCCACGTAACCCCTGGACCTCTCCCACTCTCCCTCGACCTCTCTCCCCTCTCCTGGCTCTCTCCCTCGCACAGCCCGAGCAGAGCTCGTCGCCGCCGCTCGCTGCCGCCGCACCCACCGAGTCCCCCTCGCCTCTCCGACGAGCCCCCGAGCTCCGCCTCGCTGCCGTGCACCTCTACACCGAACCGCAGGACCCCGGATGCCTTGAGGCTTCGTCCTCGAGCTCATCTTCTCCGCACGGCCGCCGGGCGCCATCGACAAATTCGCCGGACCCCGTGCCTCCCCTGCCTCGCCAGCAGTACCAGAAGAACCGCGGTGAGCCCTGGTTTCGTTTCCCCCATGCCCCGTCGCCTATCTTGTCCCCTAGCCGCATCAACCACCGGAGCCGAGCGCTCCTCGCCGCCGGCCATGTCGCCGCCGTGGCTGCGGCCGTGCTAGCACACGCCCGAGCTCACCACTTCGCTCAGTGCACTCCCAGGAGCCTAACGCGCCTACCAGTTCTTCCGCCCGTGCTCCCTGGCGCTGCGCCCGCACCTTCCCAAACTCTGACGTCGCCGAGAGCTCCGTTCCGGCGAGCTCCGGCCACCCCAGCTCCTCTTGCTTGCCCTAATGGATGCGCGAGTTCACCAGCTCCCCGTAGAAGCCCTCCGCTGATCTTTTGGTCACCGGAATGATGTTTCCGAGCCGCGCCGCCGTCCTGGCTCTCGCCGGCGGCGAGTCGCCGATGGGGTTGACCCCTTGACCACGCCTGGACCCCCCTCTCTCTTACTGACTTGTGGGCCAGCCCTTGACTAGTATTAGTTTAGGTTTTTAGTTAAGTTTTAATTACTGTTATTAGCTTAAGTAGACACTGACAGGTGGGCCCAGTGCCATGCTAATTTTAGATTAGTGCTAATTTGCAATTAGTTAGCCTTTGACTCACTGACATGTGGGCTCCGCCCAGCTACTAAACTAGGTTAGTGCTAATTAAGTTAGTTTAGTTAGTTGTGTCACTGACCCGTGGGACCCACAGGTCAGGTTTGACTGGACCAGCCCCTATTGACTTGCTGATGTCAGCATGACCTAGTGCTGACACAATAAGTGTTTTCTGGAATTTTAAATAAATCAGAAATGATTTATTTATTTCAGAAAATAGCTAAAACTTCTAAAAATCACAGAATATAATCTGTAACTCCAATGAAAATAATTTATATATGAAAAATGATCAGAAAAATTCAAGGTATCTGTTTATGGCTTTTTCATGCATGTTTGAACAAGTTAAATCTGCTGATCAGGTCAAATAAATTAAATGAAATTTGAATAATCACATATGGAGTTTGAATTTGAACCTTTGGTTCAAACCAACTTCATTTAATATGGTTGCTAGTTGCATTAGCTCAATCATGCATCATATTGTCGCATTGCATTGATTGTGTTTTCTCTGTGTTGCCGGTGTTTGTCCCCTCTCAGTAGACGACGTTCCAACGATGAGTTCGATGACACCGATGAAGACCCAATGTTATCTTCAGAAGTGCCAGGCAAGCAAAACCCCATTGAGCATTCCGATACAATCCCACTCTCTCGCTCTTGCTCTCATTTACTACATTAGGACAACAACGCTTCAACTGTTACCTGCTGCGGTAGTTGAACCCCTTTCCACTGCATGACCTGTCATTGCCACAGTAAATAGTTGAAACCCACTAGTATGAGTAGGAGTTGTTTGAGCCATGTTGTGCCTACTCATTTATGCTATCTGGTTATGCCTGCTATTGCTTAGAGTTGTGTCAGATCTGATTCATCGGAGATGAATTGGAATGGTGATGAACATGTTCTACTGTGTAAGAGCTAAGTGTGTGAACACGATTTGGTAAAGGTAGCGATGAGAGGCCATGTAGGAGTACATGGTGGGTTGTCTCATTGCAGCCGTCCTCAGGAACTAAGTTTTGTGTTGGTTGATCCATGAACAGTTACTACCACACATTGGGCTCCGGGAGCTCCAAGCTCTCTCGACTTATTAACTGCCCATGTCCTCTGTCGAGGAGTTGCAACTAGTTTCTGGTGTTTGTAGTTTACTGGAGGTCGTGCGCAGCGCAGACCCTCGGGGTGGGCTGTGATGCGGCAGGTACGTGGCCGGGTGTACCAAGCGCCCGTTTGGTGACTCGGGAACCATGTACACATCATTTGGGGCCGTGAGCGACACCCCGTCCGGATCTCCCCACGGATGGAACCCAAATAGGCGATAAACCTGGACTAGGGACTTGCGTGGTTAGTCAGGTCGTGGCCGACACCCTCGCCAGGCTTCCGCTTGAAGGTTGCCGAGATACATGACGTGTACATTGCGGTAAGTGGCGAGAGCATGTGTGAAGAAGTACACCCCTGCAGGGTTATATATGATCTATTCGAATAGCCGTGTCCGCGGAAATGGACTTCTAGGTTACCTATACAGTTCATAGACAAGTGAAAGTGGATACTCTAAAACACGCAAGATAAGCGTGAGTGCTATGGATGGCCTTCTCGTAGGGAGACGGAGCGGATCCATAGTGGTGTATTGATTGGTGAATATGTGGACTCGTGTGCGCCACCTCTAAGAGTTACTTGCAGTCGTAGTTCAGGATAGCCACTGAGTCAAAGCTGGCTTGCTGCAGTCAAACTCCACCACCCCTTTGTTGATACTGATGCATATGTAGTTAGTTCTGATGTAAGTGTTGCTGAGTACCTTTGTACTCACGTTTGCTTAATTTATGTTATTGCATAGAGACTTCAATCTCACTAGTGGTTCCACGCAGACTTCAATGTTTAGCTTGTTACCTCAGCTACGATCTTGTACCCTTGGAGGGTCTTGTAGATAGTCAGGCTTCTCGGCCTTTTCATTTGTAGTTGTCTGTACTCAGACATGTTATGCTTCCGTTGCCTGTATGCTCTGTATGTTGGGTCATGTGACCTCTGTTTGTAATAAATGCTATGATGGATCTTCTGGGCCTTTATCTATATGAGTTGTTGAGTTATGTTGTGATGCCATGTTGTACAACACATACTTGCATGTTATGCGTACGTGTAATGTGTATTGCTATGTGTGGGATCCGACACCTAGTTGTTTACCTTTGGTAGCCTATCTTACAGAGAAATGTCTCCTAGTGCTTCCACCGAGCCTTGGTAGCTTGCTACTGCTCCGGAACACTTAGACTGGCCGGCATGTGTCCTTCTTCGTTCCTATGCCTGTCCCTTAGGGGACATGTCACGCGTTGTTCCTTTAAGTCCTTGTAGCTTGCTACGACTTGGGTTCATACGTTGATGACCGACACGTTCGTTGATGGGTCACGTATGCCTGTCTCTGTAATTTAGTGCCACTTTTGGTTTATAACTAGTCATGTTGGCCTAGGTTCTCTGTCATATGGATGCTAGCGACACTATCATATACGTGTGCCAAAATGTGCAAACGGTCCCGGGCCAGGTAAGGTGGCACTCGTGGGGATACCGTGCGTGAGGCCGCAAGGTGATATGATGTGTTACAGGCTAGACCTGTGTGACTTAGGATCGGGGTCCTAACAGCTTTAGTATCAGAGCCTGACTGCCTGTAGGATTAGTAAGCCAAACTGGTCGAAGTCGTGTCTAGAAATTCTTTAGTTATAACAGGGGAATTGATTGTGGAAGGGAACGTAAGGCTCTTTTTACTCCTTTACCCTATGACCTTCTGATCTGAGTCACCATCTTCCTTCTACGGGGATTAAGAACTAGGCTTCTCATTCTATTTATCAGGATCACGTTAATGGTGTATTCAACACTCAGTTCAGTTCCTACTACTTCTGTGTGTTCTACTGTTGATCTCGGAACCTTGACATTATGATGTTGAGTGGTTATGCTATCTTTGTGCATGAGTCTCAAAAGTAATTTCGAGCATTTACATCCGTTATGCTGTCCGAGTCATTCCAGGTTTCTAAATAGTCTGATGCATTTGCAAATCTTTCCTTCCTATTCCCGATGCTCCTTTGGGCCAGATTAACCACACTAGCCAGTGTATCGAGATACTCTGTTACCTCGACATATAGGTTGGAGTTATTGTTATGACCCTAGGTGTCTTAGAAGATCACCCAGTAATCTAGCAATATCCTGTATTCCCAGTGTGATGATTCTGGCCATCATTCTCGAAAGCATCCCGTGATGCCATTTAGTTAGTAGGCATTCTACACCTGGGTTCTTGAACCCAAGATTCACTCCACGTACCTCCTGTTGGTAGAATTTGCTTGTTCCTCTAGGATATTAGTAACCTTGTGATAGTCCTTGAGGTCCGTGGTATATCATTCTTCCAAATACCATGAACCATCCTTGGCAGAAGTTCTCTCGAACCAAAAGATCACAACCAGAGTGCTCCGAGTAGTACTCCATTCATATTGTGACTCTGCCAGTCCTACCTTTCTGCATGGATTATCCGGAAGAAACATGCTGAACTAGTTCGGCATGCTAATCTATGCATCCACAACTCCGGAAGTTATATGTTCCTTGAGTTGTTCCCTTCTAGTTGTATTATGACCCTCGTCTATCAGTTGATAGTCACGAGTAGTTGTGCACTTGTGTTCATCGATGCCTTTTACTCTTGTGGTCCGTCAAGCCATTCTATTCTGAAATGACTAGGAGAAACAAACTCCAGTACCTCATCCATATCTAGGATTGGGTCAAAGCAGTTGTATTCCACAGATCAAAATGCCAATCCAGAATTTGCTCCGCTCTACCTTGGAGTGTTACCCTCCTTTAAGTCAAGAATGTCATGGGAATTGCACCACCTCCTATGAATTTTTGATACAGTAATACTCCTCGCCATCATCGTTCATTCTCGATCTCCGTGTTATGGTAACCGGAATAACGACAAGTGAATTGTGATCTGTGAAATCAATACTCCTAGCAACTTCATTGCTTGGTAGTTAATGGACGATAATCGCTTGGTAGTTAATGGATGATAATCTCATTCTTAGCATGATGGTTACCGAATCATCATTCTAAGATTGATCGTGCTACCTAGCCCATTTTATGGTGCACTCTTCGATCAATGAGTTAGGATTATTCAATCCCTTGCTTATTTGATCATATCGTCTTGCCCTGAAAAGCAAGATTGTTCCCGAGCTCAGGAACATATCGGTGGTCCGTGATTTTCCGAATACTTCTCGGAAGTATTACCAGGTTGTCCCCTGACCGCTATGTTGAGTTCGTGATCAAGTTGGTTTCTTATAAACCACCCCTTCAACAAGAATCTGTGTTGGATACCCTGAACTAGTTGGTTAAGCTAAACAACAACTTGGATAGTTGGAAGATGAAAGCTTTCCCCACCTAGTTCATTGCCAAAGGGATATCTTTGGTGTGTGTGTTGAAGAAAGATGATATCTTGATCGATTGATCCTCGTGATAAATTGTTGGATCTATTGTCTTGTCCAAACTTTGATTTGAGTGTGGGCTATCGTCAAATCAAATTAGAACCAATGGTATTCATAATGTTGTCTTACTCGTGGTTGATTCCTCGAGCATACACCGTTATATCCTTTGGTCTGACCAATGCTATCACTTTGTTCACATTGTCATGGAGTTCCATCTATATGGAAGCCTGGATGAATTGTTGTTGAGCCCATCAGCAACACTGCTACCTTCTCCATGATTACTTAGGACATTAACCTAGTGTTGGAAACTTTGTAAGCATTGCCTTCGTGTCCCGTTCATGAGGTATATGTTCGATGAGAGGAGAGACTTTCCCTAATTCATGTGTAATTGATGTAAGTTGCCACCGTGAGTTCGAGAAAGTTGTTTTGCTTCCTATGGGATCATCCCAAGTCAGTCATGCATACGTGCGAAGTATTCTGTGGTTTGGAGACATGCAACCTTCACTCTATATGTATCCCCAGCACACCAAGCCACTGATTGATTTGTTCAAGGAAAATAAGTTCCTTCTTAAGAGCTAGACTTATGCAAGGACTTCGATATCCTTGATGATGGTTCCCACATGAACTCGGTAGTGTTTTATCATAAGACTACTACGTGGTCATGCTTGTCCTGGACAACGTGTTCATAAGTTTGTAGCAGAACCAACTCATGTTTTGGAGCTTGCTATCATAGTTCAGTTCCCGAGAATCTCGCAACGTCGTCTCGTCGATTTGTGTTGCAAACTTTCTTACTTTCAAGACTCGATGAGTCTGGAATATCCTGACACCAACCAGAACTGAATCTTAGGCAGATATGATGGTTGGAGTATTTCCCAAGAACTATAATTTTGGTCTCTCGATAATCGGTAAAGTGGATGTCGTGGCCAACGCACCCAGCCGGAAGACCTATTGTTGTGGTATCCTGATTGAAGAAGTTGGCCACCTCCCCATAAGGATTTCGTAGGATTTACTCCCTAGTTGTTCCTTATGGATTTTTTGTGCTCCTGAAGTCCAACCTTTTACTTAACGTTCTAGGTATCAAACCATTTTAATAAATGGGTTGCGCTAGCACATCAAGGAGAACATTAGAAGCGGAGTGCTAAATGTCTCTCAGTCGATCATCCAGATTTTGCCCTTTGACTCCGCCAAGGTGGAATCTGAGAAAGTGTTATCTTCCTATGCATCTGCATCGTCCAACATTATTCATCATGGTAGTATGTGGTGTTGCCAGGATACTTGACACAGATATTGGTAAAAACTTGATGAATATGGGAATGCTCAAGTTCTTGAGAGCACCCACAAGAACTAGGTGTTATCTCTGGCTCTAACCGGGATTGCTCCCAGTGTTCTTGGTTATGCTATAACCTCTCAAAGAGTGGATTTACTCTCTACTGTTGGGTTTCTTCCCAGTTACTAGAATCATTCCCAGCATTTGCATATTGTTCCCAGCTTGCACCACCATCGTGCCAACTTTCCATGGGTTACCGTTCTCCGCCACTGCTGTTTAGGATTATTTGCAGAAGTGGACTAGCCATGGGTCTGTCAGGACCCCGATCCTAAGTCACACCGATCTAGCTGTAACACGTCATATCACTTTGTGGCCTCACGCACGGTAACCCCACGGGTGCCACCTTACCTGGCCCGGGACCGTTTGCGCATTTTGGCACACGTATATGACAGTGTCGCTAGCATCCATATGACATAGAACCCGGGCCGACATGGCTAGTTATAATCCAAAAGTGGCACTAAATTACAGAGACAGGCATCCATGACCCAGCAACGAACGTGTCGGTCATCAACGTATGAACCCAAGCCGTAGCAAGCTACATGGACTTAAAGGAACAACGCGTGACATTTCCCCTAAGGGACAGACACAGGAACGAAGAAGGACACATGCCGGCCAGCCTACGTGTTCCGAGCAGTAGCAAGCTACCAAGGCTCATTGGAATCACTAGGAGGCATTTCCCTGTAAGATAGGCTACCAAAGGAAAACAACTAGGTGTCGGATCCCACACATACCAAGCATTTCAATCATACACGCAATATGCTCAATATGTGCAAATACAACATTGCATCACAACAGAACTCTATGACTCAAAGTACTTTATTTAAAAGGCTCCAAGAGCCGTACATAACATAGTCATACAGGTAGGGGTCACATGACCCAACACTCAAGTCATACAGTCATACAAGCACAAGCGGAAGCTACATGTCTGAGTACAGACAACTTAGAAAATAAAATAGGCTTGGTGTAGCCTGACTATCTACAAGGCCCTTCACAAGCTCCAGATCACCGTCTGGGTGTCAAGCTACTCGTCGACGTCAACGTCTATGTAGAACCCATCAGCAGGGGCAGGGTTCTCCTCTGCAACAGTTGTTAAGCAAACATGAGTACAAAGGTACTCAGCAAGTCTTACCACAAAACCTATCATACATGCAACATTATCAAAGGGGGTAGTGGAGTTTATAGCAGAATGCCAGCTTTGACCTTGGCTAACCTATACTACAACTTCCAACAGATTGCAAGATGTTATTACGAACACGAGTCCTCTAATCACCACGTCAATACACTACCGAGGATCCTCTTCCGTCATCCTACGGAAGGGCCATCCACGGCACTCACGCTTATCTTGAGGCTTTTAGTAGTATCCATCAACTTGTCTATGAACTGTAAGAGTAACCAAGTAGTTCGTACCGCGAACAACGGCTATTCGAATAGTTTGATAACCCTGCAGGGGTGTACTTCTTCACACACGCTTCCACCACTTATCGCCGTTTACTCGGCGTGTACTCGGCAACCTTCAAGCGGAAGCCCAGCGGGGGTGTCGGCCACGACCTGACTAACTACACAAGTCTCTCGTCCAGGTTTATCGCCTATTTGGGTTCCATCCGTGGGGAGATCCGGCCGGGGTGTCGCTCACGGCCCCAAACGATGTGTACAGGGTTCCCGAGTCACCAAACGGGCAACCGGTACACCGTGCCACGTACCTGTCGCATCACAACCCACCCAGAGGGTCAGCGTTGTGCACGACCTCCAGTAAGCTATAAACACCAGAAACTAGTTGCAACTCCTGGACAGAGATCGAGGGTAATTAATAAGCCGAGAGTGTCAATTAAGGATCCCAATGCATGGTAGTAGCTGTAACTTGAACCACACATACAGATCTCGGGTCCTATGGACGATTCCAATGAAACAACCCACCATGTACTCCTACATGGCCTTTCATCGATACCTTTACCAAAAGTATTCCACACTTCCTTCTCTTTATCGAAAGATTGTTTCACTCTGATCCATCACCCAGATGAACCAGACCAGACACAACTCTAAGCATAGCAGGCAACATAAGCAAATAGCATGGTGGATCACACATCACATGGCTCAATCAACTCCTACACATGCTAGTGGGTTTCAACTATTTACTGTGGCAATGACAGGTCATGCAAGGGAATAGGGTTCAACTACCGCAGCAAGTAGCAGTTCACGCGCTGTTGCCTTAATGCAGTAAAAGAGAGCAGGAGCGAGAAGATTGGGTTGTATCGGAATGATCAATGATTGCTTGCCTGACAAGGTAGCTGTCGGGTACTGCTCTTCAACTGGATACGCAGCAGTATCCTCGGGAGCAGGACCTAACACAGGAAATACCGACGATACAATCATTAACAAACAAATGCAACAATATGATGCATGTTTATGACATGGCAAGATGCATGTGTGTTGGCTAATGCAACTAAGACCAGAGGGGTTTGAACCTATTTGAATCAAGGATTCAAATTGAAGTTCAAACTAGTATTTGAATAAGTGCATTATCATGTTTTTGATATATACAGCAAGTTAACTTGTTCAAACATGCATGAAACCAGTGCCATTAGATAGATTGGATTTTTCTGATCATTTTTCATACATAAATCTTTTCCATCTGAGCTATGGTTGATTTTATATGATTTTTAGAAGTTTTGGGTATTTTCTGGAATTTCCTGAATTAAATTAAATCTAAAAATCCCAGAAAAACCTTTACTGCGTCAGCATGACATCATGCTGACGTCAGCCAGTCAACAGGGCCAGTCCAGGTCAAACCTGACCAGTGGGTCCCACATGTCAGTGTCACAGCTAATTAACTGAGTTAATTAGAGTTAACTAAAACTAATTAGCTGTCAGTGGGGCCAGGGCCCACATGTCAGTGAGTAAACTAATTAACTAATTAAAATTAACTTAACACCTAAACTGAGTTTGACTTGCGGGCAGGGCCCACATGTCATTGACCCAGGGGGTCAAACCCGTGGTCAAAACAGGTCAAACTCGCCGGCGTTTAGCCGCCGGCGAGGCCAAACGCGGCGGCGTGCCTCGGAAAACGTCTGTGGTGCACGGTTCGAGCTGTGGTTGGGTGCGTTGGAGAGCCCTTGCTCTTCCGCATCGGATGGAGGTGGTCGCCGGACCTGGGGTGGCCGGAGTCGACGGCAACAAGCTCGACGGCGGCGACCGGCGTCGGGCGTGTGTGGGGATGCGGCTAGAGGTGCCTAGGCGATGCGTGCGTAGTACCGTTCGCATCTACGGGCTGCGGTGAGTGCGATGGACGGGTGCCCGTGACCAAAAGGTCACCGGAGCATCGTCGGCGGCGAGCACGGCGGCGGTGCGTTTCGGTGATCAACAAAACGGCGGCTACACGGTGCAAAAGGAACGGAGGAAGGAGGGGTTCGACGTAGAAGCTCACTGCGGTGCTAATGAGCTCGACGGCGGGGTCGGGGACGCGCTGTAGCTTCGTAATGGCGGCGAGGTACTCCGGCGATCCGAGGAAGGGGACGACGGCGTGGGGTCGTTGCAGGGCTTCCGGTGGCTCGTGGCTCAGCAAGGAGGAAGAGGACGACGTGGCGGATCCTCTGGACACACTCACGGGGCGAGGGGGTGGCTCTGAGTGCGGCTACGGCGAGCGGCGGCGACAGCGGCTCGGTGATGGAGAAGAAAGAGCCAGGGGAGGGCGAAGGAGACGAGGGGGAGAAGTGAGAGCGGTCGGGGCAGCTGCGTGTCGACTCGTCGAGTCATCCAGGCCATCGGGGAGGCAGGCAAGCAGCCTGGAGGTGGCCGGGCACGTGCCGGCGCGCGGCGGCCACGCGCGCGTCCTTCTGGCGCGAGGAGGAAGACGACAGGAGGAGGGCTGGTGGGCTGGGCCGGCTTGCTACAGGGCTTGGCCGAGGTAAGTACTTCTTCCTATTTTCCTTTTCCTATTTTCTATTCTGTTACATTTCTTTTGCAGCTTTGTTCAATTAATAAAAATGCCTAAACATTTTTATAACTCATGACACTTGTCATACCTGCTGTAAATAATATGAACAGTAGGAAACATTATAGATCATGATTATTTGAGCATTTAAAATATTTACTAATATTTAAATGCCCAAATTCAATTACCATATGAATTAATCCAAAGCCCTAGATTGTCCTAGAAAATTGTGCACCATTTTTGGCAGAGGTTTAAGACCAAGGCAGAAATGATGAACATTTTGAAGGGCATTTTGGGTACATTGGAAAATATTTTAGCAAACCCTAGTTGTTAGGGGAGGGGGTGCTGGGGTTTCTGTTAATCCCATTTCAAGTTTCTTTGAAAGTAAACATGATGCACACTCTAGTCAGGTCCTAAAGCAAGGGTTAGCTAGGGATGTGACAACTCACCCCCACTTAAAAGAATCGCGTCCCGAGATTCGGGTTCCTCCGGAAAGAGGGTGGGGTACTCAAGTCGAAGACGATCCTCCCTTTCCCATGTGGCTTCACTCTCGGAATGATGTGACCATTGAACCTTGAGAAACTTGATATTGTGGCGTCGAGTGGTGCGCTCAGTTTGATCAAGAATACGAATGGGGTATTCTCGATATGTGAGATTGTCTTGGAGATCAAGCGTTTCGTGGTCCACTCCGCGGATAGGATCCGAGAAGCAACGCCTGAGTTGGGAAACGTGGAAAACATCATGAACTCTGGAGAGGTGCGGAGGTAGTTCCAATTGGTAGGCAACTTCTCCTCGTTTGGCAAGAATGCGAAAAGGACCGATGAAACGAGGGGCCAATTTGCCTTTGATACCGAAGCGATGGGTTCCCTTAAGAGGAGTAACCCGAAGGTAAGCCTTATCGCCGACTTCAAAAGTCACAGCCTTATGATGACTATCATATTGGCTCTTTTGGCGAGACTGGGCTGTTTTCAATCTCTCACGAACGATGCGAACTTGTTCCTCTGCTTCCTGAATTATATCCGGGCCAAAGAATTGTCTTTCGCCGGTTTCTGACCAGTTAAGAGGTGTTCGACACCTTCGTCCATATAGAACTTCGAAGGGAGCTTTACCCAAGCTGGCTTGATAACTATTGTTATAAGAGAATTCGGCAAATGGAAGACACTTTTCCCATTCCATACCGAAAGAAATGACAGAGGCTCGAAGCATGTCTTCCAGAATTTGATTGACTCGTTCCACTTGACCACTTGACTGCGGATGGAAGGCAGTACTGAAAGAGAGATGAGTCCCCATAGCGTTCTGGAAACTTTCCCAAAATCGTGAAGTGAAAAGACTTCCACGGTCTGAGTTAATCTCCAACGGTACACCATGTAGTGATACTATTCGAGAGATATATAAGTCTGCTAGCTGGCTAGCGGTAATACTCTCCCGAACAGGCAGGAAGTGAGCTACTTTAGAGAGGCGGTCGATAACGACGAAGATAGCATTATTCCCTTTCCTGGACCTGGGAAACCCGGTGATGAAGTCCATACCGACTTTATCCCATTTCCATTCAGGAATAGCTAGAGGTTGAAGGGTGCCAGCAGGCCGTTGATGCTCTGCTTTAACTCGACGACAAACGTCGCAGTTAGCAATGAACTGAGCGATTTCTCTCTTCATCCTAGTCCACCAGAATCTTTGACGTAGGTCTTGATACATTTTGGTACTACCGGGATGAATCGTGAGAGGAGATTCATGAGCCTCCTTGAGAATCAGTTGTCGTAGTTGTGGTTTCTTGGGCACCACCAAGCGGTTCTCAAAGTACACTACACCTCGATCATCCATAGAGAAACTTCTAGCGAGTCCGCTAGCGATGTTCTCCTTGATCCGAGATATGCCTTTATCATACCGCTGGGCAACTATGATTTGATCCAAAAGGGTAGGTTTCGCCACCAAGGTGGAAAGGAATCCTCGAGGAACAATGTGAAGGTTAAGCTTACGAAATTCCTCGTGGAGAAGTGGTTGATTTTGTTGTAACATTAAATTGTTACAATAAGACTTACGACTTCGTGCATCAGCCATGACATTGGCCTTTCCAGGAGTATAAGTGATTCCCAAATCGTAGTCGGTGAGCAACTCAACCCAACGTCTTTGTCTGAGATTTAGATCTGGTTGGGTGAAGATATATTTCAAGCTTTGGTGATCAGTGAAAATTTCACAGCGATTACCAAGAAGGTAATGTCGCCATGTTTTGAGTGCATGGACTAGAGCTGCAAGCTCTAAATCATGAGTAGGATAGTTATCCTCATGTGGACGCAACTGTCGGGATGCGTATGCAATCACTTGACGATCTTGCATGAGAATGCAACCCAGTCCTTGTCGCGAGGCGTCGCAATAGATTATAAAGTCCTTGGAAAACTCTGGTGGTACCTGTACAGGTGCAGATGTCAGGCGTCTTTTCAGTTCCTGAAAACTGGACTCGCACTGTGGGGTCCACTCAAACTTTTTATCTTTCTTGAGGAGTTCGGTTAGAGGTTTAGCAACCTTGGAGAAGTTCTCGACGAAACGTCGGCAATAGCTCGCTAAGCCAAGAAAACTCCTAACTTGCTTGACCGATTCAGGAGGAGTCCAATCAAGGACGGCTTGAACTCGCTCGGGATTGACAGCAATACCCTTGCCAGAGATTACATGACCTAGATAGGTTACTTCTGGCAACCAAAATTCACATTTAGAGAATTTGGCATAAAGGCGGTGCTCTCGAAGTTTCGTCAATACCAGCCTTAAATGCTCGGCATGATCTTCCTTGTTCTTGGAGAAAATGAGTATATCATCGAGGTATACCACGATGAATTTATCCAGGTACTCCATGAATATAGAATTCATTAACCGAGAAAAGGTAGCTGGGGCATTGGTTAATCCGAAGGACATGACGGTGTACTCGTATTGGCCATAACGAGTAACGAAAGCCGTTTTAGGAATGTCCCCGTTCTTGATTTTGATTTGATGGTAGCCCAACCTCAAATCCATCTTAGAGAAGACTGAAGATCCAGCGAGCTGATCATACAGGTCGTTGATCCTGGGAAGCGGATACTTGTTCTTTATGGTGACCAGATTGACAGGTCGGTAGTCTACAACCATCCGCTCCGTTCCATCCTTCTTCTTGACGGAGAGGACGGGGCAAGCCCAAGGGGAAGAGCTAGGACGGATGAAACCCTTTTGCAAGGACTCATCGAGTTGTTTCTTTAGCTCAGCTAATTCTAGTGGTGCCATCTTATAAGGTCTCCTAGAGATTGGGACAGTTCCAGGAATAAGATCTATCACGAACTCGACATCTCTGTCAGGTGGAACTCCTGGCAGTTCTTCTGGAAAAACATCCGGAAAGTCACGGACTACCGGGATATCTTCGAGTTCTGGTAGAGGGCTGGCATTAAGAGAGTAGAGCTGACGTTCAGCCATTCGAGTCAAGACATTGACTATCTTGCCGGATGGATGTGTAAGTTGAACGGTCCTAGTAAAGCAGTCAATTTTGGCGTAATGGGTTGTCATCCAATCCATACCCAAAATGATATTTATGTCCGAGGACTTGAGAGCAATTAAGGATGCAAGGAAAACAAGTCTATCGACAAGGATTTCATTTCCATGGCTTACCCTAGAGGTCTGGCACTTTGAACCAGGAGTTTGAATAACCATGGAAGTAGGCATGTCACAAAAAGTCATGTTGTGCAATCGAGCATAGCTTTCAGATATGAACGAATGGGATGCTCCAGTATCGAAAAGAACAGATGCCGGATGGCAGTTTACGAGAAGCGTACCAAGGACGACGTTAGGATCCTCATAAGCTTCTTCGGCAGAAACATAGTTGACATGACCACGTGTAGTGGGGATTGGCTTAACATAGTTCACCTTGCCGGTTGGCTTACCACGGCCAACGGGTTTTCCTGGCTGGTTCTGGGGACAATCACGCATGTAGTGTCCCGGTTCTCCACACTTGAAACATGTCACAGTGGTGGTGCGTGGAGCAAAGTTGGAGGGTGGACCTCCATAGGTCTTAGCAGGTGCAAACTGTTGAGTTGGACGAGGCGCCTCATAGGATGGCCTCGGTGTATACTTGGGTGGCAGAGCAGTGTTAGGAACCCATACACGGCGCTTGTGAGAACCAGAGCCGGATGAGGAACCAAGGTCTCGAGTATGCTTGCGGGTGGCCTCGAAGTCGGTCTGGCCTGTCTCAGCACTGATAGCCTTGTTAACCAACTTCTGGAAAGAGGTGCACTCGTGCAGACGTAGATCACGACGAAGTTCATGGCTGAGTCCCTTGCGGAACCTCGCCTGTTTCTTGGCATCGGTGGATACTTCCTCAGGTGCATAGCGTGCCAGATTACCAAACTCACGACTGTAGCCATCCACAGTCAGACGGCCCTGGGTGAAATTGCAGAATTCCTCCCGCTTGCGATCCATGAGACCTTCCGGAATGTGATGTTCACGGAATGCCTCACTGAACTCAACCCAGGTAGTGACTTGGCCAGCAGGACGCATAGCTTCAAAATTTTCTGTGATAGCCTGGCTTATTAGGGATGATAGACTACTCATATCAATAAGGAATTCCTTCTTTTCCGGGAGCCCATTCAGATAGAACTCCAAAGTTAAGCGTGCTCAGCTTGGAGTAGTTTCAGGATGGGTGACCGACCGGGAAGTTGCTCCCGGGTGTGCACGAGTGAGGACAAAGTGCGCAGAAAAGACTAGTATTGATATGTGAGGCCGGTCTAGATCCCGCCAGGAGTAACGACCACCGGCGGGTGTGTCCGGGGCGTTACAAGTTGGTATCAGAGCCGACCCTCGCGGTTACACGGATGTTTGCGGACAGTTTGCAGTCATGTTGTGCATGACGTTTGTGACCCGTCGTGGCACACGGCATGGCACATGTGCTATCCTGGAAGCACAGACGGTTGTGCCAAGAGGGAACGTTCCTGTGGCCCGACGAGGACGTCGTTTCCTCTGAGTGGGGGTGTATGTGATAGCCTGGCTTATTAGGGATGATAGACTACTCATATCAATAAGGAATTCCTTCTTTTCCGGGAGCCCATTCAGATAGAACTCCAAAGTTAAGCGTGCTCAGCTTGGAGTAGTTTCAGGATGGGTGACCGACCGGGAAGTTGCTCCCGGGTGTGCACGAGTGAGGACAAAGTGCGCAGAAAAGACTAGTATTGATATGTGAGGCCAGTCTAGATCCCGCCAGGAGTAACGACCACCGGCGGGTGTGTCCGGGGCGTTACATTTTCCCACCAAAGACTGGCAGGGCCCTCAAGATGGTAGGCGGCGTAGATAACCTTGTCAGCTTCGGCCACACGGGCAGAGTGTAGCTTGTGGGTGATACTACGTAGCCAGTCATCAGCATCCAGAGGTTCAGTAGAGTGATGGAACTTCGGTGGACACATCTTGATAAAATCGTGGATTGACACCACGTCATTCCTCTGACGGAACCCAGTGTTTTGCTCTATGCGTTCCAGCAGACGGTTGGTCTCTCTCTTGTTCCGTTCTGCTTCAAGCATAACTTCCGCCAAGGAGGGTGGCTGGGGCAGATTTCCATCCCTAGCCCCACTAGCCTCACCCTGCTCCTGAGCAGCAGGAGTGTTGCGAGTGTTGACCATCCTAGGAAAAACAAAACAACGGTTTAGACAAGGATGGCAAAATTTGACATAGAAGTGCAGAATGTAATGGATGACACAGAATGCAGAGATGTTCATCCGTACGACATGGTAATATAGGAACTGCTATATATACACCAGTGGTCATACACACCATACAAAGTTTAGTACAAGCCAAGGCTAAAGTACAACTGCGGTGAAAGACGATACATCCCATCAGAGGCATTCCAAGCTCCTATACATTATTTAACTACACCTCCGGAACTCAGTACACACTAAGTCATATTCCACAAGACGCGCAGGACTGTGGAAATACAACTACTACAATACTACTACTACCACGGACTAGCTCAGACATTCGCGTAGTAATCCTCGTAAAGATTACCACCGTAGCCTGGAAGTGGTACAGACGGATCTTGGAACTCGCGAGCACTCGATGGCTGAGGACCATAAGGGCATGGGTGTGGTCTCGGTCCAGATGCTGGTGGTAACCGACGCCCACGTGGAGGTGTAATACCCCCAACGTCACGCCAATCCATGCGATCAGGCAGACGAGTCCGCACAGGATACAAATCCCGCATGTCCAGATATCCGGCGTGCACAGCAGGTGCAAGCCGTGTCAAATTAGTCCAGTGAGCGGCTCGGGTGTTATACAGCTCCATTCAGAGGGCACGAACCTCACGGTCCCTATCCTCCAACATCTGAACAGTAGTCTGAAGCAGTGGCTCTTCATGAGCAGCATTAGTATACAGACCAGTGTAGTAGCCTTCCTCTCCGGGGAGTGAAGCTGGCATGTAAAAGAACTCAGTGTTCAGCAACAGGGCATGCCTAGCACGGAGAATGGTCATCATCGAATAAGCGGCATCCTGCACTGCCATCTCGATGGTAATCCCGAGTCCATAAGACCAATGGATGGGATCATTAGCTCCGGGATATGAGGGGTATATCCGGACTGTGCAGAAATACTGACTTTGATTAAAATCCCGATACTGTTCCTCCACGGTGTATTCAGGATACCAGCGATAACCGGTCTCAGTCATCACACAGACTAGCATGGCCGTGTGACCGGGCACATTAATGCACCGAGTCAAACGAACCACTTGGTGAGGGATGCGGCCAGACATCTGAAACACGGAATAATGCAAAGGCATTAGTGTTTCTGGAAGAAATCGGGCAGCATAACAACTGTAAATGCTCAAACAAAGATTTGAGACATCATACAAATGATAGCATAGCCACTCAACAATTCCATATCAAGGTTCCGGTTCAACAATCATCATACTCAAAAGGATAGAAACTGAACTGAGGCTTGAAACCAACAATCCTAAGAGTCTACGGATTAGTAACACGTGAACCTAGTAAGGATAAGAGGCCTAGTCCTAAATCCCCGTAGAAAGAATAGACTGACTCAGATCAGAAGGGCATAAGGTAAAGGAGTAAAAAAAAGAGCCTTACGTTCCCTTCCACAATCAATTCCCCTACATATAACTAAGAATTTTTCTAGACTCAACATCGACCAGTTTGGCTTGAGAAACCTACAGGCAGTCCAGCTCTGATGCCAACGCTGTCAGGACCCCGATCCTAAGTCACACCGATCTAGCTGTAACACGTCATATCACTTTGCGGCCTCACGCACGGTAACCCCACGGGTGCCACCTTACCTGGCCCGGGACCGTTTGCGCATTTTGGCACACGTATATGACAGTGTCGCTAGCATCCATATGACAGAGAACCCGGGCCGACATGGCTAGTTATAAACCAAAAGTGGCACTAAATTACAGAGACAGGCATCCATGACCCAGCAACGAACGTGTCGGTCATCAACGTATGAACCCAAGTCGTAGCAAGCTACATGGACTTAAAGGAACAACGCGAGACATTTCCCCTAAGGGACAGACACAGGAACGAAGAAGGACACATGCCGGCCAGCCTACGTGTTCCGAGCAGTAGCAAGCTACCAAGGCTCATTGGAAACACTAGGAGGCATTTCCCTGTAAGATAGGCTACCAAAGGAAAACAACTAGGTGTCGGATCCCACACATACCAAGCATTTCAATCATACACGCAATATGCTCAATATGTGCAAATACAACATTGCATCACAACAGAACTCTATGACTCAAAGTACTTTATTTAAAAGGCTCCAAGAGCCATACATAACATAGTCATACAGGTAGGGGTCACATGACCCAACACTCAAGTCATACAGTCATACAAGCACAAGCGGAAGCTACATGTCTGAGTACAGACAACTTAGAAAATAAAACAGGCTTGGTGTAGCCTGACTATCTACAAGGCCCTTCACAAGCTCCAGATCACCGTCTGGGTGTCAAGCTACTCGTCGACGTCAACGTCTATGTAGAACCCATCAGCAGGGGCAGGGTTCTCCTCTGCAACAGTTATTAAGCAAACATGAGTACATAGGTACTCAGCAAGTCTTACCACAGAACCTATTATACATGCAACATTATCAAAGGGGGTAGTGGAGTTTATAGCAGAATGCCAGCTTTGACCTTGGCTAACCTATACTACAACTTCCAACAGATTGCAAGATGTTATTACGAACACGAGTCCTCTAATCACCACGTCAATACACTACCGAGGATCCTCTTCCGTCATCCTACGGAAGGGCCATCCACGGCACTCACGCTTATCTTGAGGCTTTTAGTAGTATCCATCAACTTGTCTATGAACTGTAAGAGTAACCAAGTAGTTCGTACCGCGAACAACGGCTATTCGAATAGTTTGATAACCCTGCAGGGGTGTACTTCTTCACACACGCTTCCACCACTTATCGCCGTTTACTCGGCGTGTACTCGGCAACCTTCAAGCGGAAGCCCAGCGGGGGTGTCGGCCACGACCTGACTAACTACACAAGTCTCTCGTCCAGGTTTATCGCCTATTTGGGTTCCATCCGTGGGGAGATCCGGCCGGGGAGTCGCTCACGGCCCCAAACGATGTGTACAGGGTTCCCGAGTCACCAAACGGGCAACCGGTACACCGTGCCACGTACCTGTCGCATCACAACCCACCCCGAGGGTCAGCGTTGTGCACGACCTCCAGTAAGCTATAAACACCAGAAACTAGTTGCAACTCCTGGACAGAGATCGAGGGTAATTAATAAGCCGAGAGGGTCAATTAAGGATCCCAATGCATGGTAGTAGCTGTAACTTGAACCACACATACAGATCTCGGGTCCTATGGACGATTCCAATGAAACAACCCACCATGTACTCCTACATGGCCTTTCATCGATACCTTTACCAAAAGTATTCCACACTTCCTTCTCTTTATCGAAAGATTGTTTCACTCTGATCCATCACCCAGATGAACCAGACCAGACACAACTCTAAGCATAGCAGGCAACATAAGCAAATAGCATGGTGGATCACACATCACATGGCTCAATCAACTCCTACACATGCTAGTGGGTTTCAACTATTTACTGTGGCAATGACAGGTCATGCAAGGGAATAGGGTTCAACTACCGCAGCAAGTAGCAGTTCACGCGCTGTTGCCTTAATGCAGTAAAAGAGGGCAGGAGCGAGAAGATTGGGTTGTATCGGAATGATCAATGATTGCTTGCCTGACAAGGTAGCTGTCGGGTACTGCTCTTCAACTGGATACGCAGCAGTATCCTCGGGAGCAGGACCTAACACAGGAAATACCGACGATACAATCATTAACAAACAAATGCAACAATATGATGCATGTTTATGACATGGCAAGATGCATGTGTGTTGGCTAATGCAACTAAGACCAGAGGGGTTTGAACCTATTTGAATCAAGGATTCAAATTGAAGTTCAAACTAGTATTTGAATAAGTGCATTATCATGTTTTTGATATATACAGCAAGTTAACTTGTTCAAACATGCATGAAACCAGTGCCATTAGATAGATTGGATTTTTCTGATCATTTTTCATATATAAATCTTTTCCATCTGAGCTATGGTTGATTTTATATGATTTTTAGAAGTTTTGGGTATTTTCTGGAATTTCCTGAATTAAATTAAATCTAAAAATCCCAGAAAAACCTTTACTGCGTCAGCATGACATCATGCTGACGTCAGCCAGTCAACAGGGCCAGTCCAGGTCAAACCTGACCAGTGGGTCCCACATGTCAGTGTCACAACTAATTAACTGAGTTAATTAGAGTTAACTAAAACTAATTAGCTGTCAGTGGGGCCAGGGCCCACATGTCAGTGAGTAAACTAATTAACTAATTAAAATTAACTTAACACCTAAACTGAGTTTGACTTGCGGGCAGGGCCCACATGTCATTGACCCAGGGGGTCAAACCCGTGGTCAAAACAGGTCAAACTCGCCAGCGTTTAGCCGCCGGCGAGGCCAAACGCGGCGGCGTGCCTCGGAAAACGTCTGTGGTGCACGGTTCGAGCTGTGGTTGGGTGCGTTGGAGAGCCCTTGCTCTTCCGCATCGGATGGAGGTGGTCGCCGGACCTGGGGTGGCCGGAGTCGACGGCAACAAGCTCGACGGCGGCGACCGGCGTCGGGCGTGTGTGGGGATGCGGCTACAGGTGCCTAGGCGATGCGTGCGTAGCACCGTTCGCATCTACGGGCTGCGGTGAGTGCGATGGACGGGTGCCCGTGACCAAAAGGTCACCGGAGCATCGTCGGCGGCGAGCACGGCGGCGGTGCGTTTCGGTGATCAACAAAACGGCGGCTACACGGTGCAAAAGGAACGGAGGAAGGAGGGGTTCGACGTAGAAGCTCACTGCGGTGCTAATGAGCTCGACGGCGGGGTCGGGGACGCGCTGTAGCTTCGTAACGGCGGCGAGGTACTCCGGCGATCCGAGGAAGGGGACGATGGCGTGGGGTCGTTGCAGGGCTTCCGGTGGCTCGTGGCTCAGCGAGGAGGAAGAGGACGACGCGGCGGATCCTCTGGACACACTCACGGGGCGAGGGGGTGGCTCTGAGTGCGGCTACGGCGAGCGGCGGCGACAGCGGCTCGGTGATGGAGAAGAAAGAGCCAGGGGAGGGCGAAGGAGACGAGGGGGAGAAGTGAGAGCGGTCGGGGCAGCTGCGTGTCGACTCGTGGAGTCATCCAGGCCATCGGGGAGGCAGGCAAGCAGCCTGGAGGTGGCCGGGCACGTGCCGGCGCGCGGCGGCCACGCGCGCGTCCTTCTGGCGCGAGGAGGAAGACGACAGGAGGAGGGCTGGTGGGCTGGGCCGGCTTGCTACAGGGCTGGGCCGAGGTAAGTACTTCTTCCTATTTTCCTTTTCCTATTTTCTATTCTGTTACATTTCTTTTGCAGCTTTGTTCAATTAATAAAAATGCCTAAACATTTTTATAACTCATGACACTTGTCATACCTGCTGTAAATAATATGAACAGTAGGAAACATTATAGATCATGATTATTTGAGCATTTAAAATATTTACTAATATTTAAATGCCCAAATTCAATTACCATATGAATTAATCCAAAGCCCTAGATTGTCCTAGAAAATTGTGCACCATTTTTGGCAGAGGTTTAAGACCAAGGCAGAAATGATGAACATTTTGAAGGGCATTTTGGGTACATTGGAAAATATTTTAGCAAACCCTAGTTGTTAGGGGAGGGGGTGCTGGGGTTTCTGTTAATCCCATTTCAAGTTTCTTTGAAAGTAAACATGATGCACACTCTAGTCAGGTCCTAAAGCAAGGGTTAGCTAGGGATGTGACAGGGTCCCAGCCATTTCGGATGATAACCAAAATCACCCCTTGTGTTTTCTTCAACAAGGTAGTCCACATCATCCATTCTGGCCGAGAATGTCATTCTTTTGAACTCCGTCAAATGATCGGATGTGATTTGCCTCCGACTGGTATAGAGAGTTTCAATGATCTCTATATCAAAAGTAATTCTTTTTGCCACATAAGGGAATAACTCTACGAGTCACCTTCTCCAAGGTGCCCCGTCTGGTGGTATCGATCACCCTCTTCTTAGGTGTGGAATTATTTCCACTAGGTGAACCTTCATCGTTTATTTCACTCCATCCCCCTGGAGGTGTACTTCATGTCTCAGCTCAAGAGATGTTTCAACGTCTCACTCCATGAGTTGATCTTGAGTTGCCCGATCTTTCACAAGATCAACTACTGCGGAGTTTCTTTTGTCGTCACCGTGTTGGACAACGATCTCGAAAGCAAGGATGTCAAGATCTACATGATGCAAGCAATCAACATTCATATGAAGGACAGTTGGATCATGAAGATTGTGTTAGTTAGTGTCCCCTCTGATTTCTTACCTCACGTCTTGAATCTCGGGACGAGATTCTTGTTTAGTGGGGGTGAGTTGTCACATCCCCAGCTTCACCTTGCATTAGGATAGCACTTGCCTGTTGCATCATGTTTATTTTTCTCAGAAACTTGAAATGGGGTTGTTGAAACCCTAGCACCAAATAAACTGAACTAGGTTCAAATTAAAATGTTTTTCAATGAACCCAAAATGCCTTTGAAAATGTTCATGATTTTTGATAAAGGTGGAAACCTCTGCCAAAAATGATGCAACTATTTTTAGGCCATTCTGGATTTTTGAATTAATGTATATTGTATTTGAATTGGAGCAAATAAAATCTATAAATAATTTTATAGCTCCAAATGTTGTGAAAATTATTGTGGGTCTCTGGAATAACTAAGTTAACATCGATAATCATTTTCAGCATCTATAAAAATGGTTTAGTGCCTAAACTAAATCAAAACATAGAAAACAAAAATAGAAAAGAAAATAGAAACAGAAATAACAGAGAGAGAGAGGGCTTACCTGGGACTAGGCCTGCAGCAGTGGCCCAAGAGCCAGCCCAGCCCACCATCGCAGCTCCTTCTGTCGCCTTCCAACTCGCGCCAGTAGGTAGCGCACGTGGCCACCGCGCGCCGGCACGCGCCCGGCCACCTCCAGCCTGCCTGCCTGCGTCCCCGACGCCCTGGACGCCTCCATGTGTCGCCACGCCACCCCCTGGACCTCCCCCACTCTCCCTCGACCTCTCTCCCCTCTCCTGGCTCTCTCCCTCGCACAGCCCGAGCGGAGCTCGTCGCCGCCGCTCGCTGCCGCCGCGCCCACCTAGTCCCCCTCGCCTCTCCGACGAGCCCCCGAGCTCCGCCTCGCTGCCTTGCACCTCTACACCGAACCGCATGACCCCGGACGCCTTGAGGCTTCGTCCTCGAGCTCGTCTTCTCCGCACGGCCGCCGGACGCCATCGACAAATTCGCCGGACGCCATCGACAAATTCGCCGGACCCCATGCCTCCCTTGCCTCGCCAGCAGTACCAGAAGAACCGCGGTGAGCCCTGGTTTTGTTTCCCCCATGCCCCGTCGCCTATCTTGTCCCCTAGCCGCATCAACCACCGGAGCCGAGCGCTCCTCGCCCCCGGCCATGTCGCCGCCGTGGCTGCGGCCGTGCTAGCACACGCCCGAGCTCACCACTTCGCTCAGTGCACTCCCAGGAGCCTAATGCGCTTACCAGTTCTTCCGCCCGTGCTCCCTAGCGCTGCGCCCGCACCTTCCCGAACTCCGGCGCCGCCGAGAGCTCCGTTCCGGCGAGCTCCGGCCACCCCAGTTCCTCTTGCTTACCCTACTGGATGTGCGAGTTCACCAGCTCCCCGTAGAAGCCCTCTGCCGCTCTTTTGGTCACCGGAATGATGTTTCCGAGCCGCGCCGCCGTCCTGGCTCTCACCGGCGGCGAGTCGCTGGTTGGGTTGACCCCTTGACCACGCCTGGACCCCCCCCCCCTCTCTCTCACTGACTTGTGGGCCAGCCCTTGACTAGTATTAGTTTAGGTTTTTAGTTAAGTTTTAATTACTGTCATTAGCTTAAGTAGACACTAACAGGTGGGCCCAGTGCCCTACTAATTTTAGATTAGTGCTAATTTGCAATTAGTTAGCCTTTGACTCACTGACATGTGGGCCCCGCCCGGCTACTAAACTAGGTTAGTGCTAATTAAGTTAGTTTAGTTAGTTGTGTCACTGACCTGTGGGACCCACAGGTCAGGTTTGACTGGACCAGCCCCTGTTGACTTGCTGATGTCAGCATGACCTAGTGCTAACGCAATAAGTGTTTTCTGGAATTTTAAATAAATCAGAAATGATTTATTTATTTCAGAAAATAGCTAAAACTTCTAAAAAATCACAGAAAATAATCTATAACTCCAATGAAAATAATTTATAAATGAAAAATGATCAGAAAAATTCATGGAATCTGTTTATGGAATTTTCATGCATGTTTGAACAAGTGGAACCTGCTGATCAGGTCAAATCAATTAAATGACATTTGAATAATCACATATGGAGTTTGAATTTGAACCTTTGATTCAAACCAACTTCATTTAATATGGTTACTAGTTGCATTAGCTCAATCAACAACATACTGCCATGTCATGATCATGCATCATATTGTCGCATTACATTGATTGTGTTTTCTCTGTGTTGCCGGTGTTTGTCCCCTCTCAGTAGACGACGTTCCAACGATGAGTTCAATGACACCGATAAGACCCAATGTTTTCTTCCGAAGTTCCAGGCAAGCAAAACCCCATTGAGCATTCCGATACAATCCCACTCTCTCGCTCTTGCTCTCTTTTACTGCATTAGGACAACAACACTTCAACTCTTACCTGCTGCGGTAGTTGAACCCCTTTCCACTTCATGACCTGTCATTGCCACAATAAATAGTTGAAACCCACTAGTATTAGTAGGAGTTGTTTGAGCCATGTGTGCCTACTCATTTATGCTATCTGGTTATGCCTGCTATTGCTTAGAGTTGTGTCAGGTCTGATTCATCGGAGATGAATTGGAATGGTGATGAACATGTTCTACTGTGTGAGAGCTAAGTGTGTGAACATGATTTGGTAAAGGTGGCGATGAGAGGCCATGTAGGAGTACATGATGGGTTGTCTCATTGCAGCCGTCCTCAGGAACTGAGTTCTGTGTTGGTTGATCCATGAACAGTTACTACCACGCATTGGGCTCCGGCCGCTCCAAGCTCTCTCGACTTATTAACTGCCCATGTCCTCTGTCCAGGAGTTGCAACTAGTTTCTGGTGTTTGTAGTTTACTGGAGGTCGTGCGCAGCGCTGACCCTCGGGGTGGGCTATGACGCGGCAGGTACGTGGCCGGGTGTACCGAGCGCCTGTTTGGTGACTCGGGAACCCTGTACACATCGTTTGGGGCCGTGAGCGACACCCCGTCCGGATCTCCCCATGGATGGAAACCAAATAGGCGATAAACCTGGACTAGGGACTTGTGTGGTTAGTCAGGTCGTGGCCGACACCCTCGCCAGGCTTTCACTTGAAGGTTGCCGAGATACATGATGTGTACATGGCGGTAAGTGGAGAGAGCGTGTGTGAAGAAGTACACCCCTGCAGGGTTATATGATCTATTCGAATAGCCGTGTCCGTGTAAATGGACTTCTGGGTTACCTTTATAGTTCATAGACAAGTGAAAGTGGATACTCTAAAACACGCAAGATAAGCGTGAGTGCTATGGATGGCCTTCTTGTAGTTAGACGGGAGCGGATCCATAGTGGTGTATTGATTGGTGAATATGTGGACTCGTGTGCGCCACCTCAAAGAGTTACTTGTAGTCGTAGTTCAGGATAGCCACTGAGTCAAAGCTGGCTTGCTACAGTCAAACTCCACCACCCCTTTGTTGATACTGATGCATATGTAGTTAGTTCTGATGTAATTCTTGCTGAGTACCTTTGTACTCACGTTTGCTTAATTTATGTTTTTGCAGAGAGACTTCAGTCTCACTAGTGGTTCCACGCGGACTTCGACGTTTAGCATGTTACCTCAGCTACGATCTTGTACCCTTGGAGGGTCTTGTAGATAGTCAGGCTTCTCGGCCTTTTTCATTTGTAGTTGTCTGTACTCAGACTTGTTATGCTTCCGTTGCCTGTATGCTCTGTATGTTGGGTCATGTGACCTCTATTTGTAATAAATGCTATGATGGCTCTTCTGGGCCTTTATCTATATGAGTTGTTGAGTTATGTTGTGATGCCATGTTGTACAACACATACTTGCATGTTATGCGTACGTGTAATGTGTATTGCTATCTGTGGAATCCGACACCTAGTTGTTTACCATTGGTAGCCTATCTTACAGGGAAATGTCTCCTAGTGCTTCCACCGAGCCTTGGTAGCTTGCTACTGCTCCGGAACACTTAGGCTGGCCGGCATGTGTCCTTCTTCGTTCCTATGTCTGTCCCTTAGGGGAAATGTCATGCGTTGTTCCTTTAAGTCCTTGTAGCTTGCTACGACTTGGGTTCATACGTTGATGACCGACCCGTTCGTTGCTGGGTCATGTATGCCTGTCTCTGTAATTTAGTGCCACTTTTGGTTTATAACTAGTCATGTCGGCCTGGGTTCTCTGTCATATGGATGCTAGCGACACTATCATATACGTGTTCCAAAATGCGCAAACGGTCCCGGGCCAGGTAAGGTGGCACCCGTGGGGATACCGTGCGTGAGGCCGCAAAGTGATATGATGTGTTACAGGCCAGACCTGTGTGACTTAGGATTGGGGTCCTGACAGCTTCTCCCAGCCAGTCTTTGCCTAAGTTAAAAACTAGTACGAGTGAGAGCAACCTTCTCACTCGGGGGCTTAGCCGCGAGCCAGTCCTGGCGTAGGTTAAAAAATCCTCCGAGTGCGTGCGTCCCTCTCACTCGAGGGCTTAGCCGTGAGCCAGTCCTCACCAAAGTTAAAAACTACTCCGAGTGAGTGTGTGCCTCTCACACGGGGCCTTAGCCATGAGCCAACCCTCATCTAAGTTAAAAACTACTCTGAGTAAGAGCGTCCCTCTCACTCAGGGGCTTAGCCGCGAGCCAGTCCTCGCCTAAGTTCAAAACTCCTGCGAGTGAGAGCCTCCCTCTCACTCGGGCGCTTTGTTCCGAGCTAGTACTCGCCTAAGTTAAAAACTACTCCGAGTGAGAGCGTCCCTCTCACTCGGGGGCTTAGCCGCGAGCCAGTCCTCGCCTAAGTTAAAAACTACTGCGAGTGAGAGCATCCCTCTTACTTGGAGGCTTAGCAGCGAGCCAATTCCACGCCTAAGTTAATAACTACTCCGAGTGAGAGCATCCCTCTCACTCGGGGGCTTAGCCGCGAGCCAGTCCTCACCTAAGTTAAAAACTCCTCTGAGTTAGAGCACCCCTCTCACTCAGGGAATTAGCCGCGAGCCAGTCCTCGCCTAAGTTAAAAACTTGTCCGAGTGAGAGCATCCCTCTCAATCGGGGGCTTAGCCGTGATCCAGTCCTCGCCTAAGTAAAAACCTATTCCGAGTGAGGGAGTTCCTCTCACTCGGGGGCTTACTGCGAGCCAGTCCTCGCCTATGTTAAAAACTACTCCGAGTGAGGGTATCCCTCTCTCTTAGGGGTATAGCCGCAAGCCAGTACTCGCCTAAGTTAAAAACTACTACAAGTGAGAGCGTCCCTCTCACTCGGGGGTTAGCCGCAAGCCAGGCCTCGCCTAAGTTAAAAACTACTCCAAGTAAAACTGTGCCTCTCACTCGGAGGATTAGCCATGAGCAAGTCCTCGCCTAAGTTAAAAACTACTCCGAATGGGAGCGTCCCTCTCTCTCGGTGGCTTAGCCTCGAGCTAGTCCTCGCCTTAGTTCAAAAACTACTCCGACTGAGAGCATCCCTCTCACTCAGGGGCTTAGCCGCGAGCCAGTCCTCACCTAAGTTCAAAACAACTCCGAGTGAGAGCGCCCCTCTCACTCGGGGGCTTTGCCATGAGCCAGCACTCGTCTAAGCTAAAAACTACTCTCAGTGAGAGCGTCCCTCTCACTCGGGGGCTTAGCCACTAGCTAGTCCCCGCCTAAGTTAAAAACTTCTCCGAGTGAGAGCCTCCCTCTCACTTGGGATCTTAGTTGCGAACCAGTCCTCGCCTAAGTTAAAAACTACTCCGAGTGAGAGCGTCCCTCTCGCTCGGGGGCTTAGCCGTGAGCCATTCCTTGCCTAAGTTAAAAAGTACTCCGAGTGAGATCGTCCCTCTCGCTCAGGGGCTTACCAGTGAGCCAGTCCTCGCCTAGGTTAAAAACTACTCCGAGTGAGAGCGTCCCTATCACTCGGGGGCTTAGCCGCAAGCCA
>LR738712.1:286665139-286685735 GCA_902687465.1 Secale cereale
TTAAAAACTACTCCTAGTGAGGGCGTCCCTCTCACACGGGGGCTTAGCCGCAAGCCAGTCCTCTCCTAAGTTAGAAACTAGTCTGAGTGAGAGCGTCCCTCTCATTCAGAGGCTTAACCGCGAGCCAGTCCTCGCCTAAGTTAAAAACTACTCCGATTTAGAGCACCCCACTCACTCGGGGGCTTAGCCGTGAGCCAGTCCTCGCCTAAGTTAAAAATTACTCCGAGTGAGGGAGTCCCTCTCACTCGGGGCTTAGCAGCAAGCTAGTCCTCGCCTAAGTTAAAAACTACTCTGAGTGAGAGTGTCCCTCTCACTCGGGGGCTTAGCCGAGAGCCAATCCTCGCCTAAGTTAAAAACTACTCCGAGCGTGAGTGTGCCTCTCACTCGGGGCCTTAGCCACGAGCCAGCCCTCATCTAAGTTAAAAACTACTCTGAGTGAGAGAATCCCTCTCACTCAGGGGCATAGCCGCGAGCTAGTCATCGCCTAAATTAAAAACTTCTGCGAGTGAGAGCCTCCCTCTCACTCAGGCGCTTAGTTCCGAGCTAGGCCTCGCCAAAGTTAAAAACTACTCCGAGTGAGTGCGTCCCTCTCACTCGGGGGCTTAGCCGCGAGCCAATCCTCGCCTAAGTTTAAAACTACTCTGAGTGAAAACGTCCCTCTCACTCGGGGGCTTAGCCGCGGGCCAGCCCTCGTCTAAGCTAAAAACTACTCCGAGTGACAGTGTCCCTCTCACTCGGGGGCTTAGCCGCTTGCCAGTCGTCTCCTAAATTAAAACCTCCTCCGAGTGAGAGCGTGCCTGTCACTTAGGGGATTAGCCGCAAGCCAGTCCTCGCCTATGTTAAAAACTACTCCGAGCCAGTCTTTGCCTAAGTTAAAAACTAGTCCGAGTGAGAGCGTCCCTCTCACTCAGGGGCTTAGTCGCGAGCCAGTCCTTGCCTAAGTTAAAAAATCCTCTGAGTGAGTGCGTCCCTCTCATTCGAGGGCTTAGCCGCGAGCCAGTCTGCACCTAAGTTAAAAAGTACTCCAAGTGAGAGTGTGCCTCTCACTCGGGGCCTTAACCACGAGCCAGCCCTCATTTAAGTTAAAAACTACTCTTAGTGAGAGCGTCCCTCTCACTCGGGGGCTTAGCCGCTAGCCAGTCCTCGCCTAAGTTATAAACTTCTCCGAGTGAGAGTCTCCCTCTCACTTGGGCGCTTAGTTGCGAACCAGTCCTCGCCTAAGTTAAAAACTACTCTGAGTGAGAGCGTCCCTCTCGCTCGGGGGCTTAGCCGCGAGCCATTCCTTGCCTAAGTTAAAAACTACTCCGAGTGAGAGCGTCCCTCTCACTCGGGGGCTTAGCAGTGACCCAATCCTCGCCTAAGTTAAAAACTACTCAGAGTGAGAGTGTCCCTCTCACTCGGGGGCTTAGCGGCAAGCCAGTCCTCGCCTAAGTTAAAAACTACTCCTAGTGAGGGCGTCCCTCTCACACGGGGCTTAGCCGCAAGCCAGTCCTCTTCTAAGTTAGAAACTACTCTGAGTGAGAGCGTCCCTCTCACTCGGAGGCTTAGCCGCGAGCCAGTCCTCGCCTAAGTTAAAACCTACTCTGATTTAGAGCATCCCACTCTCTCGGGGGCTTAGCCGTGAGCCAGTCCTTGCCTAAGTTAAAAATTACTCCTAGTGAGGGAGTCCCTCTCACTCGGGGGCTTAGCAGCAAGCTAATCCTCGCCTAAGTGAGAAACTACTGTGTGTGAGAGCGTCCCTCTCACTCGGGGGCTTAGCCGAGAGCCAATCCTCGCCTAAGTTGAAAACTACTCCGAGTGAGAGTGTGCCTCTCACTTGGGGCCTTAGGCACGAGCCAGCCCTCATCTAAGTTAAAAACTACTCTCAGTGAGAGCGTCCCTCTCACTCAGGGGCTTAGCCGCGAACCAGTCATCGCCTAAGTTAAAAACTTCTGCGAGTGAGAGCCTCCCTCTCACTCGGGCGCTTAGTTCCGAGCTAGTCCTCGCCTAAGTTAAAAGCTACTCCGAGTGAGAGCGTCCCTCTCACTCGGGGGCTTAGCCGCGAGCCAGTGCTCGCCTAAGTTAAAAACTACTCCGAGTGAGAGCGTCCCTCTCACTCGGGCGCTTAGCCACGAGCCAGTCCTCACCCATGTTAAAAACTCCTCCGAGTTCGAGCACTCCTGTCACTCAGGGGATTAGTGTCATATCCCTAGTTAGCACTTGCAATAGGACCTAGCTAGAGTGTGCATCATGTTTACTTTCAAAGAAACTTGAAATGGGATTAACAGAAACCCCAGCACCCCTCTCCTAACAACTAGGGTTTGTTAAAATATTTTCCAATGTACCCAAAATGCCCTTCAAAAATGTTCATCATTTCTGCCTTGGTCTTAAACCTCTGCCAAAAATGGTGCACAATTTTCTAGGACATCAAAGGCCTTTGGATTAAATCATATGTTATTTGAATTTGGGCATTTAAATACTATAAAATATTTTAAATGCTCAAATAATCATAAACTATAATGTTTCCTACTATTCATATTATATACAGTGGGCATGACAAGTTTCATGAGTAATAAAAATGTTTTGGCATTTTTAATTATTGAACAAAGCTGCAAAAGAAATGAAACAGAAAAGAAAATAGGAAAAAGAAAAAGGGAGAAAGCACTTACCTCGGTCCCAGCCCTGTAGCAGGCCGGCCCAGCCCACCAGCCCTCCTCTGTCGTCTTCCTCCTCGCGCCAGAAGGACGCGCGCGTGGCCGCCGCGCGCCAGCACGCGTCCGGCCACCTCCTCCCTGCTAGCCTGCCTCCCCGATGGCCTGGATGATTCCATGAATCGACACGCAGCTGCCCCGACCGCTCTCACTTCTCCCCCTCGTCTCCATCGCCCTCCCCTGGCTCTCTCCTCCTCCATCACCGAGCCGCCGTCGCCGCCGCTCGCCGTAGCCGCACTTAGAGCCACCCCCTCGCCCCGTGAGTGTGTCCAGAAGATCCGCCGCGTCGTCCTCTTCCTCCTCGCTAAGCCACGAGCCGCCGGAAGCCCTGCAACGTCCTCACGCCGCCGTCCCCTTCCTCGGATCGCCGGAGCACCTCGCCGCCGTTACGAAGCTACAGCGCATCCCTGACCCCTCCGTCGAGCTCGTTAGCACCGCAGTGAGCTCCTACGCCGTTCCCCTCTCTTCTCCGCCTCGTTTGCACCTTGTAGCCGTCGCCCCGTTGATCACCGTAACTCACCGCCGCCGTGCTCGCCGCCGGTGATGCTCCGGTGACCATTTGGTCACTGGCACACGTCCATCACACTCACCGCAGTGCATAGATGTGATAGGTGCTACGCACGCATCGCCTAGGCCCCTGCAGCCGCGTCTCCACACACGCCAGACGCCGGTCGCCGCCGTCGAGCTTCTTGCCGTCGTCTCCGGCCACCCCAGGTCCGGAAACCACCACCATCTGACGCGCAAGAGCAAGAATTCTCCAGCGCGCCTAGCCACAGCTCGAGCCGTGCCCCGTAGACGATTTCCGAAGCACGCCGCCGCACTTGGCCTCGCCGGCGTCACGTCGCCGGTGGGTTTGACCTGTTTGACCAGGGGGGTTGACTACCCCTGGGTCACTGACGTGTGGGCCACCTTTGGCTAATTAGTTAGTTTAATTAAGGTTCTGTTAATTTAATTAGTTAATTAGTTTAGTCACTGACCCGCGGGCCCAGGCCCCACTGATAGCTAATTAGTTTTAGTTTAACTCTAATTAACTTAGTTAATTAGCTGTGACACTGACATGCAGGGCCCACATGTCATGTTTGACTTGGACTAGCTCCTGTTGACTGCCTGACGTCAGCATGATGTCATGCTGACGCAGTAATGGTTTTTCTGGGATTTTTAGATTAAAAATAATTCAGGAAATTCCAGAAAATACCCAAAACTTCTAAAAATCATATAAAATCAACCATAGCTCAGATGGAAAAGATTTATATATGAAAAATGATCAGAAAAATCCAATCTTTCCAATGGCACTGGTTTCATGCATGTTTGAACAAGTTAACTTGCTATATACATCAAAAACATGATAATGCACTTATTTAAATAATAGTTTGAACTCCAATTTGAATCTTTGATTCAAATAGGTTCAAACCCTTCTGGTTTTAGTTGCATTAGCCAACACACATGCATCTTGCCATGTCATGAGCATGCATCATATTGTTGCATTTGTTTGTTAATGATTGTATCACCGGTATTCTCTGTGTTAAGTCCTGCTCCCGAGGATACTGCTGCGTATCCAGTTGAAGAGCAGTACCCGACAACTACTTTGTCAGGCAAGCAATCATTGATCATTCCGATACAGACCCAATCTTCTCGCTCCTGCTCTCTTTTACTGCATTAAGGCAACAGCGTGTGAACTGCTACTTGCTGCGGTAGTTGAACCCTATTCCCTTGCATGACCTGTCATTGCATCAGTAAATAGTTGAAACCCACTAGCATGTGTAGGAGTTGATTGAGCCATGTGATGTGTGATCCACCATGCTATTTGTTTATGTTGCCTGCTATGCTTAGAGTTGTGTCTGGTCTGGTTCATCTGGGTGATGGATCAGAGTGAAATGATCACACCGATAAAAAGAAGGAAGTGTGGAATACGCTTGGTAAAGGTATCGATGAAAGGCCATGTAGGAGTACATGGTGGGTTGTTTCATTGGAATCGTCCATAGGACCCGAGATCTGTATGTGTGGTTCAAGTTACAGCTACTACCACACATTGGGATCCTTAATTGACCCTCTCGGCTTATTAATTACCCTCGATCTCTGTCCAGGAGTTGCAACTAGTTTCTGGTGTTTATAGCTTACTGGAGGTCGTGCACAACGCTGACCCTCGGGGTGGGTTGTGATGCGACAGGTACGTGGCACGGTGTACCGGTTGCCCGTTTGGTGACTCGGGAACCCTGTACACATCGTTTGGGGCCGTGAGCGACACCCCGGCCGGATCTCCCCACGGATGGAACCCAAATAGGCGATAAACCTGGACGAGAGACTTGTGTAGTTAGTCAGGTCGTGGCCGACACCCCCGCTGGGCTTCCGCTTGAAGGTTGCCGAGTACACGCCGAGTAAACGGCGATAAGTGGTGGAAGCGTGTGTGAAGAAGTACACCCCTGCAGGGTTATCAAACTATTCGAATAGCCGTTGTTCGCGGTACGAACTACTTGGTTACTCTTACAGTTCATAGACAAGTTGATGGATACTACTAAAAGCCTCAAGATAAGCGTGAGTGCCGTGGATGGCCCTTCCGTAGGATGACGGAAGAGCATCCTCGGTAGTGTATTGACGTGGTGATTAGAGGACTCGTGTTCGTAATAACATCTTGCAATCTGTTGGAAGTTGTAGTATAGGTTAGCCAAGGTCAAAGCTGGCATTCTGCTATAAACTCCACTACCCCCTTTGATAATGTTGCATGTATGATAGGTTCTATGGTAAGACTTGCTGAGTACCTTTGTACTCATGTTTGCTTAACAACTGTTGCAGAGGAGAACCCTGCCCCTGCTGATGGGTTCTACATAGACGTTGATGTCGACGAGTAGCTTGACACCCAGACGGAGATCTGGAGATTGTGAAGGGCCTTGTAGATAGTCAGGCTACACCAAGCCTGTTTTATTTTCTATGTTGTCTGTACTCAGACATGTAGCTTCCGCTTGTGCTTGTATGACTGTATGACTTGAGTGTTGGGTCATGTGACCCCTACCTGTATGAATATGTTATGTATGGCTCTTGGAGCCTTTTAAATAAAGTACTTTGAGTCATAGAGTTCTGTTGTGATGCAATGTTGTATTTGCACATATTGAGCATATTGCGTGTATGTTTGAAATGCTTGGTATGTGTGGGATCCGACACCTAGTTGTTTTCCTTTGGTAGCCTACCTTACAGGGAAATGCCTCCTAGTGATTCCAATGAGCCTTGGTAGCTTGCTACTGCTCGGAACACGTAGGCTGGCCGGCATGTGTCCTTCTTTGTTCCTGTGTCTGTCCCTTAGGGGAAATGTCACGCGTCGTTCCTTTAAGTCCATGTAGCTTGCTACGACTTGGGTTCATACATTGATGACCGACACGTTCGTTGCTGGGTCATGGATGCCTGTCTCTGTAATTTAGTGCCACTTTTGGTTTATAACTAGCCATGTCGGCCCGGGTTCTCTGTCATATGGATGCTAGCGACACTGTCATATACGTGTGCAAAAATGCGCAAACGGTCCCGGGCCAGGTAAGGTGGCACCCGTGGGGTTACCGTGCGTGAGGCCGCAAAGTGATATGACGTGTTACAACTAGATCGGTGTGACTTAGGATCGGGGTCCTGACAGCGTTGGCATCACAGCTGGACTGCCTGTAGGTTTCTCAAGCCAAACTGGTCGATGTTGAGTCTAGAAAAATTCTTAGTTATATGTAGGGGAATTGATTGTGGAAGGGAACGTAAGGCTCTTTTTACTCCTTTACCTTATGCCCTTCTGATCTGAGTCAGTCTATTCTTTCTACGGGGATTTAGGACTAGGCCTCTTATCCTTACTAGGTTCATGTGTTACTAATCCGTAGACTCTTAGGTTTGTTTGTTTCAAGCCTCAGTTCAGTTTCTATCCTTTTAGTATGATGATTGTTGGACCAGACCCTTGATATGGAATTGTTGAGTGGCTATGCTATCATTTGTATGATGTCTCAAATCTTGTTTGAGCATTTACAGTTGTTATGCTGCCCGATTTCTTCCAGAAACACTAATGCCTTTGCATTACTTCGTGTTTCAGATGTCTGGCCGCATCCCTCACCAAGTGGTTCGTTTGACTTGGTGCATTAATGTGCCCGGTCACACAGCCATGCTAGTCCGTGTGCTGACCGAGACCGGTTATCGCTGGTATCCTGAATACACTGTGGAGGAACAGTACCGGGATTTCAATCAGAGTCAGTATTTCTGCACAGTCCGGATATACCCCTCATATCCCGGAGCTAATGATCCCATCCATTGGTCTTATGGACTCGGGATTACCATCGAGATGGCAGTGCAGGATGCCGCTTATTCGATGATGACCATCCTCCGTGCTAGGCATGCCCTGTTGCTGAACACTGAGTTCTGTTACATGCCAGCTTCGCTTCCCGGAGAGGAAGGCTACTACACTGGTCTGTATACTGATGCTGCTCATGAAGAGCCACTGCTTCAGACTACTGTTCAGATGTTGGAGGATAGGGACCGTGATGTCCGTGCCCTCCGAATGGAGTTGTATAACACTCGAGCTGCTCATTGGACTACTTTGACACGGCTTGCACCTGCTGTGCACGCCGGATATCTGGACATGCGGGATTTGTACCCCGTGCGGACTCGTCTGCCTGATCGCATGGATTGGCGTGACGTTGGGGCTATTACACCTCCACGTGGGCGTCGGTTACCACCAGCATCGGGACCGAGACCACACCCATGCCCCTATGGTCCACTGCCTTCGAGCGCTCGCGAGTTCCAAGATCCATCTGTTCCACTTCCAGGCTACGGTGGTAATCTTTACGAGGATTACTACGCGAATGTCTGAGCTAGGCCGTGGTTGTAGTAGTATTGTAGTAGTTGTATTTCCACAGTCCTGCGCGTCTTGTGGAATATGACTTAGTGTGTACTGAGTTCCGGAGGTGTAGTTAAATAATGTATAGGAGCTTGGAATGCCTCTGATGGGATGTATCGTCTTTCACCGCAGTTGTACTTTAGCCTTGGCTTGTACTAAACTTTGTATGGTGTGTATGACCACTGGTGTATATATAGCAGTTCCTATATTACCATGTCGTACGGATGAACATCTTTGCATTCCGTGTCATCCATTACATTCTGCACTTCTATGTCAAATTTTTGCCATCCTTGTCTAAACCGTTGTTTTGTTTTCCTTGGATGGTCAACACTCGCAACACTCCTGCTGCTCAGGAGCAGGGTGAGGCTAGTGGGGCTAGAGATGGGAATCTGCCCCAGCCACCCTCCTTGGCGGAAGTCATGCTTGAAGCAGAACGGAACAAGAGAGTGACTAACCGTCTGCTGGAACGCATAGAGCAGAACACTGGGTTCCGCCAGAGGAATGACGTGGTGTCAATCAATGACTTTATCAAGATGTGTCCACCGAAGTTCCATCACTCCACTGAACCTCTGGATGCTGATGACTGGCTACGTAGTATCACCCACAAGCTACACTCTGCCCGTGTGGCCGAAGCTGACAAGGTTATCTACGCCGCCTACCATCTTGAGGGCCCTGCCAGTCTTTGGTGGGAAAACTTTGAAGCTATGCGTCCTGCTGGCCAAGTCACTACTTGGGTTGAATTCAGTGAGGCATTCCATGAACACCACATTCCGGAAGGTCTCATGGATCGCAAGCGGGAGGAATTCTGCAATTTCACCCAGGGCCGTTTAACTGTGGATGGCTATAGCCGCGAGTTTGGCAACTTGGCACGCTATGCACCTGAAGAAGTATCCACCGATGCCAAGAAGTAGGCGAGGTTCCGCAAGGGACTCAGCCCTGAACTCCGCCGAGATCTACGTCTGCACGAGTGCACTTCCTTCCAGAAGTTGGTAAACAAGGCTATCGGTGCTGAAATAGGCCAGACCGACTTCGAGGCCACCCGCAAGCATACTCGAGACTTTGGTTCCTCATCCGGCTCTGGCTCTCACAAGCGCCGTGTGTGGGTTCCTAACACTGCTCTGCCACCCAAGTACACACCGAGGCCATCCTATGAGGCGCCTCGCCCAACTCAACAGTTTGCACCTGCTAAGACCTATGGAGGACCACCTTCCAACTTTGCTCCACGCACCACCACTGTGACATGTTTCAAGTGTGGAGAACCGGGGCACTACATGCGTGAGTGTCCTCAGAACCAGCCAGGAAAAACCGTTGGCCGTGGTAAGCCAACCGGCAAGGTGAATTATGTCAAGCCAATCCCCACTGCACGTGGTCATGTCAACTATATCTCTGCCGAGGAAGCTTATGAGGATCCTAACGTCGTCCTTGGTACGCTTCTCGTCAACTACCATCCGGCATCTGTTCTTTTCGATACTGGAGCATCCCATTCGTTCATATCTGATAGCTATGCTCGATTGCACAACATGACTTTTTGTGACATGCCTACTTCCATGGTTATTCAAACTCCTGGTTCAAAGTGGCAAACCTCTAGGGTAAGCCATGGAAATGAAATCCTTGTCGATAGACTTGTTTTCCTAGCGTCTTTAATCGCCCTCAAGTCCTCGGACATAAACATCATTTTGGGTATGGATTGGATGACAACTCATTACGCCAAAATTGATTGCTTTACTAGGACCGTTCAACTTACACATCCATCCGGCAAGATAGTCAATGTCTTGACTCGAATGGCTGAGCGTCCGCTCTACTCTCTTAATGCCAGCCCTCTACCAGAACTAGAAGATATCCCGGTAGTCCGTGACTTCCCGGATGTTTTTCCAGAAGAACTGCCAGGAATTCCACCTGACAGAGATGTCGAGTTCGTGATAGATCTTATCCCTGGAACTGTCCCAATCTCTAGGATACCTTATAAGATGGCACCACTAGAATTAGCTGAGCTAAAGAAACAACTTGATGAGTCCTTGCAGAAAGGTTTCATCTGTCCTAGTTCTTCCCCTTGGGCTTGCCCCGTCCTCTTCGTTAAGAAGAAGGATGGAACGGAGCGGATGGTTGTAGATTACCGACCTGTCAATCTGGTCACCATAAAGATTAAGTATCCGCTCCCCAGGATCAACGACCTGTATGATCAGCTCGCTGGATCCGCAGTCTTCTCTAAGATGGATTTGAGGTTGGGCTACCATCAAATCAAAATCAAGAACGGAGACATTCCTAAAACGGCTTTTGTTACTCATTATGGCCAATATGAGTACACCGTTATGTCCTTCGGATTAACCAATGCCCCAGCTACCTTTTCTCGGTTAATGAATTCTATATTCATGGAGTATTTGGATAAATTCGTCGTGGTATACCTCGATGATATACTCATCTATTCCAAGAACAAGGAAGATCAAGCCGAGCATTTAAGGCTGGTATTGACAAAACTTCGAGAGCACCGCCTTTATGCCAAATTCTCTAAATGTGAATTTTGGTTGCCAGAAGTAACCTATCTAGGTCATGTGATCTCTGGCAAGGGTATTGCTGGCAATCCCGAGCGAGTTCAAGCCGTCCTTGATTGGACTCCCCCTGAATCGGTCAAGCAAGTTAGGAGTTTTCTTGGCTTAGCGAGCTATTGCCAACGTTTCATCGATAATTTCTCCAAGGTTGCTAAACCTCTAACCGAACTCCTCAAGAAAGATAAAAAGTTTGAGTGGACCCCACAGTGCGAGTCCAGTTTTCAGGAACTGAAAAGACGCCTGACATCTGCACCTGTACTGGTACCACCAGATTTTTCCAAGGATTTTATAATCTACTGCGACGCCTCGCGACAAGGACTAGGTTGCATTCTCATGCAAGATCGTCAAGTGATTGCATACGCATCTCGACAGTTGCGTCCACACGAGGATAACTATCCTACTCATGATCTAGAGCTTGCAGCTGTAGTCCATGCACTCAGAACATGGCGACATTACCTCCTTGGTAATCGCTGTGAAATCTTCACTGATCACCAAAGTTTGAAGTATATCTTCACCCAACCGGATCTAAATCTCAGGCAAAGACGTTGGGTTGAGTTGCTCACAGACTACGACTTAGGAATCACTTACACTCCTGGAAAGGCCAATGTCATGGCTGATGCACTAAGTCGTAAGTCATATTGTAACAACTTAATGTTACAACAAAGTCAACCACTTCTCCACGAGGAATTCCGTAAGCTTAACCTTCACATTGTTCCTCGAGGATTCCTTTCCACCTTGGTGGCGAAACCTACCCTCATGGATCAAATCATAGTTGCTCAGCGATATGATAAAGGCATATCTCGGATCAAGGAGAACATTGCTAGCGGAGTTGCTAGAAGTTTCTCTATGGATGATCGAGGTGTAGTGTACTTCGAGAACCGCTTGGTGGTACCCAAGAAACCACAACTATGACAAATGATTCTTAAGGAGGCTCATGAATCTCCTCTCACGATTCATCCCGGTAGTACCAAAATGTATCAGGACCTACGTCAGAGATTCTGGTGGACTAGGATGAAGAGAGAAATCGCTCAATTCATTGCTAACTGTGACGTTTGTCGTCGAGTCAAAGCAGAGCATCAACGGCCTGCTGGCACCCTTCAACCTTTAGCTATTCCTGAATGGAAATGGGATAAAGTCAGTATGGACTTCATTACCGGTTTTCCCAGGTCCAGGAAAGGGAATAATGCTATCTTCGTCGTTATTGACCGTCTCTCTAAGGTAGCTCATTTCCTGCCTGTTCGCGAGAGTATTACCGCTAGCCAGCTAGCAGACTTATATGTCTCTCGAATAGTATCACTTCATGGTGTACCGTTGGAGATTAACTCAGACCGTGGAAGTCTTTTCACTTCCCGATTTTGGGAAAGTTTCCAGAATGCTATGGGAACTCATCTCTCTTTCAGTACTGCCTTCCATCCCCAGTCAAGTGGTCAAGTGGAACGAGTCAATCAAATTCTGGAAGACATGCTTCGAGCCTCTGTCATTTCTTTCGGTATGGAATGGGAAAAATGTCTTCCATTTGCCGAATTCGCTTATAACAATAGTTATCAAGCCAGCTTGGGCAAAGCTCCCTTCGAAGTTCTATATGGACGAAGGTGTCGAACACCTCTTAACTGGTCGGAGACCGGGGAAAGACAATTCTTTGGCCCGGATATGATTCAGGAAGCAGAAGAGCAAGTTCGCATCGTTCGTGAGAGTTTGAAAACAGCCCAGTCTCGCCAAAAGAGCCAATATGATAGTCATCATAAGGCTGTGACTTTTGAAGTCGGCGATAAGGCTTACCTTCGGGTTACTCCTCTTAAGGGAACCCATCGCTTCGGTATCAAAGGCAAATTGGCCCCTCGTTATATCGGTCCTTTTCGCATTCTTGCCAAACGAGGAGAAGTTGCCTACCAACTGGAACTACCTCCGTACCTCTCCAGAGTTCATGACGTGTTCCACGTTTCTCAACTCAGGCGTTGCTTCTCGGATCCTATCCGTGGAGTGGACCACGAAACGCTTGATTTCCAGGACAATCTCACATATCGAGAATACCCCGTTCGTATTCTTGATCAAACCGAGCGCAACACTCGACGCCACAATATCAAGTTTCTCAAGGTTCAATGGTCACATCATTCCGAGAGTGAAGCTACTTGGGAAAGGGAGGATCGTCTTCGACTTGAGTACCCCACCCTCTTTCCGGAGGAACCCGAATCTCGGGACGCGATTCTTTTAAGTGGGGGTGAGTTGTCACATCCCTAGTTAGCACTTGCAATAGGACCTAGCTAGAGTGTGCATCATGTTTACTTTCAAAGAAACTTGAAATGGGATTAACAGAAACCCCAGCACCCCTCTCCTAACAACTAGGGTTTGTTAAAATATTTTCCAATGTACCCAAAATGCCCTTCAAAAATGTTCATCATTTCTGCCTTGGTCTTAAACCTCTGCCAAAAATGGTGCACAATTTTCTAGGACATCAAAGGCCTTTGGATTAAATCATATGTTATTTGAATTTGGGCATTTAAATACTATAAAATATTTTAAATGCTCAAATAATCATAAACTATAATGTTTCCTACTGTTCATATTATATACAGTGGGCATGACAAGTTTCATGAGTAATAAAAATGTTTTGGCATTTTTAATAATTGAACAAAGCTGCAAAAGAAATGAAACAGAAAAGAAAATAGGAAAAAGAAAAAGGGAGAAAGCACTTACCTCGGTCCCAGCCCTGTAGCAGGCCGGCCCAGCCCACCAGCCCTCCTCTGTCGTCTTCCTCCTCGCGCCAGAAGGACACGCGCGTGGCCGCCGCGCGCCGGCACGCGTTCGGCCACCTCCTCCCTGCTAGCCTGCCTCCCCGATGGCCTGGATGATTCCATGAATCGACACGCAGCTGCCCCGACCGCTCTCACTTCTCCCCCTCATCTCCATCGCCCTCCCCTGGCTCTCTCCTCCTCCATCACCGAGCCGCCGTCGCCGCCGCTCACCGTAGCCGCACTTAGAGCCACCCCCTCGCCCCGTGAGTGTGTCCAGAAGATCCGCTGCGTGGTCCTCTTCCTCCTCGCTGAGCCACGAGCCACCGGAAGCCCTGCAATGTCCTCACGCCGCCGTCCCCTTCCTCGGATCGCCGGAGCACCTCGCCGCCGTTACGAAGCTACAGCGCATCCCCGACCCCTCCGTCGAGCTCGTTAGCACCGCAGTGAGCTCCTACGCCATTCCCCTCTCTTCTCCGCCTCGTTTGCAGCTTGTAGCCGTCGCCCCGTTGATCACCGTAACTCACCGCCGCCGTGCTCGCCACCGGTGATGCTCCGGTGACCATTTGGTCACTGGCACACATCCATCACACTCACCGCAGTGCGTAGATGCGATAGGTGCTACGCACGCATCGCCTAGGCCCCTGTAGCCGCGTCTCCACACACGCCCGACGCCGGTCGCCGCCGTCGAGCTTCTTGCCGTCGTCTCCGGCCACCCCAGGTCCGGCGACCACCACCATCCGACGCGCAAGAGCAAGAGCTCTCCAACGCGCCTAGCCACAGCTCGAGCCGTGCCCCGTAGACGATTTCCGGAGCACGCCGCCGCACTTGGCCTCGCCGGCGTCACGTCGCCGGCGGGTTTGACCTGTTTGACCAGGGGGGTTGACTACCCCTGGGTCACTGACGTGTGGGCCACCTTTGGCTAATTAGTTAGTTTAATTAAGTTTCTGTTAATTTAATTAGTTAATTAGTTTAGTCACTGACCCGTGGGCCCAGGCCCCACTGACAGCTAATTAGTTTAATTTAACTCTAATTAACTTAGTTAATTAGCTGTGACACTGACATGCAGGGCCCACATGTCATGTTTGACTTGGACTAGCTCCTGTTGACTGCCTGACGTCAGCATGATGTCATGCTGATGCAGTAATGGTTTTTCTGGGATTTTTAGATTAAAAATAATTCAGGAAATTCCAGAAAATACCCAAAACTTCTAAAAATCATATAAAATCAACCATAGCTCAGATGGAAAAGATTTATATATGAAAAATGATCAGAAAAATCCAATCTTTCCAATGGCACTGGTTTCATGCATGTTTGAACAAGTTAACTTGCTGTATACATCAAAAACATGATAATGCACTTATTTAAATAATAGTTTGAACTCCAATTTGAATCTTTGATTCAAATAGGTTCAAACCCTTCTGGTTTTAGTTGCATTAGCCAACACACATGCATCTTGCCATGTCATGAGCATGCATCGTATTGTTGCATTTGTTTGTTAATGATTGTATCGCCGGTATTCTCTGTGTTAGGTCCTGGTCCCGAGGATACTGCTGCGTATCCAGTTGAAGAGCAGTACCCGACAACTACTTTGTCAGGCAAGCAATCATTGATCATTCCGATACAGACCCAATCTTCTCGCTCCTGCTCTCTTTTACTGCATTAAGGCAACAGCGTGTGAACTGCTACTTGCTGCGGTAGTTGAACCCTATTCCCTTGCATGACCTGTCATTGCCACAGTAAATAGTTGAAACCCACTAGCATGTGTAGGAGTCGATTGAGCCATGTGATGTGTGATGCACCATGCTATTTGTTTATGTTGCCTGCTATGCTTAGAGTTGTGTCTGGTCTGGTTCATCTGGGTGATGGATCAGAGTGAAATGATCACACCGATAAAGAGAAGGAAGTGTGGAATACACTTGGTTAAGGTATCGATGAAAGGCCATGTAGGAGTACATGGTGGGTTGTTTCATTGGAATCGTCCATAGGACCCGAGATCTGTATGTGTGGTTCAAGTTACAGCTACTACAACACATTGGGATCCTTAATTGACCCTCTCGGCTTATTAATTACCCTCGATCTCTGTTCAGGAGTTGCAACTAGTTTCTGGTGTTTATAGATTACTGGAGGTCGTGCACAACGCTGACCCTCGGGGTGGGTTGTGATGCAACAGGTACGTGGCACGGTGTACCGGTTGCCCGTCTGGTAACTCGGGAACCCTGTACACATCGTTTGGGTCCGTGAGCGACACCCCGGCCTGATCACCCCACGGATGGAACCCAAATAGGCGATACACCTGGTCGAGAGACTTGAGTAGTTAGTCAGGTCGTGGCCGACACCCCCGCTGGGCTTCCGCTTGAAGGTTGCCGAGTACACGCCGAGTAAACGGCGATAAGTGGTGAAAGCGTGTGTGAAGAGGTACACCCCTGCAGGGTTATCAAACTATTCGAATAGCCGTTGTTCGCGGTACGGACTACTTGGTTGCTCTTACAGTTCATAGACAAGTTGATGGATACTACTAAAAGCCTCAAGATAAGTGTGAGTGCCGTGGATGGCCCTTCCGTAGGATGACGGAAGAGGATCCTCGGTAGTGTATTGATGTGGTGAGTAGAGGACTCGTGTTCGTAATAACATCTTGCAATCCGTTGAGAGTTGTAGTATAGGTTAGCCAAGGTCAAAGCTGGCATTCTGCTATGAACTCCACTACCCCCCTTGATAATGTTGCATGTATGATAGGTTCTATGGTAAGACTTGCTGAGTACCTTTGTACAGAACCCTGCCCCTGCTGATGGGTTCTACATAGACGTTGATGTCGACGAGTAGCTTGACACCCAGACGGAGATCTGGAGCTTGTGAAGGGCCTTGTAGATAGTCAGGCTACACCAAGCCTGTTTTATTTTCTAAGTTGTCTGTACTCAGACATGTAGCTTCCGCTTGTGCTTGTATGACTGTATGACTTGAGTGTTGGGTCATGTGACCCCTACCTGTATGAATATGTTATGTATGGCTCTTGGAGCCTTTTAAATAAAGTACTTTGAGTCATAGAGTTCTGTTGTGATGCAATGCTGTATTTGCACATATTGAGCATATTCCGTGTATGTTTGAAATGCTTGGTATGTGTGGGATCCGACACCTAGTTGTTTTCCTTTGGTAGCCTACCTTACAGGGAAATGCCTCCTAGTGATTCCAATGAGCCTTGGTAGCTTGCTACTGCTCGGAACACGTAGGCTGGCCGGAATGTGTCCTTCTTCGTTCCTGTGTCTGTCCGTTAGGGGAAATGTCACGCGTTGTTCCTTTAAGTCCATGTAGCTTGCTACGACTTGGGTTCATACGTTGATGACCGACACGTTCGTTGCTGGGTCATGGACGCCTGTCTCTGTAATTTAGTGCCACTTCTGGTTTATAACTAGCCATGTCGGCCCGGGTTCTCTGTCATATGGATGCTAGCGACACTGTCATATACGTGTGCCAAAATGCGCAAACGGTCCCGGGCCAGGTAAGGTGGCACCCGTGGGGTTACCGTGCGTGAGGCCGCAAAGTGATATGACGTGTTACAGCTAGATCGATGTGACTTAGGATCGGCGTCCTGACAATTAGCCGATAGCCAGTCCTCGCCTATGTTAAAAACTACTCCGAGCCAGTCGTTGCCTAAGTTAAAAACTATTCCGAGTGAGAGCGTCCCTCTCACTCGGGGGCTTAGCTGTGAGCCATTCCTTGCCTAAGTTATAAAATCCTCTGAGTGAGTGCGTCCCTCTCACTCGAGGGCTTAGCCACGAGCCAGTCCTCACCTAAGTTAAAAACTACTCAGAGTGAGAGTGTGCCTCTCACTCGAGGCCTTAGCCACGAGCCAGCCCTCATCTAAGTTGAAAACTACTCTGAGTGAGAGCGTCCCTCTCACTCAAGGGCTTAGCCTCGATCCAATCCTCGCCTAAGTTATAAACTTCTGCAAGTGAGAGCCTCCCTCTCACTCGGGCGCTTAGTTCCAAGCTAGTCCTCGCCTAAGTTAAAAACTACTCCGAGTGAGAGGATTCCACTCACTCAGGGGCTTAGCCGCGAGCCAGTCCTCGCCTAAGTTAAAAACTACTCCGACTAAGAGCATTCCTCTCACTCAGAGGCTTAGCTGCGAGCCAGTCCTCGCCTATGTTAAAAAGTACTCCGAGTGAGAGCGTCCCTCTCACTCAGGGGCTTAGCCGCGAGCCAGTCCTCACCTATGTTAATAAATCCTTCGAGTTAGAGCACCCCTCTCACTCAGGGGCTTTGCCGCCAGTCCTCGCCTAAGTTAAAAGGGATAATTAATTTGGTGCCCTTAGTTGTGTCCCACTCGGCAGGTTTACCCCTAGTTTCCGAAAACACTTGTTCCTGCCCAAACCACTTATGCTTTTGCCCTTTGACCGTTTGATCATCACTTTGAAAACTTCATAAAAAATTCATACTAACTCAGAAAAATTCAAATAAGAAATTCATACTTTGAAAATGACATGCACATATAGGTGATGCTTTTCTGAACATTTTGATATCTTATGTGAAATTTTCTGTGTTAGTATGAATTTTTTATGAAATTTTCAAAGTGATGGTCAAACGGTCAAAGAGCAAAAGCATAAGAGGAGCAAAGTGGTTTGGGCAGGAACAAGTGTTTTCGAAAACTAGGGGTAAACCTGCCGAGTGTGACCCAACTAGGGGCATAAAATCAATTATCCCAAGTTAAATACCCGTCCGAGTGAGAGCATCCCTGTCACTCGAGGGCTTAGCCGTGATCCAGTCCTCGCCTAAGTTAAAACCTCCTCCGAGTGAGGGAGTTCCTCTCAATCGGGGGCTTACTACGAGCCAGTCCTCGCCTATGTTTAAAACTACTCCGAGTGAGGGTATCCCTCTCACTTAGGGGCTTAGCCGCGAGCCAGTCCTCGCCTAAGTTAAAAACTACTCCAAGTGAGAGCATCCCTCTCACTCGGGGGCTTAGCCGCAAGCCAGGCCTCGCCTAAGTTAAAAACTACTCCGAGTGAAAGTGTGCCTCTCACGTGGAGGCTTAGCCGTGAGCCAGTCCTCGCCTAAGTTAAAAACTACTCCGAATGAGAGCGTCCCGCTACCACATTTGTTTTCATATATTTTTGCAGAACGAAAACGAATACGGAAACCCCAGAAAGGAATATGGAAACAGATACTACGAGAAACGGACACGGAGCGAATACAAAGCGCACACGAAAACAAAAGTGGGGGTTGACCGGAACTTAAACCCCCTTGAATCATAGAGAAATACACAGAAAAACAAACAAATTGTGTTAACATGGCTACAAGACAATATCATTATGTTAGCAACTTAGCATAGTATTGCAGTAAATAGTACTTGACAATTCGTATATGGTCAAACTGAATACATCTCTAGTAGCAGAAGTTGGGCCTCAAATTATCCATTCTACTCGTCATGTCATTGTGTTGTTTGGTGGTTGGACTAAAAAGCAACCACAAGTCTATAGTAAAAACAGAAATTCCATATTCATGGAAACGGAAAGTTTCGTTTCCATGCGTGTTCCACCGGAAACTACCGTTCCATTTTTGTTTCCATTTCTGCATAACAAAATCAATTTCCAATTCCGTTTTGAAAATTTTCATTTCCGTTTTCATATTTCCTCTCCGTTTTCATTTTTTCTCCGAAAAAGCGGAACTTTTCCACTCCATTTTCATCCCTAGTCCCTCTCACTCGTGGGCTTAGCCACGAGCTAGTCCTTGCCTCACTTCGAAAACTACTCCGAGTGAGAGCGTCCCTCTCACTCAAGGGCTTAGCTGCGAGCCAGTCCTCACCCAAGTTCAAAACTACTCCAGGTAAGAGCGTCCCTCTCACTCGGGTGCTTTGCCACGAGCCAGCCCTCGTCTAAACTAAAAACTACTATGAGTGAGAGTGTCCCTCTCACTAGGGGGCTTAGCCGCTAGCCAGTCCTTGCCTAAGTTAAAAACTTCTCCGATTGAGAGCCTCCTTCTCACTTGGGCGCTTACTTGCGAGCTAGTCCTCGCCTAAGTTAAAAACTACTCCGAGTGAGAGCGTTCCTCCCGCTCAGGGGCTTAGCAGCGACCAATTCCTTTCCTAAGTTAAAAACTACTCCGAGTGAGAGCGTCCCTCTCCCTCGGGGGCTTAGCAGCGAGCCAGTCCTCACCTAAGTTAAAAACTACTCCGAGTGAGAGCGTCCCTCTCACACGGGGGCTTAGCCGCAAGCCAGTCCTCTCCTAAGTTAGAAACTACACTGAGTGAGAGCGTCCCTCTCACTCGGAGGCTTAGCCACGAGCCAGTCCTCGCCTAAGTTAAAAACTACTCAGAGTGAGAGCGTCCCTCTCACACGGGGGCTTAGCCGCAAGCCAGTCCTCTCCTAAGTTAAAAACTACACTGAGTGAGAGTGTCCCTCTCACTCGGAGGCTTAGCCGCGAGCCAGTCCTCGCCTAAGTTAAAAACTAGTCCGATTTAAAGCATCCCACTCACTCAGGGGCTTAGCCGCGATCCAGTCCTTGCCAGTTAAAAATTACTTCGAGTGAGGGAGTCCCTCGCACTCGGGGACTTAGCCGCAAGCAAGTCCTCGCCTAAGTAAAAAAACTACTCTGAGTGAGAACGTCCCTCTGACTCGGAGGCTTAGCCGAGAGCCAATCCTAGCCTAAGTTAAAAACTACTCCGAGTGAGAGCATCCCTCTCACTCGGAGCTTTAGCCACGAGCCAGTCCTTGCCTAACTTAAAAACTACTTCGAATGAGAGTGACCCTCTCACTCGGGGGCTTAGCCGCGAACCAGTCCTTGCCTAAGTTAAAAAATCCTCTGAGTGAGTGTGTCCCTCTCACTCGGGGGCTTAGCCGCGAGCCAGTCCTCACCTAAGTTAAAAACTACTCCGAGTGAGAGTGTTCCTCTCACTCGGGGGCTTAGCCACGAGCCAGCTCTTGTCTAAGTTAAAAACTACTCTAAGTGAGAGCGTCCCTCTCACTAAGGGGCTTAGCCGCGAGCCAGTCCTCGCCTAAGTTAAAAACTACTCCAAGTGAGAGCGTACCTGTCACTCAGGGGCTTAGCCACAAGCCAATCCTCGCCTAAGTCAAAAACTACTCCGAGTGAAAGTGTCCCTATCACTCGGAGGCATAGCCGCGAGCCAGTCCTCGCCTAAGTTAAAAACTACTCCGAATGAGAGCGACCCTCTCACTCGGGCTCTTTGCCGCGAGCTAGTCCTCGCGTCAGTTCAAAAAGTACTACGAGTGAGAGCGTCCCTCTCACTCGGGGGCTTGGCCACGAGCCATCCCTCGTCTAAGTTAAAAACTACTCCAAGTTAGACCGTCCCTCTCAGTCGGGGGCTTAGCCGCGAGCCAGTCCTCGCCTATGTAAAAAACTACTTCGAGTGAGGGCATCCCTCTCACTAAGGGGCTTAGCCGCGAGCCAGTCCTCCCCTAAGTTAAAAACTACTCCAAGTGAGAGTGTCCCTCTCACTCGGGGGCTTAGCCGCAAATCAGTCCTCACCTAAGTTAAAAACTACTCCGAGTGAGGGAGTCCCTCTCACTCGGGGGCTCAACCGCGAGCCAGTCCTCTCCTAAGATAAAAAACTTCTCCGAGTGAGAGCATCCCTCTCACTCGGAGGCATAGCCGTGAGCCAGTCCTTGCCTAACTTAAAAACAAATTTGAGTGAGAGCGTCCCTCTCTCTCAGGGGCTTAGCCTCAGGCCAGTCCTCACCTAAGTTAAAAAATCTTCCGAGTGAGTGTGTCCCTCTCAGTCGGGGGCTTAGCTGCGTGCCAGTCCTCTCCAAAGTTAAAACCTCCTCCAAG
>LR738712.1:286699200-286723866 GCA_902687465.1 Secale cereale
TTAACCGCGAGCCAGTCCTCGCCTGTGTTACAAACTACTCCAAGTGAGAGTGTCTCTATCACTCGGGGGCTTAGCCGCAAGCCAGCCTCGCCTAAGTTCAAAACTACTCTGATTTAGAGCATCCCACTCACTCGGGGGCTTAGCTGCGAGCCAATCCTCGCCTAAGTTCAAAAATACTCCGAGTGAGAGCGTCCCTCTCGCTCGGAAGCTTAGCCGCAGGCCAGTTCTCGCCTAAGTTAAAAAATCCTCCGTGTGAGTGTGTCCCTCTCAGTCGGGGGCTTAGCCGCGTGCCAGTTCTCTCCTAAGTTAAAACCTCCTCCGAGTGAGAGTGTCCCTCTCAATCGGGAGCTTAGCCGCGAGCCGGTCCTTGCCTATGTTAAAACTACTCCGAGTGAGGGCATCCCTCTCACTTACGGGCTTAGCCGCTAGCCAGTCCTCGCCTAAGTTAAAAACTACTCCAAGTGAGAGCGTCCCTCTCACTCGGGGGGCCTAGCTGCGAGCCAGCCCTCGCCTAAGATAAAAACTACTCCGATTTAGAGCATCCCTCTATCTCGGAGGCTTAGCCGTGCGCCAGTCCTTGCCTAACTTAAAAACTACTCCTATTGAGAGCGTCCCTCTCACTCGGGGGCTTAGCCGCAGGCCAGTCCTCACCTAAGTTAAAAAATCCTCTGAGTGAGTATATCCCTCTCAGTCGGGGGCTTAGCCGCTTTCCAGTCCTCTCCTAACTTAAAACCTCCTCTCCGAGTGAGAGTGTCCCTCTCACTCTGGGGCTTAGCCGCGAGCCAGTCCTCGCCTAAGTCAAAACCTCGGCCAAGTGAGAGCGTCCCACTCACTCTGAGGCTTAGCCGCGAGCCAGTCCTTGCCTAACTTAAAAACTACTCTGAGTGAGAGCGTCCCTCTCTCTTGCGTCTTAGCCGCGGGCCTGTCCTCGCCTAAGTTAAAAATATCTTCCGAGTAAGTGTCTCCCTCTCAGTCGAAGGCTTAGTCTCGTGCCAGTCCTCGCCTAAGTTAAAACATCCTCCGAGTAAGTGCGTCCCTCTCACTCGGGGGCTTAACCGCGAGCCAGTCCTCGCCTATGTTAAAAACTTCTCCAAGTGAGAGTGTCCCTATCACTCGTGGGCATAGCCGCAAGCCAGCCCCGCCTAAGTTCAAAACTACTCTGATTTAGAGCATCCCACTCACTCGGGGGCTTAGCTGCGAGCCAATCCTCGCCTAAGTTCAAAAATACTCCAAGTGAGGGAGTCCCTGTCACTCGGGGGCTTATTCGCGAGCCAGTCCTGGCCTAAGATAAAAACTACTCCGAGTGAGAGCGTCCCTCTCACTCGGAAGCTTAGCCGCGGGCAGTTCTCGCCTAAGTTAAAAAATCCTCCGTGTGAGTGTGTCCCTCTCAGTCGGGGGCTTAGCCGCGTGCTAGTTCTCTCCTAAGTTAAAACCTCCTCTGAGTGAGAGTGTCCCTCTCAATCGGTAGCTTAGCCGCGAGCCAGTCCTTGCCTATGTTAAAACTACTCCGAGGGAGGGCATCCCTCTCACTAAGGGGCTTAGCCGCGAGCCAGTCCTCGCGTAAGTTAAAAACTACTACAAGTGAGAGCGTCCCTCTCACTCGGGGGGCCTAGCTGCGAGCCAGCCCTCCCCTAAGATAAAAACTACTCCGATTTAGAGCATCCCTCTCACTCGGAGGCTTAGCCGTGCGCCATTCCTTGCCTAACTTAAAAACTACTCCGATTGAAAGCATCCAACTCACTCGGGGGCTTAGCCGCGGGCCAGTCCTCACCTAAGTTAAAAAATCCTCCGAGTGAGTGTATCCCTCTCAGTCAAGGGTTTAGCCGCTTTCCATTCCTCTGCTAACTTAAAACCTCCACCGAGTGTGAGTGTCCCTCTCACTCGGGGGCTTAGTCGCGCGCCAGTCCACGCCTAAGTCAAAACCTCGTCCAAGTGAGAGCGTCCCTCTTACTCAGAGGCTTAGCCTCGAGCCAGTCCTTGCCTAAGTGAAAAACTTGTCCGAGTGATAGCATCCCTATCACTCGGAGGCTTAGCCGCGAGCCAGTCCTTGCCTAACTTATAAACTACTCTGAGTGAGAGCGTCCCTCTCTCTTATGGGCTTAGACGCGGGCCAGTCCTCGCCTAAGTTAAAAAACCTTCCTAGTGAGTGCGTCCCTCTTAGTCAGGGGCTTAGCCGCATGAGAATACTCTCCTAAGTTAAGACCTCCTCCGAGTGAGTGCGTCCCTCTCACTCAGGGGCTTAGCCGCGAGCCAGTCCTCGCCTATGTTAAAAACTACTCCGAGTGAGGGCATCCCTCTCACTTAGGGGCTTAGCTACGAGCGAGTCCTCGCCTAAGTTAAGAACTACTCCAAGTGAGAGCGTCCCTCTCACTCGGGGGGTTAGCCGCAAGCTAGCCCCCCTAAGTTAAAAACTACTCCGATTTAGAGCATCCCACTCACTCGGGGGATTAGCCGCAAGCCAATCCTCGCCTAAGTTAAAAAATACGCCGAGTGAGGGAGTCCCTCTCACTCGGGGCTTATTTGCGAGCCAATCCTCGCTTAAGATAAAACCTACTCCGAGTGAGAGCCTCCCTCTCTCTCAGGAGCTTAGCCAAGAACCAGTCCTTGCCTAAGTTAAAAAATATTCCGAGTGAGAGCATCCCTCTCACTCGGAGGCTTAGCCGCGCGCCAGCCTTTGCCTAACTTAAAAACTACTCCGAGTGAGAGCGCCCCTCTCACTCAGGGGCTTAGCCGTGGGCCAGTCCTCACCTAAGTTAAAAAAAATCCTCCGAGTGAGTGTGTCCCTCTCAGTCGGGGGCTTAGTCGCGTGACAGTCCGCTCCTAAGTTAAAACCTCCTCCGAGTGAGAGTGTCCCTCTCACTCAGGGGCTTAGCCGCGAGCCAGTCCTCGCCTATGTTAAGAGCTACTCCGAGTGAGGGCATCCTTCTAACTTAGGAGCTTAGCCGCAAGCCAGTCCTCGCCTAAGTTCAAAACTACTCCAAGTGAGAGCGTCCCTCTCACTCGGGGGCTTAGCCACGAGCCAGCCCTCGCCTATGTTAAAAACTACTCCGAGTGAAAGTGCCCTCTCACTCAGAGGCTTAGCTGCGAGCCTGTCCTCGCCTAAGTTAAAATCTACTCTGAGTTAGAGCATCCCTCTCACTCAGGGGCTTAGCCGTGAGCCAGTCATCGCCTAAGTTAAAAACAACTCCAAGTGAGAGCGTCCCTCTCACTAGGCGCCTTATCCGCAGCCAGTCCTCGCCTAAGTTAAAACTACTCCGAGTGAGAGCGGCCCTCTCACTCGGGGGCTTATCCGCGAGCTAGTCCTCGCCTAAGTTCAAAAACTACTCCGAGTGAGAGCGTCCCTCTCACTCAGCGGCTTAGCCGCGAGCTAGTACTCACCTAAGTTAAAAACTACTCCGAATGAGAGCGACCCTCTCACTCGGGGGCTTAGCCAAGAGCTAGTCCTCGCCTAAGTTCAAAAACAACTCTGAGTGAGAGTGTCCCTCTCACTCAGGGGCTTAGCCGCGAGCCAGTCCCCATCTAAGTTAAAAACTACACTGAGTGAGAGCGTCCCTCTCAATCGGTGGCTTAGCCACGAGCCAGCCCTCATCTAAGTTAAAAACTACTCTAACTGAGAGTGTCGCTCCCACTCAGGGGCTTAGCTGTGAGCCAGTCCTCGCCTAAGTTAAAAACTTCAGCGAGTGAGATCCTCCCTCTCACTCGGTTTCTTAGTAGCGAGCTAGTCCCCCCTAAGATAAAAACTACTCCGAGTGAGAGCGTCCCTCTCACTCGGGGGCTTAGCCGAGAGCCAGTCTCTCCTAAGTTAAAACCTCGTCATATGAGAGCGTCCCTCTCACTCGGGGGCTTAGCCGCGAGCCAGTCCTCGCCTATGTTAAAAACTACTCCGAGTGAGGGCATCCCTCTGATTTAGGTGCTTAGCCGCAAACTAGTCCTCGCCTAAGATAAATTATCCTCCGAGTGAGTGCGTCCCTCTCAGTCGGGGGCTTAGTCGCTTGCCAGTCCTCTCCTAAGTTAAAACCTCCTCCGAGTTAGAGTGTCCCTCTCACTCAGAGGATTACCCGCGAGCCTGTCCTCGCCTAAGTTAAAATCTACTCCGAGTTAGAGCATCCCTGTCACTCGGGGGCTTAGCCGAGAGTCAGTCCTTGCCTAAGTTAAAAATTACTTTGAGTGAGAGCATCCCTCTCACTCGGGGGCTTAGTCGCAAGCCAGTCCTTGCCTAACTTAAAAACTACTCCAAGTGAGAGCATCCCTCTCACTCGCGGGCTTAGCCGCGGGCCAGTCCTCGCCTAAGTTAATATCCTCCGAGTGAGTGTGTCCCTCTCTGTCGGGGGTTTAGCCGCGTGCCAGTCCTCTCCTAAGTTAAAACCTCCTCCGAGTGAGTGCGTCCCTCTCACTCGGGGGGCTTAGCCGCGAGCCAGCCCTCGCCTAAGTTAAAACTTCTCTGAGTGAGAGTGTAACTCTCACTCGGAGGCTTAGCCTCGAGCCAGTCCTCGCCTAAGTAAAAAACTACTCCGAGTGAGAGCGGCCCTCTCACTCGGGGGCATAGCCGCGAGCTAGTCCTCGCCTAAGTTCAAAAACTACTCCGAGTGAGAGCGTCCCTATCACTCCGGGTCCTAGCCACGAGCTAGTACTCACCTAAGTTAAAAACTACTCCGAATGAGAGCGGCCCTCTCACTCGGGGGCTTAGCCGCGAGCTAGTCCTCGCCTAAGTTCAAAAATTACTCCGAGTGAGAGTGTCCCTCTCACTCAGGGCTTAAACGCGAGCCAGTCATCGCCTATGTAAAAAACTACTCTGAGTGAGGGCATCCCTCTCACTTAGGAGCTTAGCCGCGAGCCAGTCCTCGCCTAAGTTAAAAACTACTCCAAGTGAGAGTGTCCCTCTCACTCGGGGGGCTTAGCCGCGAGCCAGCGCTTGCCTAAATTAAAAACTACTCTGATTTAGAGCATCCCACTCACTCGGGGCCTTAGCCGTGAGCCAGGTCTCGCCTAAGTTAAAAACTATTCTGAGTGAGGGAGTACCTCTCACTCGGGGGGCTTAACCGCGAGCCAGTCCTCGCCTAAGATAAAAACTACTCCGAGTGAGAGCATCCCTCTCACTCGGGGGCTTAGCCGAGAGCCAGTCCTTGCCTAAGTTAAAACTACTCCGAGTGAGAGCATCCCTCTCACTCGGGGGCTTAGCCGCGAGCCAGTCCTTGCCTAACTTAAAAACTACTCCAAGTGAGAGCATCCCTCTCACTCGGCGGCTTAGCCACCAGCCAGTCCTCGCCTAAGTTACAACTACTCTGAGTGAGAGCGTCCCTCTCACTCGGAGGCTTAGCCTGGAGCCAGTCCTCGCCTTAGTTAAAAACTACTCCGAGTGAGAGCGGCCCTCTCACTTGGGGACTTAGCCGCGAGCTAGTCCTCGTCTTAGTTCAGAAACTACTCCGAGTGAGAGCGCCTCTCTCACTCAGCTTCTTAGCCTCGAGCTAGTAGTCACCTAAGTTAAAAACTACTCCGAATGAGAGCGGCCCTCTCACTCGGGGGCTTAGCCGCGAGCTAGTCCTCGCCTAAGTTCAAAAACTACTCCGAGTGAGAGTGTCCCTCTCACTCAGGGGCTTAGCCGCGAGCCAGTCCTCATCTAAGTTAAAAACTACTCTGAGTGAGAGCGTCCCTCACACTCGGGGGCTTAGCCAGAAGCCACCCGCCATCTAAGTTAAAAACTACTCTAACTAAGAGCGTCCCTCTCACTATGGGGCTTAGCCGTGAGCCAGTCCTCGCCTAAGTTGAAAACTTCTCCGAGTGAGAGCCTCCCTCTCACTCGGGCGCTTAGTTGCGAGCGAGTCCTCGCCTAAGATAAAAACTACTCTGAGTGAGAGCGTCCCTCTGACTCGGGGGCTTAGCCGAGAGCCAGTCCTCTCCTAAGTCAAAACCTCGTCCAAGTGAGAGCGTCCCTCTCACTCGGGGGCTTAGCCGTGAGCTAGTCCTCGCCCATGATAAAAACTACTCCGAGTCAGGGCATCCCTCAGATTTAGGGGCTTAGCCGCGAGCCAGGCCTCGCCTAAGTTAAAAAATCCTCCGAGTGAGTGCCTCCCTCTCAGTCGGGGGCTTGGTCGCTTGTCAGTCCTCTCCTAAGTAAGAACCTCCTACGAGTGAGAGCGTCCCTCTCACTCGGGGGCTTAGCCGCAAGCAAGTCCTCGCCTATGTTAAAAACTACTCCGAGTGAGAGCATCCCTCTAACTTAGGGGCTTAGCCGCGAGCCAGTTCTCGCCTAAGCTAAAAACTACTATGATTTAGAGCATCCCTCTCACTCGGGGGCTTAGCCGCTAGCCAGTCCTAGCCTAACTTAAAAACTACTATGAGTGAGAGCGTCCCTCTCACTCGAGGGCTTATCCGCGAGCCAGTCCTTGCCTATTGTGGGGACCCCGACTTAGAAGTCGAGATCACTGAATGCACGTGTATAGTGATCCCAGAGATCAATGCTCACTGAACACACAGAAGCTGAAATAACAAGAGTCTTACATCCATACAAATAGTCTTACACGAATTAAGGCAATTATGGCCAAGCCTTACATAGATAGAGCCTCACGGGATGAATAGGAAATAACTCAAATAGCGGAAGTCTTCGATAAACGGGTAGAACCCAAGCCATCTGCCTTAACCCTACAGGCATTCTGACTGGGATAGCGTCCTAGTCCGCATGTTCGTCTCCAAAGAACTCTTTCTCATAATCCTGCTCTTCCATGCCTGGCCAATTAAATAACCAGTGGCAAGCCAATGAGTACTTTGAATGTACTCGCAAGCAACCCATGATGTGGTAACAATGCAATGGAACAATAATGAACAATCTAGCAGGAAGCTAGAACAATATGTTATCATCAAGTTTATGCATCAATAACCTCGCGTAACCTCGAAGACAGGTTACCGATATCAACATGAATATGATTCAACTCATCGAGTCAAGTCACCATCCTTGACTTGTCACACACATACCAACACTGATGAAGTAAAATTCTGGACATAGTTTAAGTAGCACCACCCAACTGTCCATGACCGTGGACACGGCTATTCGAATAGTTTTACACTCTGCATAGGTTGTACACTTTACCCACAAGATCCGGGGAACTTCCGTGTCATCCACGGCCCGCGGTACCTCAAGTACCCGGGGTAAGCACCCGGTCATTACCTTTCCTTAGACGACACTAACATAGAGTCCACTCGTTGGTACACGGCCCTCGGGTACAAACAATAGATCACGGGACTTTCCCTAATTTCAATGTTCACGCGTACCTGAAGGGACCAACGGTGTGTCCGGTGCCCTGTTAAAATAGTCATGGTCGTCTATCCAAGCACGACCCCGTCCCGGGAAAGACCTCAAGTCTTCCCGTCACTAGTAATGCGGGCACCATGCTAGTATCGACCTAAGTAATCAATAAAGCCCCGTTCCATAAGGGGTAGTGTGGTTGCACATGTTTGGTTGGGACGGTAGTCACACATAAATCTAATCCATCATTCCACCATGCACATGATCTACCGGCACATCACTTCTTTCTCAAGTGATGACCTAACACTTCATCACCCTCGGGCATTAGGGGCACCCGATGGGTTCATGCAAATATTTCAACTACGAGGGTTCATATCACACATGCATCACTAATCATAACCACTAACCATATGCATGTCATCTAGCACGTAGCAAGATCAACAATAAAGCATGCATCATGTGGTGGTTCATCTAGGTTACCATCGTAACCCTATCATCATGCATCGGAAACAAACGGGTTCCGAGAACATGTGTATCATGGTCAAAGGGCTGCTTGCCTGGATTGGCTTGGTCTTCAAAGTCTTCAAGTCCTTCTCCTTCCTCTGCCACAGCAACTTCGTCAAATACGGGATCTATACGTCGCACAATAACCACGGGAAAATAAGAAAACAAACAATACAGAAAAATCAAAGTGCTCAGAAAAATGTCAACTCATTTTTGTAAAATACTAGAGGGATTTCTAAGATGGGGAAAAATCTTAGTTGTAGTTTTGGAGTAACAGAATGGAATATATTGATTTTTGAACAGGAGTTATACTGCCCAAATTTGAATTTAAATTTGAACAGTACAGAAAAGTTTCATGGATTTGAATGAAAGTGGTACCATTAAATAGGTTGGAATATTACAAGATTTTAGGAATTGGAAATATTTAATATGGATCAATATTCTTTTTTGTATAAATGTTTAAAACATCAACAGAAAAGAAAAATGAAAAAGGGTCCTGTGCACTGGGCCAGAGGAGGCCACAGTGCACGGCCCAGACGGACTGGCCCAGCCGCACGGAGCCAGCGCGCGCGCACGTCGGGTTTTCAAACCTGACGGGCGGGGCCCGTGGGTCAGCGGCACAGAGGAGGGGGAGAGAGGTGGGGGGATGACAGGCGGGGCCCGCCTGTCATCTCTAACCCCGCGGCCACGGCGGCGGCGAGCTCACCGGCGAGGACTCCGGCCACGGCGACGGCAACGGAGGCCAGGGACGTGACCAGCGTCGTGTCGCGGTTGCAGTGGTGGTAGTGCGGCACGGCGGGGAGGCCTGGTTCGCCGGCGACGAGGTGGGGCGGCGGAAGCTCGTCGGAGGGTCGTGGTCGAGGTCGTTTCCGACTGCCACAGAGAGGGAAAACGAGGGGGAAAGAGTCAGTGCGGTGCGGCGGCTCCGAAATGAGTGGAAGGAGAGGCAGGGGAGGCCCGTACCTCGAGATCGCCGATGGCCCGACGCGGCGGAGCTCCGGTCGATCCCGAGCACTGGGACCTCCTGGGGTCGAGCTAGTGATGCAGGAGTGATGCTGGGGAGGAGGAGGTGCTGCTGGTGCTGTTGGAATGGCTCGGGAGGTCCTATTTATAGGGGCTCGGCGGAGACCCGTGGTCCAGTGCGCCGGCGAGCTCCGGCTCGACGCTACAGCGCACGGGAGGCGACGGGGATGAGTCTGGGGAGTTCCTGGACGAGCTCTACGTCCAGCTGAGGTGAGAGGAGGAGCGGGGGAGCGTCAGAGCCGCGCGCGCGTGTGAAGCAAAAGAATGGCCGAAGCGGGCGGCCGGTGTGCGTGCGACGTCGTTCACTGGAGGGCGCAGGAGGAGGGGGGACAGCGCCGGGGAGGTCGCGGACATCGAGGCGCCTCGACTGGCGCGAGGGGGAGGCCCGAGGCTGTCGAGGATCGGCGATTGGCTGGAGCCAGCGTGCGGAGGGCACTGTTCGCGCGCTCCAGGGCGTGCGTTTGACTGGCATCGCCGCGCTCTCGCCGGTTTGGTCCGATCCAGCGTGTCCAACAGTGTCCAGCGCGTTGAGGGAGGAGTAAAGAAATGCCCTGATGCCTTGGATGCCCTGGAGATGCTGAGAGAGAGTGAGAGTGTTGGTGAAATGGTAGAATCCTGCTGTACAGCAAGGTAGAACAGGGGTTTCACCCTCCAATCATGGAGCTGAGGTGCTGGGGGAGTTACTGGAGGTAGCTGGTAACTCAATGAGCCTGTGGTAAGAAGTTGAGGCCATGGAGAAAAGAAAAAGTGATCAAGTTGAGGGTTTTAGAAATTCTGCAGAAGGTGTTTGATCTATGTTTGGTCAAGTAAATGAATTCCACTTGACATGGCACTTGACAGGGTTGAAAGACATGAGAAAATAGGGTGCTTCACCAAATTTGGGCTCATTTGAAGAAACTAGCCAATGTAACTTTGGTGAACCCTAGAAATCAACAGAAACAGTTTCACCTTGATTGAGTCAAGCTAATCATCTCCCCTTGATGCACCACTTGGTGTAGCATCATCATTTGGGGTATTGATCATGCTCACAAAGTTTGAAGCTCCAGATAAAAAGTTGGTAATGTAAAGTTGTTCAAATTTGCATTTGAACAGAAAGGGTTTTGAGGTGATCTGATCAAGTTGCTCTATTCCAAATCTTGTGCCATTTGGTCTAGATGCCTTATTAGGTCATTCTAGCATGTGCACCAAGTTTGAGAGCATTTGGACAAGTTTGTCAATGTAAAGTTGCTCAAACTTCAAATATGGACAGAATGGTTATGAAGGGATTTGAGGATGTTTTCTTGCTTCCCAAGGCATGGGACTTGGCAAGATCATCAAATATGTCATATATGACATGATAGAATTTCCCTGGAATTTTTGGAGAAAAATTCCTTTGTAAATATTTCAAAAGCTTGAAATATCCAGAAAGGGTTTTAGAGGGTTTAGCCCATTATTTTGAACATGACCAAGTGTTGAAACTCTTATATATGGAGAATATATGTCCTCTGAGTCTCTCTGAATTTTGGCAAATATTTTTCAAACAGTTAAATAATTTTCCCCTATTAAAGACCATTTCTGGCCTTAAGAAAAAGCTTTTAAATAAAATAGGAAAATAACTTTTAAAATTATACCTTTGTGGTTTCTGGGAGTCCTATGACTACTAGGTCTCAAATAAACCTTTTGAAATAATTTTCTCACCCTAAATCAAGTACTTGCAGTGCAGATCTCAATTCAGGGGTTTTTGGAAAACTAAATTTATAAAATACTTTTTGGCCAAATTAATATTGTAAGAAATTACTAACTGTTATATAACACTTGGCATGATCATTGGGCAGAAGTTTTGGGTATGGAGATGAAATCTACGAGAGGTCATAGTTGACTTTGATGAGCACATGAAAAAGCAAATGAAGAAAACTCAATTCCAAATAAAAGCCAAATGATGCTAAGAATTTTTGCTGGTCCAAATTTTCATGCTTCAAAGTTACAAATAACATGTTACAAAATGCAGGGTGTGACAGACCTACCCCCCTTACAAGAATCTCGTCCTCGAGATTCCTAAACTAGGGCTTAAAAGAGGTCGGGAAACTCGGATCTAAGATAGTCTTCTCGTTCCCAGGTTGCTTCTGCTTCGGTGTGGTTGCTCCACTGGACCATGAAGTACTTGATGGTACGGCTCCGCGTACGTCGTTCTGCTTCGTCCAGAATACGAATGGGCTTCTCGCGGTAGGTCAAATCAGGCTACAGATCAATGGCTTGGTGATCCACATCCTTGTAGAGATTGGGCTTGTCTGGAACTTGGAGACATTTCCGGAGTTGTGACACATGGAACACATTGTGCACATCGGATAGCTCAGGTGGTAGTTCCAACTGATAAGCCACTTCTCCTCGTCGTGCAATGATCTCAAAGGGTCCAATGAACCTTGGTGCGAGCTTCCCCTTGACATGGAAACGCTTGGTTCCCTTCAGAGGAGTTACCCGCAGGTACACATGGTCCCCGACATGGAAACTCATGTCTCGGCGTCGAGTGTCAGCATAACTCTTCTGCCTTGACTTGGCTGCCTTTAATCGCTCTCTGACTAGTTGGGCTTGCTCTTCTGCTGCGCGGAGATTATCCGGTCCAAAAACTAGTCCTTCTCCAGTCTCTGACCAATTGAGGGGTGTGCGACATCTGCGTCCGTACAACACCTCAAATGGTGCCATCTAAAGGCTTGACTGGTAACTGTTGTTGTAGGAGAACTCGGCAAAAGGGAGACAGTCTTCCCACTTGGCTCCACATGCCAGGACACAGGCTCGGAGCATGTCTTCGAGAATCTGATTGACTCGCTCAGTTTGACCTCCGGTCTGTGGGTGGAAAGCTGTGCTAAAAGACAGCTTGGTTCCTAGGGCTTCTTGGAACTTCTTCCAGAACCTTGAGGTGAACTGGGTTCCTCGATCTGACACAATCTCCTTGGGAACACCGTGAAGACTTACGATTCGGTCAATGTAGAGAGCTGCCAGCCGGTTGCCATCATAAGTGGTCTTGACAGGAATGAAATGAGCCACCTTGGTCAAATGATCGACTATGACCCAGATAGAGTCATGTCCTCTATTCGACCTTGGTAGTCCAGTGATGAAGTCCATTCCGACTTTATCCCACTTCCACTCAAGAACTTGGAGTGGTTGAAGCAATCCAGCAGGTCGCTGATACTCAGCCTTGACCCTTTGGCACACATCACACTTTCTCTTCATACCGTGCCACCAGAATCGTGCCTTCAAGTCTTGGTACATCTTGGTTCCTCCGGGGTGGATGGAATACGGAGTGTCGTGGGCTTCTTGCAGAATCAGCGTCTTCAGCTCGGTGTTGTTTGGTACGCAGAGGTGACCTTTGTACCAAACAATCCCGTGCTCGTCTTCAGAGAATCCTGGGGCCTTGCCCAGCTTCATCTTCCTCTTGATGCCTTCGATGCTTGCGTGTCCATCTTGAGCCTTCTTGACCTCGTCCAGCAGGGTCGGTCTGACTTCCAAATGATCCAGATAACCGGGGGTGACCAATTCCAAACTGAATTGTTCGATCTCCTTAAACAAGGCTGGCTGCCATTTCTGAATAAAGGCATTCAAAGAGCAAGCCTTCCTGCTTAAGGCATCGGCCACCACGTTAGCCTTCCCAGGGTGATACTGAACACTGAGGTCATAATCTTTGATGAGTTCCAACCATCTCCGCTGCCTCATGTTCAATTCCTTTTGGGTGAAAATATACTTCAGACTTTTATGGTCTGTGTAAATCTCACACCGTTTCCCTAGGAGGTAATGCCGCCATGTCTTCAAGGCATGAACTACTGACGCTAGCTCAAGATCGTGAGTAGCGTAGTTCTCCGCATGGGGTCGTAGCTGCCTGGAGAGGTATGCTATGACGCGGCCTTCTTGCATCAGAACGCTTCCCAATCCGGTTTGAGAGGCATCACAATATATCACGAACTCCTTGTGAATATCAGGTGTTGCCAGAACTGGGGCGGTGGTCAATCTCTTCTTGAGCTCTTGGAATCTCTCTTCGCATTTTGGCGTCCACTCGAACTTCTTGTCCTTTTTGAGGAGCTGAGTCATTGGTCGTGCAATGCTAGAGAATCCTTCCACGAACTTGCGGTAATAGCCCGGTAATCCGAGGAAGCTTCTGACTTCCTTGACGGTCGTTGGAGATTGCCATTGGGTCACAGCTTCGATTTTTGCAGGATCAACAGATAATCCTTCCTCGGTCAAGACATGACCTAAGAATCCAACTTTGTGCAGCCAGAACTCACACTTGCTGAATTTGGCGTACAGTTGGTGCTCACGAAGCTTGTCTAGGACCATCCTCAGATGTTGCTCATGCTCTTCCTCCGACTTCGAGAACACAAGAATGTCATCAATGAAGATAACAACGAACTTGTCCAAATATTCCATGAAGACTTTATTCATGAGATACATGAAGTAAGCTGGGGCATTGGTTAACCCAAAGGACATGACCGTGCACTCGTACAGGCCATATCTGGTTACGAATGCTGTCTTCGGAATATCTTGGGGTCTGATCTTTAGCTGGTAATACCCAGATCTGAGGTCGATCTTGGAGAATACCTTGGCTCCGCTGAGCTGATCAAACAGATCTTCGATCTTGGGAAGTGGATACTTGTTCTTGATTGTAACTTCATTGAGGGAACGATAGTCAATGCATAAGCGGATGGTACCGTCCCTCTTGGCCACAAACAGAACAGGAGATCCCCAAGGGGAGGCACTCGGGCGGATAAATCCCTTCCTTAGCTGCTCTTCTAGCTGCTTCTTCAACTCGGCTAATTCTTCCATCCCCATCCTATAAGGCTTCTTATAGATGGGTCCTGCTCCGGGCATGAGCTCGATGATGAACTCAATGTCATGGTCAGGGGGCATTCCCGGTAGTTCATCCGGAAAGACATCAGGATACTCACATACCACCAGTACTTGATCTAGCCCAACTTCAGACAGACAGTTGACTTTAGCGGCTTGAGCGGAAGAGGAGTTGGGGGCAAACTTGACTTCGACTCCTTGGTCATTAGTCACAGTGACTGTCCGATTGGCACAGTCTAACAAGCCTTGGTGCTTACTGAGCCAATCCATCCCTAAGATCACATCCAAGCCTAGCGATCTCAGGATGATAAGGTCTACTAGGAAATCTACATCGTTAATGGTAATACCGACTCCTTTACAGCCTATCTTGGCTCTCATCTCGGCTCCGGGGGTTTGTACCACCATAGGGTTATTCAGGGGTGTAGGGGTCATGCCACTTTTTAATGCAAATCTTTGAGTGACAAATGAATGCGTTACTCCAGAATCAAACAAGACAGTTGCAGGTGCTGAGTTGACAAGGAACGTACCCAGCACGACGTCCGAGTCTTCCTGGGCTTCTTCAGCAGTGACGTGATTCACACGCCCCTTCCCATAGTTCGGTGGATTGCGAGGAGATGGGTTCCTTGGTGGCATCCCACGGCCTTGTCCCTGGTTCTGCGCATTGGGGCGCGGGGCATCAGGCTTCTTGTTGGGGCACACCCTGGAGATGTGTCCGGGCTGACCACATCCAAAGCAAGTGACTTGCTTTGGGGTGTTGATCTTGTTGCCACCATTGGTATTGGGGTTGAAAGCTGGCCTGGGGTTGGCATACCGCTGAGGCTGAGGATTGGCACGAGGTGCAGGAGCTCTTGGCTGCTGATAGGTTGGCTTGGCCGGGGCTGACTGCCACGGACGAGGCTTCTGGTTGCTGGAACATCCCTTACTGACCAACTTGCGCTTGCGAGTGTCTTCCAAAGCACGCCGCTTGTCTTCAAGCATAAGTGCCTTATTTACCAGGTCAGGGAAAGATGGGCAGTCGCACACGACAAGCGAATATTGCAGAGTCTGGTTAAGGCCTTCCATGAAGCGCTCCCTTTTGGCAGCATCAGTGCTGACATCTTCAGGGGCATACCTTGACAGAATACTGAACTTCTGCATGTACTCCTTGACAGTGCCACTTCCTTGCTTCAGGGCTCGGAACTCACGCTTTTTGATAGCCATGATTCCGGAAGGAATATGGGCCTTGCGGAATTCTGCCTTGAAGTTAACCCAAGTGATGTCTTGTTCAGCATGCATGACCTTGAATCCATCCCACCAAGCTCTAGCAGTTCCCCCGAGGTAGTGGGCTGCATAAGCCACCTTCTTGCGATCTTCGGTGCATCCGACTAGTTCCAGAATCTCCTCAATGGAACGGACCCAGTCGTCAGCATCCAGGGGTTCTGCAGTCTCGATGAAGGTTGGCGGTGCATGCTTCTTGAACTCTGCCAACGTGGAACGTCCATTACCATTCCCCGCCGGCTGGCGGTTGTTGGCGACAGCTTGAGAATTCAGCTGAAGAGCTGCAGTGTTGGCTTGGCGTTCCTCTCGGAAAGCTTGGAGAAGCTGAGCCATGTCCATGCTTGGAGGAGGTGGTGGTGGAGCTCTGTCGTTGGTTTGGTCGTGGCATGCCTCTGGCTGGGAGGATGCTCCGGCTTCGGGCTGCTGGGTAGAGGTACCAGTATGAGTTACAACAGGCATCCTGTTGGAGCGGTAAAAGGTCTCATGACTCGGAAGAGGGAAATCAAGATAGATGGGTGCCTAGTAAGGGGGTGGGTGTGACACTAAATCAAATCATGCAAGGGCCGGGAGGCCAAAACACATTCATTAAAATCCAAATGGGTGATGTAGTCGTTTACACATTCCCGAAGGAAGAATACGACATACATCCAGACACAACAAAAGCAAACACTAGATGGTTTCATATGAACCATACAAGGACTCGACTGCGCATAGGGGTTACACGACCTATCCTACCGTAGGGGTTACAACTGGCATATCCGAGTAGCGAATAATGCCTAAGCGGAGGAATGCTCGGTCGCGTATTCCGGCTCTTCTGGGTCTTCCTCCTTGTCTTCATCTGTCTGGGCTCCCTTGTCGCTGGAGGGAGTGGGGGAGTGGAGGAGTTGGATACGACGGTGCTTCGACGGTGGTGCAGGGAAAAGCTTGCGGTATTCCCTTGCTGTCATCCGGCGTCGCCGAGGTGGTTCTTCACCCTTGGAAGATACATCCTCGGAGGGCCTTCCGCCTCGATATGCGATAGCGGATTGTCCAGAAGGTGCTCCTTCCTTCTTGATCTTGTTTGCCTTCTCTTGAGCTTGACGAAGAAGTGCCTTGGTCTTGTAAAGTTCTTCTCGAAGCTTCATTGATTCCGAGGCCAAGTCTTGTGCCAAGCTGTCGGCACATAGACTGAAGTAGGTCTGGAACCGAAGCGAGAGTCCTTCCTTCAGTGGAGGGGCTAGTGCGCTGCTTTCTTCGTCACCTTCCTTCCGGTAAGGTAAGAAGCGAGTTGCCATCTTGGCTGCCATCTCCGGAAGAAGCTCGCGGAGACGGGTTAATGCCTTGAGTGCAGCAGCCTCGACAGCAAGTGGTAGTGTCGCCATCTGGGGTCCCTCGAAGAACCAACTTGTGGGAGGATCGTTCGCCTTCATGATCACTTCCACATGGTACTCCACCTCAGTATCGCTCACCCAATGCTCAAGGTAGGTGAGGATGGGTGCTCGGTGGAACTGACACTCCTGGAGGCTATCCTCGAGAAGTAGGGGAAACCCAATGGTCAGGTGCTCTTCGGGAACAGCGGCCATCTACAAAGGTGGAATAGGAGGGGTTAATAAGCTGAGGAAATCTCAGGTTTAGAAAAGAAGAGAGGTTCAGAAGGTTTTTGAAAAGGGGTCTCAACTAACTAACGCCCATGCTAACTAAGGCTTCCTACAGTCAGGATGGCTCTGTTACCAGCTCTGTGGGGACCCCGACTTAGAAGTCGAGATCACCGAATGCACTTGTACAGTGATCCCAGAGATCAATGCTCACTGAACACACAGAAGCTGAAATAACAAGAGTCTTACATCCATACAAATAGTCTTACACGAATTAAGGTCATTATGGCCAAGCCTTACATAGATAGAGCCTCACGGGCTGAATAGGAAATAACTCAAATAGCGGAAGTCTTCGATAAACGGGTAGAACCCATGCCATGTGCCTTAACCCTACAGGCATTCTGACTGGGATAGCGTCCTAGTTCGCATGTTCGTCTCCAAAGAACTCTTCCTCATAATCCTGCTCTTCCATGCCTGGCCAATTAAATAACAAGTGGCAAGCCAATGAGTACTTTGAATGTACTCGCAAGCAACCCATGATGTGGTAACAATGCAATAAAACAATAATGAACAATCTAGCAGGAAGCTAGAACAATATGCTATCATCAAGTTTATGCATCAATAACCTCGCGTAACCTCGAAGACAGGTTACCGATATCAACATGAATATGATTCAACTCATCGAGTCAAGTCACCATCCTTGACTTGTCACACACATACCAACACTGATGAAGTAAAATTCTGGACATAGTTTAAGTAGCACCACCCAACTGTCCATGACCGTGGACACGACTATTCGGATAGTTTTACACTCTGCAGAGGTTGTACACTTTACCCACAAGATCCGGGGAACTTCCGTGTCATCCACGACCCGCGGTACCTCAAGTACCCGGGGTAAGCACCCGATCATTACCTTTCCTTAGACGACACTAACATAGAGTCCACTCGTTGGCACACGGCCCTCGGGTACAAACAATAGATCACGGGACTTGCCCTAATTTCAATGTTCACGCGTACCTGAAGGGACCAACGGTGTGTCCGGTGCCCTATGAAAACAGTCATGGTCATCTATCCAAGCACGACCCCGTCCCGGGAAAGACCTCAAGTCTTCCCGTCACTAGTAATGCGGGCACCATGCTAGTATCGACCTAAGTAATCAATAAAGCCCCGTCCCATAAGGGGAAGTGTGGTTGCACATGTTTGGTTGGGACGGTAGTCACACATAAATCTAATCCATCATTCCACCATGCACATGATCTACCGGCACATCACTTCTTTCTCAAGTGATGACCTAACACTTCATCACCCTCGGGCATTAGGGGCACCCGATGGGTTCATGCAAAGATTTCAACTACGAGGGTTCATATCACACATGCATCACTAATCATAACCACTAACCATATGCATGTCATCTAGCACGTAGCAAGATCAACAATAAAGCATGCATCATGTGGTGGTTCATCTAGGTTACCATCATAACCCTATCATCATGCATCGGAAACAAACGGGTTCCGAGAACAAGTGTATCATGGTCAAAGGGCTGCTTACCTGGATTGGCTTGGTGTTCAAAGTCTTCAAGTCCTTCTCCTTCCTCTTCCACAACAACTTCGTCAAATACGGGATCTATACGTCGCACAATAACCACGGGAAAATAAGAAAACAAACAATACAGAAAAATCAAAGTGCTCAGAAAAATGTCAACTCATTTTTTTAAAATACTAGAGGGATTTCTAAGATGGGGCAAAATCTTAGTTGGAGTTTTGGAGTAACAGAATGGAATATATTGATTTTTGAACAGGAGTTATACTGCCCAAATTTGAATTTAAATTTGAACAGTACAGAAAAGTTTCATGGATTTGAATGAAAGTGGTACCATTAAATAGGTTGGAATATTACAAGATTTTAGGAGTTGGAAATATTTAATTTGGATCAATATTCTTTTCTGTATAAATGTTTAAAACATCAACAGAAAAGAAAAATGAAAAAGGGTCCTATGCACTGGGCCAGAGGAGGCCACAGTGCACGGCCCAGACGGACTGGCCCAGCCGCACGGAGCCAGCGCGCGCGCACGTCAGGTTTTCAAACCTGACGGGCGGGGCCCGTGGGTCAGCTGCACAGAGGAGGGGGAGAGAGGTGGGGGGATGACAGGCGGGGCCCGCCTGTCATCTCTAACCCCGCGGCCACGGCGGCGGCGAGCTCACCGGCGAGGACTCCGGCCACGGCGACGGCAACGGAGGCCAGGGACGTGACCAGCGTCGTGTCGCGGTTGCAGTGGTGGTAATGCGGCACGGCGGGGAGGCCTGGTTCGCCGGCGACGAGGTGGGGCGGCGGCAGCTCGTCGGAGGGTCGTGGTCGAGGTCGTTTCCGACTGCCACAGAGAGGGAAAACGAGGGGGAAAGAGTCAGTGCGGTGCGGCGGCTCCAAAACGAGTGGAAGGAGAGGCAGGGGAGGCCCGTACCTCGAGATCGCCGGCGGCCCGACGCGGCGGAGCTCCGGTCGATCCCGAGCACTGGGACCTCCTGGGGTCGAGCTAGTGATGCAGGAGTGATGCTGGGGAGGAGGAGGTGCTGCTGGTGCTGTTGGAATGGCTCGGGAGGTCCTATTTATAGGGGCTCGGCGGAGACCCGTGGTCCAGTGCGCCGGCGAGCTCCGGCTCGACGCTACTACGCACGGGAGGCGACGGGGATGAGTCTGGGGAGTTCCTGGATGAGCTCTACGTCCAGCTGAGGTGAGAGGAGGAGCGGGGGAGCGTCAAAGGCGCGTGCACGTGTGAAGCAGAAGAATGGCCGAAGCGGGCGGCCGGTGCGCGTGCGACGTCGTTCACTGGAGGGCGCAGGAGGAGGGGGGACAGCGCCGGGGAGGTCGCGGACGTCGAGGCGCCTCGACGGGCGCGAGGGGGAGGCCCGAGGCTGTCGGGGATCGGCGATTGGCTGGAGCCAGCGTGCGGAGGGCACTGTTCGCACGCTCTAGAGCGTGCGTTTGACTGGCATCGCCGTGCTCTCGCCGGTTTGGTCCGATCCAGCATGTCCAACAGTGTCCAGCGCGTTGAGGGAGGAGTAAAGAAATGCCCTGAGGCCTTGGATGCCCTAGAGATGCTGAGAGAGAGTGAGAGTGTTGGTGAAATGGTAGAATCCTGCTGTACAGCAAGGTAGAACAGGGGTTTCACCCTCCAATCATGGAGCTGAGGTGCTGGGGGAGTTACTGGAGGTAGTTGGTAGCTCAATGAGCCTGTGGTAAGAAGTTGAGGCCATGGAGAAAAGAAAAAGTGATCAAGTTGAGGGTTTTAGAAATTCTGCAGAAGGTGTTTGATCTGTGTTTGGTCAAGTAAATGAATTCCACTTGACATGGCACTTGACAGGGTTGAAAGACATGAGAAAATAGGGTGCTTCACCAAATTTGGGCTCATTTGGAGAAACTAGCCAATGTAACTTTGGTGAACCCTAGAAATCAACAGAAACAGTTTCACCTTGATTGAGTCAAGCTAATCATCTCCCCTTGATGCACCACTTGGTGTAGCATCATCATTTGGGGTATTGATCATGCTCACAAAGTTTGAAGCTCCAGATAAAAAGTTGGTAATGTAAAGTTGTTCAAATTTGCATTTGAACAGAGAGGGTTTTGAGGTGATCTGATCAAGTTGCTCTATTCCAAATCTTGTGCCATTTGGTCTAGATGCCTTATTAGGTCATTCTAGCATGTGCACCAAGTTTGAGACATTTGGACAAGTTTGGCAATGTAAAGTTGCTCAAACTTCAAATATGGACAGAATGGTTATGAAGGGATTTGAGGATGTTTTCTTGCTTCCCAAGGCATGGGACTTGGCAAGATCATCAAATATGTCATATATGACATGATAGAATTTCCCTGGAATTTTTGGAGAAAAATTCCTTTGTAAATATTTCAAAAGCTTGAAATATCCAGAAAGGGTTTTAGAGGGTTTAGCCCATTATTTTGAACATGACCAAGTGTTGAAACTCTTATATATGGAGAATATATGTCCTCTGAGTCTCTCTGAATTTTGGCAAATATTTTTGAAACAGTTAAATAATTTTCCCCTATTAAAGACCATTTCTGGCCTTAAGAAAAAGCTTTTAAATAAAATAGGAAAATAACTTTTAAAATTATACCTTTGTGGTTTCTGGGAGTCCTATGACTACTAGGTCTCAAATAAACCTTTTGAAATAATTTTCTCACCCTAAATCAAGTACTTGCAGTGCAGATCTCAATTCAGGGGTTTTTGGAAAACTAAATTTATAAAATACTTTTTGGCCAAATTAATTTTGTAAGAAATTACTATACTGTTATATAACACTTGGCATGATCATTGGGCAGAAGTTTTGGGTATGGAGATGAAATCTACAAGAGGTCATAGTTGACTTTGATGAGCACATGAAAAAGCAAATGAAGAAAACTCAATTCCAAATAAAAGCCAAATGATGCTAAAAAATTTTGCTGGTCCAAATTTTCATGCTTCAAAGTTACAAATAACATGTTACAAAATGCATGGTGTGACACCTATGTTAAAAAATCCTCCTAGTGAGTCTGTCCCTCTCACTCGGGGGCTTAGCCACGAGCCAGTACTCACCTAAGTTAAAAACTACTCCGAGTGAGAGTGTGCTTCTCACTCAGGGGCTTAGCCGCGAGCCAGCCCTCGCCTAAGTTAAAAACTACTCCGATTTAGAGCACCCACTCACTCGGGGGCTTAGCCGCGAGCCAATCCTCGCCTAAGTTAAAAACTACTCCGAGTGAGGGAGTCCCTCTCACTCGGGGGCTTATTCGCGAGCCAATCCTCGCCTAAGATAAAAACTACTCCGAGTGAGAGCGTCCCTCTCACTCGGGGGCTTAGCCAAGAGCAGTCCTTGCCTAAGTTAAAAACTACTCCGAGTGAGAGGATCCCGCTCACTCGAAGGCTTAGCCACGCACCAGTCCTTGCCTAACTTAAAAACTACTCCAAGTGAGAGCGTCCCTCTCACTCGGGGGCTTAGCCGCGGGCCAGTCCTCAACTCAGTTAAAAAATCTTCCGAGTGAGTGTGTCCCTCTCAGTCGGGGGCTTAGCCGCGTGCCAGTCCTCTCCTAAGTTAAAACCTCCTTCGAGTGAGAGTGTCCCTCTCACTCAGGGGCTTAGCCGCGAGCCAGTCCTCGCCTATGTTAAGAACTACTCCGAGCGAGGGCATCCCTCTCACTTAGAAGCTTAGCCGCAAGCCAATCCTCGTCTAAGTTAAAAACTACTCCAAGTGAGAGCGTCCCTCTCACTCGGGTGGCTTAGCCGCGAGCCAGCCCTCGCCTAAGTTAAAAACTACTCCGATTTAGAGCATCCCACTCACTCAGGGCCTTAGCCGTGAGCCACTCGCCGCCTAAGTTAAAAACCATTCTGAGTGAGGGAGTCCCTCTCACTCGGTGGCTTAAACGCAAGCCACTCCTCGCCTAAGATAAAAACTACTCCGAGTGAGAGCATCCCTCTCACTCGGGGGCTTAGCCGAGAGCGAGTCCTCGCCTAAGTTTAAAACTACTCCGAGTGAGAGCATCCCTCTCACTCGGAGGCTTAGCCTCGAGCCAGTGCTTGCCTAACTTAAAAACTACTCCAACTAAGAGCGTCCCTCTCACTCGGGGGCTTAGCCGCGGGCCAGTCCTCGCCTAAGTTAAAAAATCCTCCGAGTGAGTGCGTCCCTATTAGTCGGGGGCTTAGCCGCGTGCTAGTCCTCTCCTAAGTTAAAACCTCCTCCGAGTGAGAGCGTCCCACTCACATGGGGGCTTAGCCGCGAGCCAGTCCTCGCCGAATTTAAAAAATACTCCAAGTGAGACCGCCCCTCTCACTCGTGGCTTAGCCGCATGCCAGTCCTCGCCTAACTTAAAAACTACTCCGAGTGAAAGTGCCTTCTCACTCAGAGGCTTAGCCGCGAGCCTGTCCTCGCCTAAGTGAAAAACTACTCCAAGTGAGAGCGTCCCTCTCACTCGGCGGCTTAGCTGCCAGCCAGTCCTTGCCTAATTTAAAACAACTCTGAGTGAGAGTGTCCTTTCACTCGAAGGCTTAGCCTCGAGCCAGTCCTCGCCTAAGTTAAAAACTACTCCGAGTGAGAGCGGCCCTCTCACTCGGGGGCTTAGCCGCGAGCTAGTCCTCGCCTAAGTTCAATAACTACTCCGAGTGAGAGCGTCCCTCTCATTCAGGGTCTTAGCCGCGAGGTAGTACTCACCTAAGTTAAAAACTACTTCGAATGAGAGCGGCCCTCTCACTCGGGGGCTTAGCCACGAGCAAGTCCTCGCCTAAGTTCAAAAACTACTCCGAGTGAGAGTGTCCCTCTCACTCAGGGGCTTAGCCACGAGCCAGTCCTCGCCTAAGTTAAAAATTACTCTAACTGAGAGCATCCCTCTCACTCAGGGGCTTCGCCGCGAGCAAGTCCTCGCATAAGTTAAAAACTTCTCCGAGTGAGAGCCTCCCGCTCACTCGGGCGCTTAGTTGTGAGCCAGTCCTCGCCTAAGATAAAAACTACTCCGAATGAGAGCGTCCCTCTCACTCGGGGGCTTTGCCAAGAGCCAGTCCTCTCCTAAGTTAAAGCCTCGTCCAAGTGAGAGCGTCCCTCTCACTCGGTGGCTTAGCCGCGAGCCAGTCCTCGCCTATGTTAAAAACTACTCCAAGTGAGGGCATCCATCTGATTTAGGGGCTTAGCCGTGGGCCAGCCCTCGCCTCAGTTATAAAATCCTCCGAGTGAGTGCGTCCCTCTTAGTCGGGGGCATAGTCGCTTGCTAGTCCTCTCCTAAGTTAAAACCTCCTCCGAGTGAAAGCGTCCCTCTCACTCAGGGGCTTAGCCGCGAGCCAGTCCTCGCCTATGTTAAAAACAACTCCGAGTGAGAGCATCCCTCTGACTTAGGGGCTTAGTCGCGAGCCAGTTCTCGCCTAAGTTAAAAACTACTCTGATTTAGAGCATCCCTCTCACTCGGGGGCTTAGCCGCGAGCCAGTCCTTGCCTAATTTAAAAACTACTATGAGTGAGAGCGTCCCTCTCACTCGAGGGCTTAGCCGCAAGCCAGTCCTTGCCTAAGTTAAAAAAATCCTGCTAGTGAGTTCGTCCCTCTCACTCGGTGGCTTAGCCGCGAGCCGGTGCTCACCTAAGTTAAAAACTATTCCGAGTGAGAGTGTGCTTCTCACTCTGGGGCTTAGCGGCGAGCCAGCCCTCGCCTAAGTTAAAAACTACTCCGATTTAGAGCATCCCACTCACTCGGGGGCTTAGCCGCGAGCCAGTCCTCGCCTAAGTTAAAAACTTCTCCGAGTGAGAGCCTCCCGCTCACTCGGGCGCTTAGTTGCGAGCCAGTCCTCGCCTAAGATAAAAACTACTCCGAATGAGAGCGTCCCTCTCACTCGGGGGCTTTGCCGAGAGCCAGTCCTCTCCTAAGTTAAAACCTCGTCCAAGTGAGAGCGTCCCTCTCACTCGGTGGCTTAGCCGCGAGCCAGTCCTCGCCTATGTTAAAAACTACTCCAAGTGAGGGCATCCTTCTAATTTAGGGGCTTAGCCGTGAGCCAGCCCTCGCCTCAGTTATAAAATCCTCCGAGTGAGTGCGTCCGTCTCAGTCGGGGGCATAGTCGCTTGCTAGTCCTCTCCTAAGTTAAAACCTCCTCCGAGTGAAATCGTCCCTCTCACTCAGGGGCTTAGCCGCGAGCCAGTCCTTGCCTATGTTAAAAACAACTCCGAGTGAGAGCATCCCTCTGAGTTAGGGGCTTAGTCGCGAGCCAGTGCTCGCCTAAGTTAAAAACTACTCTGATTTAGAGCATCCCTCTCACTCGGCGGCTTAGCCGCGAGCCAGTCCTTGACTAACTTAAAAACTACTATGAGTGAGAGCGTCCCTCTCACTTGAGGGCTTAGCCGCAAACCAGTCCTTGCCTAAGTTAAAAAATCCTCCTAGTGAGTTCGTCCCTCTCACTCGGTTGCTTAGCCGTGAGCCGGTGCTCACCTAAGTTAAAAACTACTCCGAGTGAGAGTGTGCTTCTTACTCAGGGGCTTAGCCGTGAGCCAGCCCTCGCCTAAGTTAAAAACTACTCCGATTTAGAGCATCCCAGTCACTCGGGGGCTTAGCCGCGAGCCAGTCCTCGCCTAAGTTAAAAACTACTCCGACTGAGGGAGTCCCTCTCACTCGGGGGCTTAACTGCGAGCATGTCCTCGCCTAAGATAAAAACTACTCCGAGTGAGAGCGTCCCTCTCACTTGGGGGCTTAGCCACGAGCCAGTCCTCGCCAAAGTTAAAAACTACTCCGAGTGAGGGCATCC
>LR738712.1:286727154-286779066 GCA_902687465.1 Secale cereale
GTTAAAAACTACTCCGATTTAGAGCATCCCACTCACTCGGGGGCTTAACCGTGAGCCAGTTCTCGCCTAAGTTAAAAACTACTCCAAGTGTGAGTGTCCCTTTCACTCGGGGTCTTAGCCGAGAGCCAGTCCTCGCCTAAGATAAAAACTACTCCAAGTGTGAGCGTCCCTTTCACTCGGGGTCTTAGCCGAGAGCTAGTCCTCGCCTAAGTTAAAAACTACTCCGAGTGAGAGCATCCCTCTCACTCGGAGGCTTTGCAGCGTGCTAGTCCTCACCTATGTTATAAACTACTCCGAGTGAGGGTATCCGTCTCACATAGGGGCTTAGCCGCGAGCCAATCCTCGCCTAAGTTAAAAAAAATCCTCTGAGATAGTGTGTCCCTCTCAGTCGGGGGCTTAGCCGCGTGCCAGTCCTCTCCTAAGTTGAAACCTCCTCCAAGTGAGAGCGTCCCTCTCACTCCGGGGCTTAGCCGCGAGCCAGTCCTCGCCTATTTTAAAAACTACTTTGATTTAGGGCAACTCTCTTACTCGGGGGCTTAGTCGATAGCCAGTCCTTGCCTAACTTAAAAACTACTCCGAGTGAATGTGTCCCTCTCACTCGAGGGCTTAGCCGCGAGCCAGTCCTTGCCTAAGTTTAAAAAATCCTCCGAGTGAGTGCGTCCCTCTCACTCAGGGGCTTAGACACGAGCCAGTCCCCACCTAAGTTAAAAACTACTCCGAGTGAGAGTGTGCCTCTCACTAAGGGGCTTAGCAGCGAGCCAGCCCTCGCCTAAGCTAAAAAACAGTCCGATTTAGAGCATCCAACTCACTCGGGGGCTTAGCCGCGAGTCAGTCTTCGCCTAAGTTAAAAACTACTCTGAGTGAGGGAGTCCATCTCACTCGGGGGCTTAACCACGAGCAAGTGAGAGTGTTCGTCTCACTCAGGGGCTTAGCCGCGAGCTAGTCGTCGCCTAAGTTAAAAACTACGCTGAGTGAGGGCATCCCTCTCACTTAGGGGCTTAGTCACGAGCCAGTCCTCGCCTAAGTTAAAAATTAATCCAAGTGATGGCGTCCCTCTCACTCGGGGGCGTAGCTGCAAGCCAGTCCTCGCCTAAGTTAAAAACTACTCCGAGTGAAAGTGTGCCTCTCACTCGGAGGCATAGCCGCGAGCTAGTCCTCGCCTAAGTTAAAATCTACTCCGAGTTAGAGCATCCCTCTCACTTGAGGGCTTAGCCGTGAGCCAGTCATCGCCCAAGTTAAAATCTCCTCCGAGTGAGAGTGTCCCTCTCAGTCGGGGGCTTTGCCGTGAGCTAGTACTCGCCTAAGTTCAAAAACTACTCCGAGTGAGAGTGTCCCTCTAACTTAGGGGCTTTGCCACGAGCCAGTCCTCACCTAAGTTAAAAACTACTCCAAGTGAGTGCGTCCCTCTCACTCGGGGGCATAGCCGCGAGCCAGTCCTCACCTAAGTTAAAAACTACTCCGAGTGAGAGTGTGCCTCTCACTAAGGGGCTTAGTCACGAGCCAGCCCTCTCCTTAGTTAAAAACTACTCCGATTTAGAGCATCCCACTCACTCGGGGGCTTAGCTACGAGCCAGTCCTTGCCTAAGTTAAAAACTACTTCGAGTGAGGGTGTCCCTCTCACTCGAGGGCTTAACCGTGAGCCTGTCCTCGCCTAATATAAAAACTACTCCGAGTGAGAGCGTCCCTCTCACTCGGGGGCTTAGCCAAGAGCCAGTCCTCGCCTAAGTTAAAAACTACTCCGAGTGAGAGCATCCGTCTCACTCGGAGGCTTAGCCGCGAGCTAGTCCTTGCCTAACTTAAAAACTACTCCGAGTGAGAGCGTCCCTCTCACTCGAGGGCTTAGCTGCAGGCCAGTCCTCGCCTAAGTTAAAAAATCCTCTGAGTGAGTGCGTCCCTCTCACTCGGGGGCTTAGCCACGTGCCAGTCCTCTCCTAAGTTATAACCTCCTCCGATTAAAAGTGTCCCTCTCCCTCGGGGGCTTAGCCACGAGCCAGTCCTCGCCTATGTTAAAAACTACTCCGAGTGAGAGCGACCCTCTCACTCAGGGGCTTAGCCGCGAGCTAGTCCTCGCCTCGGTTCAAAAACTACTCCGAGTGAGAGCGTCCCTCTCACTCAGGGGCTTAGCCGAGAGCCAGTCCTCACCTAAGTTAAAAACTACTCCGAGGGAGAGCGTCCCTCTCACTCGGGGGCTTAGCCACGAGAAAGCCCTCGTCTAAGCTAAAAACTACTGTGAGTGAGAGCATCCCTCTCACTCAGCGGCTTAGCCGCTGGCCAGTCCTCGCCTTTGTTAAAAACTTCTCCGAGTGAGAGCCTTCCTCTCACTTGGGTGCTTAGTTGCGAGCCAGACCTCGCCTAATTTAAAAACTACTCCGAGTGAGAGCGTCCCTCTCACTCGGGGGCTTAGCCGCGAGCCAGTCATCGCCTAAGTTAAAAACTACTCCAAGTGAGAGCAACCCACTCCCTCGGAGGCTTAACCACGAGTGAGTCCTCGCCTAAGTTAAAAACTACTACGAGTGAGAGTGTACCTCTCACTCGGGGGCTTAGCCGCGAGCCAGTCCTCGCCTAAGTTAAAAACTACTCCAAGTGTGAGCGTCCCTTTCACTCGGGGTCTTAGCCGAGAGCCAGTCCTCGCCTAAGATAAAAACTACTCCCAAGTGTGAGCGTCCCTTTCACTCGGGGTCTTAGCCGAGAGCCAGTCCTTGCCTAAGTTAAAAACTACTCCGAGTGAGAGCATCCCTCTCACTCGGAGGCTTTGCCGCGTGCTAGTCCTCACCTATGTTATAAACTACTCCGAGTGAGGGCATCCCTCTCATTAAGGGGCTTAGCCGCGAGCCAATCCTCGCCTAAGTTAAAAAAAATCCTCTGAGTTAGTGTGTCCCTCTCAGTCGGGGGCTTAGCCGCGTGCCAGTCCTCTCCTAAGTTGAAACCTCCTCCGAGTGAGAGCGTCCGTCTCACTCCGGGGCTTAGCCGCGAGCCAGTCCTCGCCTATGTTAAAAACTACTCTGATTTAGGGCAACTCTCTTACTCGGGGGCTTAGTCGATAGCCAGTCCTTGCCTAACTTAAAAACTACTCCGAGTGAGAGCGTCCCTCTCACTCGAGGGCTTAGCCGCGAGCCAGTCCTTGCCTAAGTTTAAAAAATCCTCCGAGTGAGTGCGTCCCTCTCACTCGGGGGCTTAGACACGAGCCAGTCCCCACCTAAGTTAAAAACTACTCCGAGTGAGAGTGTGCCTCTCACTTAGGGGCTTAGCCGCGAGCCAGCCCTCGCCTAAGTTAAAAACCAGTCTGATTTAGAGCATCCAACTCACTCGGGGGCTTAGCCGCGAGTCAGTCCTCGCCTAAGTTAAAAACTACTCTGAGTGAGGGAGTCCCTCTCACTCGGGGGCTTAACCACGAGCAAGTCCTCGTCTAAGGTAAAAACTATTCCGAGTGAGAGTGTTCGTCTCACTCAGGGGCTTAGCCGTGAGCTAGTCGTCGCCTAAGTTAAAAACTACGCTGACTGAGGGCATCCCTCTCACTTAGGGGCTTAGTCACGAGCCAGTCCTCGCCTAAGTTAAAAATTAATCCAAGTGATGGCGTCCCTCTCACTCGGGGGCGTAGCTGCAAGCCAGTCCTCGCCTAAGTTAAAAACTACTCCGAGTGAAAGTGTGCCTCTCACTCGGAGGCATAGCCGTGAGCTAGTCCTCGCCTAAGTTAAAATCTACACCGAGTTAGAGCATCCCTCTCACTTGAGGGCTTAGCCGTGAGCCAGTCATCGCCCAAGTTAAAATCTCCTCCGAGTGAGAGTGTCCCTCTCAGTCGGGGGCTTCGCCGTGAGCTAGTACTTGCCTAAGTTCAAAAACTACTCCGAATGAGAGTGTCCCTCTAACTTAGGGGCTTTGCCGCGAGCCAGTCCTCACCTAAGTTAAAAACTACTCCAAGTGAGTGTGTCCCTCTCACTCGGGGGCATAGCCGCGAGCCAGTCCTCACCTAAGTTAAAAACTACTCCGAGTGAGAGTGTGCCTCTCACTAAGGGGCTTAGTCACGAGCCAACCCTCTCCTTAGTTAAAAACTACTCCGATTTAGAGCATCCCACTCACTCGGGGGCTTAGCTACGAGCCAGTCCTCGCCTAAGTTAAAAACTACTTCGAGTGAGGGAGTCCCTCTCACTCGAGGGCTTAACCGTGAGCCAGTCCTCGCCTAAGATAAAAACTACTCCGAGTGAGAGCGTCCCTCTCACTCGGGGGCTTAGCCAAGAGCCAGTCCTCGCCTAAGTTAAAAACTACTCCGAGTGAGAGCATCCGTCTCACTCGGAGGCTTAGCCGCGAGCTAGTCCTTGCCTAACTTAAAAACTACTCCGAGTGAGAGCGTCCCTCTCACTCGAGGGCTTAGCCGCAGGCCAGTCCTCGCCTAAGTTAAAAAATCCTCTGAGTGAGTGCGTCCCTCTCACTCGGGGGCTTAGCCACGTGCCAGTCCTCTCCTAAGTTATAACCTCCTCCGATTAAAAGTGTCCCTCTCCCTCGGGGGCTTAGCCACGAGCCAGTCCTCGCCTATGTTAAAAACTACTCCGAGTGAGAGCGGCCCTCTCACTCAGGGGCTTAGCCGCGAGCTAGTCCTCGCCTCGGTTCAAAAACTACTCCGAGTGAGAGCGTCCCTCTCACTCAGGGGCTTAGCCGAGAGCTAGTCCTCACCTAAGTTAAAAACTACTCCGAGAGAGAGCGTCCCTCTCACTCGGGGGCTTAGCCACGAGAAAGCCCTCGTCTAAGCTAAAAACTACTGTGAGTGAGAGCATCCCTCTCACTCAGCGGCTTAGCCCCTGGCCAGTCCTCGCCTTTGATAAAAAATTCTCCGAGTGAGAGCCTTCCTCTCACTTGGGTGCTTAGTTGCGAGCCAGTCCTCGCCTAATTTAAAAACTACTCCGAGTGAGAGCGTCCCTCTCACTCGGGGGCTTAGCCGCGAGCCAGTCATCGCCTAAGTTAAAAACTACTCCAAGTGAGAGCAACCCACTCCCTCGGAGGCTTAACCACGAGTCAGTCCTCGCCTAAGTTAAAAACTACTACGAGTGAGAGTGTACCTCTCACTCGGGGGCTTAGCCGCGAGCCAGTCCTCGCCTAAGTTAAAAACTACTCCGAGTGGGATCATCCCACTCTCTCGGAGGTTTAGCCATGAGCCAATCCTTGCCTAACTTAAAAACTACTCCGAGTTAGAGCATCCCTCTTGCTCGGGGCTTAGCCGTGAGCCAGTAGTTGCCTAAGTTAAAAAATCCTCCGAGTGAGTGCGTCCCTCTCACTCGGGGGCTTAGCCGCGAGCCAGTCCTCACCTAAGTTAAAAACTACTCCGAGTGAGAGTGTGCCTCTCACTCGGGGCTTAGCCACGAGCCAGCCCTCGTCTATGTTAAAAACTACTATGAGTGTGAGCGTCCCTCTCACTCAGGGGCTTAGCCGCGAGCCTGTCCTCGCGTAAGTTAAAAACTTCTCCGAGTGAGTGCCTCCCTGTCACATCCCTAGTCAGTGCTTGCATTAGGACTAGCTAGAGTGTGCATCATGTTTACTTTTCATAGAAACTTGAAATGGGAATGACAGAAACTCCAGCACCCCTCTTCTAGCAACTAGGGTTTGATAAAATCTTTTTCAATGTACCCAAAATGCCCTTCAAAAATGTTCATCATTTCTGCCTTGGTCTTAAACCTCTGCCAAAAATGGTGCACAATTTTCTAGGACATCCGAGGTCTCTGGATTAATTCATATGATATTTGCATTTGGGCATTTAAATGCTATAAAATATTTTCTGTTCCCAAATAATCATATACTAAAATGTTCCATACTGTTCATATTATATATACAGTGGGCATGACTAGTTCTATGAGCTATAAAAATGTTCTAGCATTTTTATTAATTCAACAAAGTTGCAAAAGAAATGAAACAGAAAGTAAATAGAAAAAAAAGGAAGAAGCAAACTTACCTGAGCCCACTTACCTGCTGGCCCAGACGGCCCAGCCCACCAGGGGCACGCCCTTCTTCTTCACCATGCCAGCGCACGAAGTAGCTCGGTGGCGAGCGCCGCCGACGCGCCGGCCACCTCCTGCCTGCCTGGCTGCTCCCTCGACGCCCTGGACGCCCCTAGGCGACGCCACGCACCCCCCTGGTGCCTCTCCCACTCTCCCCCGTGTCTTCCCCCTCCTCTCTCCCCTCCGCCGAGCTCCACCGAGCAAGCTCGTCGCCGCCGATCGCTGCCACCGCGCCCTAAGCCACTCCCTCGCCTCCTCGACGCACCATTAGCTCCGCCGCATCGCCCTGAAGCTCCCCACCGACGCACACGACGCCAAAAGCCCTGCAATGCCCTCCCCGCCGTCGTCTTCGACCTTCGGCACCAGAGATCGCCACCGCCCGTATGTCACCGTCCGACCTCCCCCAAGCTCGCTTCGACGCCCTCTGTGACCGTTGTGAGCTCACGCTTCGAACCCCCATCTCCCCGGGCTCGATTACGCCTTGTAGTCGCCGGCCCCTTGCTGACTGAAGCTCACCGCCGTCGGCCAACTCGACGCCGTGGCCACAGGCACTATGCCTCGCAGCCGAGCACGCCACTAGGATCAGTAGATCACCAGCAAGCTAACGCCACCCCTAACTCCTCCTCCCGTGCAGCACAACACCGTTTCGACTAACTCCGGCGACAAATCTACCAACCAGTGGCACCGTTGGATGCGGTGCATCACCAGGAGCACATATGACTCATCCGCGTGACCAATGGTTGCCGGAACAAAGATTCCTGCGAGTCACCGCCGTGCGAAATGGTTGCCGGAACAAAGATTCCGGCGAGTCACCGCCGTGCGAAATGGTCGCCGCCAGCCAAACTCCGGCGGGCTGACGTGGCCTGTTAAATAGGAGCTAATGATGTTTAGTTTAACCACCACAGTCATTGACAGTGGGCCCCACTGCATAGTCAAACCCAGTCAACTCCAGTTTTGACCGGGATTAGCCCAGAGACACTGACATGAGGGACCCACCAGTCAGGTTTGACCTGGATCAGGTCTGTTGACTTGCTGACGTCAGCATGATGTCTTGCTGACGTCAGCATGATGTCATGCTGACGCAGTAAAGGATTTTTTGGGATTATTTGATTTAAAAACAATTTAGGAAATTCCAGAAAATGCTTTAAACTTCAAAAAATCATATAAATTCAACAGTAGCTCAGATGGAAAAGATTTATATATGAAAATTGATCAGAAAAATCCAATCTTTCCAATGGCACTGGTTTCATGCATGTTTGAGCAAGTTAACCTTGCTGTATACATTAAAACATGATAATGCACTTAAATAATTAATAGTTTGGGTTTCAATTTGAATCTTTGATTCAAATGGGCTCAAACCCTTCTGTTTATAGATGCATTAGCCCAAAACACATGCATCTTGCCACATCATGAGCATGCATCATATTGTTGCATTTGTTTGCTTATAGATTGTATCGCCGATGTTCTCCGTGTTAGGTCCAGCTCCCGAGGATACTTCTGCGTATCCAACTGAAGAGCAGTACCCGACAACCACTCTGTCAGGCAAGCAATCATTGATCATTCCGATACAAACCCATCTTCTCGCTCCTGCTCTCTTTTACTGCATTAAGGCAACAGCGTGTGAACTGCTACTTGCTGCGGTAGTTGAACCCTATTCCCTTGCATGACCTGTCATTGCCACAGTAAATAGTTGAAACCCACTAGCATGTGTAGGAGTTGTTTGAGCCATGTGATGTGTGATCCACCATGCTATTTGTTTATGTTGCCTGCTATGCTTAGAGTTGTGTCAGATCTGGTTCATCTGGGTGAAATGATCATATCGGTGAAAAGAGGGAAGGGTGGAACACGTTTGGTAAAGGTATCGATGAAAGGCCATGTAGGAGTATGTGGTGGGTTGTTTCATTGGAACCATCTACAGGACCTGAGATCTATATGTGTGATTCAAGTTACAGTTACTACCACGCATTGGGCTCCGGGCGCTCCAAGCCCTCTCTTCTTATTCACTGCCCTTGTTCTCTGTCCAGGAGTTGCAACTAGTTTCTGGTGTTTGTAGTTTACTGGTGGTCATGCACAGCGCTGACCCTCGGGGTGGGCTGTGATGCGACAGGTACGTGGCCGGGTGTACCGAGCGCCCATTTGGTGACTCGGGAACCATGTACACATCATTTGGGGCCGTGAGCGACACCCCGGCCGGATCTCCCCACGGATGGAACCCAAATAGGCGATAAACCTGGACGAGAGACTTGTGTAGTTAGTCAGGTCGTGGCCGACACCCTCGCCGGGCTTCCGCTTGAAGGTTGCCGAGTACATGTCGACTAAACGGCGATAAGTGGTGGAAGCGTGTGTGAAGAAGTACAGCCCTGCAGGGTTATCAATCTATTCGAATAGCCGTTGTTCGCGGTACGGACTACTTGGTTACTCTTACAGTTCATAGACAAGTTCATGGATACTACTAAAAGCCTCAAGACAAGTGTGAGTGCCGTGGATGGCCCTTCCGTAGGATGACGGAAGAGAATCCTCGGTGGTGTATCGTTGTGGTGAGTAGAGGACTCGTGTACGTAGTATTATCTTGCAATCTGTTGAGAGTCGTAGTATAGGTTAGCCAAGAGTCAAAGCTGGCTTGCTGCTATGAACTCCACTACCCTTGTTGATAATGTTGCATGTATGATAGGTTCCGTTGTAAGACTTGCTGAGTACCTTTGTACTCATGTTTGCTTAATAACTGTTGCAGAGGAGAACCCTGCCCCTTCTGATGGGTTCTACATAGACGTTGACATCGACGAGTAGCTTGCTACCCAGACGGAGATCCTGAGCTTGTGAAGGGCCTTGTAGATAGTCAGGCTACACCAAGCCTATTTTATTTTCTAAGTTGTCTATACTCAGAGATGTTTGCTTCCTCTTGTGCTTGTATGACTGTATGACTTGAGTGTTGGGTCATGTGACCCCTACCTGTATGGATATGTTATGTATGGCTGTTGGAGCCTCTTAAATAAAGTACTTTGAGTCATAGAGTTTTGTTGTGATGCAATGTTGTATTTGCACATATTGAGCATATTGTGTGTATGATTGAAATGCTTGGTATGTATGGGATCCGACACCTAGTTGTTTTCCTTTGGTAGCCTATCTTACAGGGAAATGCCTCCTAGTGCTTCCAATGAGCCTTGGTAGCTTGCTACTGCTCGGAACACGTAGGCTGGCCGGCATGTGTCATTCTTCATTCCTGTGTCTGTCCCTTAGGGGAAATGTCACGCGTTGTTCCTTTAAGTCCATGTAGCTTGCTACGACTTGGGTTCATACGTTGATGACCGACACGTTGGTTGCTGGGTCATGAATGCCTATCTCTGTAATTTAGTGCCACTTTTTGTTTATAACTGGCCATGTCGGCCCAGGTTCTCTGTGATGTGGATGCTAGCGACACTGTCATATACGTGTGCCAAAATGCGTAAACGGTCCTGGGTCAGGTAAGGTGGCTCCCGTGGGGATACCGTGCGTGAGGCCGCAAAGTGATATGACGTGATACAAGCTAGATCGGTGTGACTTAGGATCGGGGTCCTGACAGCGTTGGCATCAGAGCCGGACTGCCTGTAGGTTTCTCAAGCCAAACTGGTCGATGTTGAGTCTAGAAAAATTCTTAGTTATATGTAGGGGAATTGATTGTGGAAGGGAACGTAAGGCTCTTTTTACTTCTTTACCTTATGCCTCTCTGATCTGAGTCAGTCTATTCTTTCCACGGGGATTTAGGACTAGGCCTCTTATCCTTACTAGGTTCACGTGTTACTAATCCATAGACTCTTAGGATTGTTGGTTTCAAGCCTTAGTTCAGTTTCTACCCTTTTAGTATGATGATTAGTTGGACCCGGAACCTTGGTATGATATTGTTGAGTGGCTATGCTATCATTTGTATGATGTCTCAAAATCTTTTTTGAGCATTTACAGTTGTTATGCTGCCCGATTTCTTCCAGAAATACTAATGCCTTTGCATTACTTCGTGTTTCAGATGTCTGGCCGCACACCTCACCAAGTGGTTCGTTTGACTCGATGCATTAGTGTGCCTGGTCACACGGCCATGCTAGTCCGGGTGTTGACTGAGACCAGTTACCGCTGCTATCTTGAGTACACCGTGGAGGAACAGTACCAGGATTTCAATCAGAGTCAGTATTTCTACACAGTCCGTATATACCCCATCATATCCCGGAGCTAACGACCCCATCCATTGGTCTTATGGACTTGGAGTTACTATCGAGATGGCAGTGCAGGATGCCGCTTATTCGATGATGACCATCCTCCGGGCTAGGCATGCCCTGCTGCTGAACACTGAGTTCTATTACCTGCCAGCCTCACTTCCCGGAGAGGAAGGCTACTACACTGGTCTGTATACTGATGCTGCTCATGAGGAGCCACTGCTTCATACTATTGTCCAGATGTTGGAGGATAGGGACCGCGAGGTCCATGCCCTCCGAATGGAGCTGTATAACACTCGAGACGCCCACTGGACTACTTTGACACGGCTTGCACCTGCTGTGCATGCCGGATATCTGGATATGCGGGATTTGTACCCCGTGCGGACTCGTCTGCCTGATCGTATGGATTGGCGTGACGTTGGGGGTATTACACCTCCACGTGGGCGTCGGCTACCACCAGCATCAGGCCCGAGGCCACATCCATGTCCCTATGGTCCACAGCCTTCGAGTGCTCGAGAGTTTCAAGATCCATCTGTTCCACTTCCAGGCTACGGTGGTAATATTTACGAAGATTAATACGGGAATGTCTGAACTAGACCGTGGCAGTAGTAGTATCGTAGTTGTTGTATTTCCACAGTCCTGCGTGTCTTGTGGAATATGACTTAGCTAGTACTGAGTTCCGGAGGTGTAGTTAAATAATGTATAGGAGCTTGGAATGCCTCTGATGGGATGTATCGTCTCTCACCGCAGTTGTACTTTAGCCTTGGCTTGTACTAAACTATGTATGGTGTGTATGACCATTGGTGTATATATGGCAGTTTCTATATTACCATGTCGTACGGATGAACATCACTGCATTCCGTGTCATCCATTACATTTTTCACTCCTATGTCAAGTTTTTGCCATCCTTGTCTAAACCGTTGTTTTGTTTTCCTAGGATGGTCAACACTCACAGCACTCCTGCTGCTCAGGAGCAGGGTGAGGCTAGTGGGGATAGAGATGAGAATCTGCCCCAGCCACCCTCCTTGGCTGAAGTTATGCTCGAGGCAGAACGGAACAAGAGTGAGACAAACTGTCTGCTGGAACGCATAGAGCAGAACACTGGGTTCCGTCAGAGGAATGACGTGGTGTCAATCAATGACTTTATCAAGATGTGCCCACCGAAGTTCCATCACTCCACTTAACCTCTGGATGCGTACGACTGGCTTCGTAGTATCACCCACAAGCTACACTCTGCCCGTGTGGCCGAAGCTGACAAGGTTACCTACGCCGCCTACCATCTTGAGGGCCCTGACAGTCTATGGTGGGAGAACTTTGAGGCTATGCGTCCTGCTGGCCAAATCACTACTTGGGCTGAGTTCAGTGAGGCATTCCGTGAACATCACATTCCGGAAGGTCTCATGGATCGCAAGCGGGAGGAATTCTGCAATTTCACCCAGGGCCGGTTAATCGTCGATGGCTATAGTCGCGAGTTTGGAAAGTTGGCACGCTATGCATGTGAGGAAGTATCCACCGATGCCAAGAAGCAGGCGAGGTTCCGCAAGGGACTCAGCCCCGAACTCCGCCGAGACCTACGTCTGCATGAGTGCACCTCCTTCCAGAAGTTGGTGAACAAAGCTATCAGTGCTGAGACGGGCCAGACTGATTTCGAAGCCACACGCAAGCATCCTCGTGACTTTGGTTCCTCATCCGGCTCTGGCTCTCGCAAGCGCCGTGTGTGGGTTCCTAACACTGCTCTGCCACCCAAGTATACATCGAGGCCATCCTATGAGGCACCTCGCCGAACTCAACAGTATGCACCTGCCAAGACTTATGGAGGACCACCTACCAACTTTTCTCCACGCACTGGCACTATGACATGCTTCAAGTGTGGAGAACCGGGCCACTACATGCGTGAGTGTCCTCAGAACCAGCCAGGAAAACCCGTTGGCCGTGGTAAGCCAACCGGCAAGGTGAACTTTGTCAAGCCAACCCCCACTACACGTGGTCATGTCAACTATGTCTCTGCTGAGGAAGCTTATGAGGATCCTAACGTCGTCCTTGGTACGCTTCTTGTTAACTGCCATCCGGCATCTGTTCTTTTCGATACTGGAGCATCTCATTCGTTCATATCTAAGAGCTATGCTCGAATGCACAACATGACTTTTTGTGACATGCCCACCACCATGGAAATTCAAACTCCCGGCTCTAGATGGCAAACCTCTAGAGCAAGCCATGGGAATGAAATTCTTGTTGATAGACTTGTTTTCCTTGCATCACTAATCGCTCTCAAGTCCTCGGACATAAACATCATCTAGGGTATGGACTAGATGACAACTCATTACGCCAAGATTGATTGCTACTCTAGGACCGTTCAACTTACACACCCATCCGGCAAGACAGTCAATGTTTTGACCTGAATGGCTGAGCGTCAGCTATACTCCCTTAATGCCAGCCCTCTACCAGAACTCGAAGATATCCCAGTAGTCCGTGACTTTTCGGATGTTTTTCCAGAAGAACTGCCAGGTGTTCCACCTGACAGAGATGTCGAGTTCCTGATAGATCTTATTCCTGGAACTGTCCCAATCTCTAGGAGACCTTATAAGATGGCACCCCTAGAATTAGCTGAGCTTAATAAACAACTCGACGAGTCCTTGAAAAAGGGTTTCATCCGTCCTAGTTCTTCCCCTTGGGCTTGTCCCGTCCTCTTCATTAAGAAGAAGGATGGAACGGAACGGATGGTTGTAGATTATCGACCTGTCAATCTGGTCACCATAAAGAACAAGTATCAGCTCCCCAGGATCAACGACCTGTATGATCAGCTCGCTGGATCCTCAGTCTTTTCCAAAATGGATTTGAGGTTGGGCTACCATCAAATCAAAATCAAGAACGGGGACATTCCTAAAACGGCTTTTGTTACTCGTTATGGCCAATACGAGTACACCGTCATGTACTTTGGGTTAACCAATGCCCCAGCCACCTTCTCCCTGCTAATGAATTCTATATTCATGGAGTATTTAGATAAATTCGTCGTGGTATACCTCGACGATATACTCATCTATTCCAAGAACAAGAAAGATCATGCCGAGCATCTAAGGCTGGTATTGACGAAACTTCGAGAGCACCGCCTTTATGCCAAATTCTCTAAATTTGAATTCTTGTTGCCGGAAGTGACCTATCTAGGCCATGTGATCTCTGGTAAGGGCATTGCCGTCAATCCCGAGCGAGTTCAAGCCGTCTTTGATTGGACTCCCCATGAATCGGTCAAGCAAGTTAGGAGTTTCCTTGGCTTAGCAAGATATTGCCGACGCTTCGTCGAGAAATTCTCCAAGGTTGCTAAACCTCTAACTGAACTCCTCAAGAAAGATAAAAAGTTTGAGTGGACCCCGCAGTGCGAGTACAGCTTTCAAGAACTGAAAAGACGCCTGACATCTGCACCCGTACTGGTACCACCAGACTTTTCCAGGGATTTTATTATCTACTGCGACGCCTCGCGACAAAGACTAGGTTGCATACTCAAGCAAGATCGTCAAGTGATTGCTTACGCATCTCGACAGTTGCGTCCACATGAAGATAACTATCCTACCCATGATCTAGAGCTTGCAGCTGTAGTCCACGCACTCAAGAGATGGCGACATTACCTTCTTGGTAATCGCTGTGAAATCTTCACTGATCACCAAAGTCTGAAATACATCTTCACCCAACCGGATTTGAATCTCAGGAAAAGACGTTTGGTTGAGTTGCTCACATATTACGACTTAGGAATCACCTACACCCCTGGGAAGGCCAATGTCATGGCCGACGCACTAAGTCGTAAGTCTTATTGTAACAACCTGATGTTACAACAAGGGCAACCACTTCTTCACGAGGAATTTCGTAAGCTTAACCTTCACATTGTTCCTCGAGGATTCCTTTCCACCTTGGTGGCGAAACCTACCCTTATGGATCAAATCATAGCTGCCCAGAAGCAAGATACAGGGATTTCCCGAATTAAGAGAAACATTCACAAAGGAGTTGCAGGTTGTTTCTCCATTGATAACATAGGTGTTGTTTCCATAGAGAACCGTTTAGTGGTTCCCAAGAACCAACATCTACGGCAGATAATCCTTAAGGAGGCTCATGAATCTCCTCTCACGATTCATCCCAGTAGTACCAAAATGTATCAAGACCTGCGTTAGAGGTTCTGGTGGACTAGGATGAAGAGAGAAATCGCTCAATTCATTGCTAACTGCGACGTTTGTCGTCGAGTCAAAGCAGAGCATCAACGGCCTGCTGGCACCCTTCAACCTTTACCTATTCCTGAATGGAAATGGGACAAGATCGGTATGGACTTCATTACCGGGTTTCCCAGGACCAGGAAAGGGAATAATGCTATCTTCATCGTTATCGACCGCCTCTCCAAAGTAGCCCACTTCCTGCCTGTTCGAGAGAGTATAACCATTAGCCAGCTAGCAGACTTGTATATCTCTCGGATAGTATCACTTCGTGGTGTGCCGTTGGAGATTAACTCAGACCGTGGAAGTCTTTTCACTTCACGATTTTGGGAAAGTTTCCAGAATGCTATGGGAACTTATCTCTCTTTCAGCACTGCCTTCCATCCTCAGTCAAGTGGTCAAGTGGAACGAGTCAATCAAATTCTCGAAGATATGCTTCGAGCCTCTGTCATCTCTTTCGGTATGGACTGGGAGAAGTGTCTTCCATTTGCCGAATTCTCTTATAACAATAGTTATCAAGCCAGCTTGGGCAAGGCTCCCTTCGAAGTTCTATATGGACGAAGGTGTCGAACACCTCTTAACTGGTCAGAAACCAGGGAAAGACAATTCTTTGGTCCGGATATGATCCAGGAAGCCGAAGAGCAAGTTTGCATCGTTCGTGAGAAATTGAAAACAACCCAATCTCGCCAGAAGAGCCAATGTGATAGTCATCATAAGGCTGTGACTTTTGAAGTTGGCGATAAGGCTTACCTTCGGGTTACTCCTCTTAAGGGGACCCATCGCTTCGGTATCAAAGGCAAATTGGCCCCTCGTTACATCGGTCCTTTTCGCATTCTTTCCAAACGAGGAGAAGTTGCCTACCAATTGGAACTAACTTTGCACCTTTCCAGAGTTCATGATGTCTTCCATGTTTCTCAACTCAGGCGTTGCTTCTCGAATCCTATCCGCGGAGTGGACCACGAAACGCTTGATCTCCAGGACAATCTCACATATTGAGAATACCCCGTTCGTATTCTTGATCAAACCGAGCGTACCACTCGACGTCGTAATATCAAGTTTCTCAAGGTTCAATGGTCACATCATTCCGAGAGTGAAGCTACTTGGGAAAGGGAGGATCGTCTTCGACTTGAGTACCCCACCCTCTTTCCAGAGGAACCCGAATCTCGGGATGCGATTCTTTTGAGTGGGGGTGAGTTGTCACATCCCTAGTCAGTGCTTGCATTAGGACTAGCTAGAGTGTGAATAATGTTTACTTTTCATAGAAACTTGTCAGGACCCCGATCCTAAGTCACACCGATCTATCTGTAACACGTCATATCACTTTGCGGCCTCACGCACGGTAACCCCACGGGTGCCACCTTACCTGGCCTGGGACCGTTTGCGCATTATGGCACACGTATATGACAGTGTCGCTAGCATCCATATGATAGAGAACCCGAGCCGACATGGCTAGTTATAAACCAAAAGTGGCACTAAATTACAGAGACAGGCATCCATGACCCAGCAACGAACGTGTCGGTCATCAACGTATGAACCCAAGTCGTAGCAAGATACATGGACTTAAAGGAACAACGCGTGACATTTCCCCTAAGGGACAGACACAGGAACGAAGAAGGACACATGCCGGCCAGCCTACGTGTTCCGAGAAGTAGCAAGCTACCAAGGCTCATTGGAATCACTAGGAGGCATTTCCCTGTAAGGTAGGCTACCAAAGGAAAACAACTAGGTGTCGGATCCTACACATACCAAGCATTTCAATCATACACGCAATATGCTCAATATGTGCAAATACAACATTGCATCACAACAGAACTCTATGACTCAAAGTACTTTATTTAAAAGGCTCCAAGAGCCATACATAACATATCCATACAAGTAGGGGTCACATGACCCAACACTCAAGTCATACAGTCATACAAGCACAAGCGGAAGCTACATGTCTGAGTACAGACAACTTAGAAAATAAAACAGGCTTGGTGTAGCCTGACTATCTACAAGGCCCTTCACAAGCTCCAGATCTCCGTCTGGGTGTCAAGCTACTCGTCGACGTCAACGTCTATGTAGAACCCATCAGCAGGGGCAGGGTGCTCCTCTGCAACAGTTATTAAGCAAACATGAGTACAAAGGTACTCAGCAAGTCTTACCACATAACCTATCATACATGCAACATTATCAAAGGGGGGTAGTGGAGTTTATAGCAGAATGCCAGCTTTGACCTTGGCTAACCTATACTACAACTCTCAACAGATTGCAAGATGTTATTACGAACACGAGTCCTCTACTCACCACATCAATACACTACCGAGGATCCTCTTCCGTCATCCTACGGAAGGGCCATCCACGGCACTCACACTTATCTTGAGGCTTTTAGTAGTATCCATCAACTTGTCTATGAACTGTAAGAGTAACCAAGTAGTTCGTACCGCGAACAACGGCTATTCGAATAGTTTGATAACCCTGCAGGGGTGTACTTCTTCACACACGCTTTCACCACTTATCGCCGTTTACTCGGCGTGTACTCGGCAACCTTCAAGCGGAAGCCCAGCGGGGGTGTCGGCCACGACCTGACTAACTACTCAAGTCTCTCGTCCAGGTTTATCGCCTATTTGGGTTCCATCCGTGGGGAGATCCGGCCGGGGTGTCGCTCACGGCCCCAAACGATGTGTACAGGGTTCCCGAGTCATCAAACGGGCAACCGGTACACCGTGCCACGTACCTGTCGCATCACAACCCACCCCGAGGGTCAGCGTTGTGCACGACCTCCAGTAAGCTATAAACACCAGAAACTAGTTGCAACTCCTGGACAGAGATCGAGGGTAATTAATAAGCCGAGAGGGTCCATTGGTTTCGGGCCCAATGCATGGTAGTAACTGCAACTCGAACCACACATACAGATCTCAGGTCCTATGGACGATTCCAATGAAACAACCCACCATGTACTCCTACATGGCCTTTCATCGATACCTTTACCAAGCGTATTCCACACTTCCCTCTCTTTATCGGTATGATCATTTCACTCTGATCCATCACCCAGATGAATCAGACCAGACACAACTCTAAGCATAGCAGGCAACATAAACAAATAGCATGGTGGATCACACATCACATGGCTCAATCAACTCCTACACATGCTTGTGGGTTTCAACTATTTACTGTGGCAATGACAGGTCATGCAAGGGAGTAGGGTTCATCTACCGCAGCAAGTAGCAGTTCACACGCTGTTGCCTTAATGCAGTAAAAGAGAGCAGGAGCGAGAAGATTGGGTTTGTATCGGAATGATCAATGATTGCTTGCCTGACAAGGTAGTTGTCGGGTACTGCTCTTCAGCTGAGTAAGCAGCAGTATCCTCGGGAGCAGGACCTAACACAGGGAATATCGACGATACAATCATTAACAAACAAATGCAACAATATGATGCATGGTCATGACATGGCAAGATGCATGTGTGTTGGCTAATGCAACTAAAACCAGAAGGGCTTGAACCTATTTGAATCAAAGATTCAAATTGAAGTTCAAACTATTATTTAAATAAGTGCATTTTCATGTTTTTGATGCATACAGCAAGTTAACTTGTTCAAACATGCATGAAACCAGTGCCATTGGAAAGATTGGATTTTTCTGATCATTTTTCATATATAAATCTTTCCCATCTGAGCTATGGTTGATTTTATATGATTTTTAGAAGTTTTGGGTATTTTCTGGAATTTCCTGAATTATTTTAAATCTAAAAATCCCAGAAAAACCTTTACTGCGTCAGCATGACATCATGCTGACGTCAGGCAGTCAACAGGGCCAGTCCAAGTCAAACCTGACCAGTGGGACCCACTGGTCAGTGTCACAGTTAACTAATTAACTAATTAGAATTAAATTAACACCTAAACTAGGTTTGACTTGCGGGCAGGGCCCACATGTCAATGACCCAGGGGGGTCAAACCCGTGGTCAAACAGGTCCAACTCGCCGGCGTTTAGCCGCCGGCGAGGACAAACACGGCGGCGTGCTTTGGAAAACGCCTACGGTGCACGGCTCGAGCTGCGGTTAGGTGCGTTGGAAAGCCCTTGCTGTTGCGCGTCGGATGGTGGTGGTCGCCGGACCTGGGGTGGCCGGAGACGACGGCAACGAGCTCGACGGCGGCGACCGGCGTCGGGCGTGTGTGGAGATGCGGCTGCAGGGGCCTAGGCGATGCGTGCGTAGCACCTTTCGCATCTACGTGCTGCGGTGAGTGTGTTGGACGGGTGCCAGTGACCAAATGGTCACCGGAGCATCACCGGCGGCGAGCACCGCGGCGGTGCGTGCGGTTGAGCTTTGTGCAGTGCGTTCCAGGGCAAAAGAGAGCCAACGGAGAGGGGGAGGAGGAAGCTAGGCTCACAGGGGTTGCAGCAAGCGCCGGAGCGAGCTCGGAGGTGGTCGGAGCTGAGCGGAACGGCGAGAGGGATCTCCGGGGCCGGAGTTGGGGAAGAAGAGGTCGGGGGTGTCTCCAGGGCGGGCGAGCGCTCGGGGCTCGGCCTGTTCGAAGCAGTCGAGGACGGCGAAGACGATGGACACCAAGGCGGGGCTCAGGGACGACGGTGGACGCGGCTTCTACGACGGTGCGAACACGGCGGCGTCGGCCATGGCGCGGGGAGAGCGAGGGAGAGGAACTGGGGGGAGGTGGAGGTGTCTGCGAGGTCGGGGAGGACGTGGACGACCGAACCATCCCTCCAGGACGGCGAGAGAATGAAGCAGGGCGGCGGGCAGCTGCGTGGCGCGCGGCGCGGTCGCCATCGAGCACCTGCCTGCCTGCCTGGCCGAGCCAAGCAGCTCGCTGAAGCGGCAGCTGGGCTGGGCCGGCACGTGGGCCGGGTGCGGCGCCAGGTAAGTTTTTCTTTCTCCCTTTTTTTTCTATTTTCTTTTCTGTTTCATTTCTTTTGCAGATTTGTTCATTTAAATAAAATGTCAGAGCATTTTTGTAACTCATAACACTTGTCATACCTACTGTATATATTATGAACAGTAGGAAACATTATAGTTTATGATTATTTGAGCATTTAAAATATTTTATAGCATTTAAATGCCCAAATTCAAATACCATATGATTTAATCCAAAGCCCTAGATTGTCCTAGAAAATTGTGCACCATTTTTGGCAGAGGTTTGAGACCAAGGCAGAAATGATGAACATTTTTGAAGGGCATTTTGGGTACATTGGAAAATATTTTAGCAAACCCTAGTTGTTAGGAGAGGGGTGCTTGGGTTTCTGCTAATCCCATTTCAATTTTCTTTGAAAGTAGACATGATGCACACTCTAGTTTGGTCCTAATGCAAGTGCTAGCTAGGGATGTGACAAAACTTGAAATGGGAATGACAGAAACCCCAGCACCCCTCTTCTAACAACTAGGGTTTGATAAAATCTTTTTCAATGTACCCAAAATTCCCTTCAAAAATGTTCATCATTTCTGCCTTGGTCTTAAACCTCTGCCAAAAATGGTGCACAATTTTCTAGGACATCCAAGGTCTCTGGATTAATTCATATGGTATTTGTATTTGGGCATTTAAATGCTATAAAATATTTTGTGTGCCCAAATAATCATAAACTAAAATGTTCCATACTGTTCATATTATATACAGTGGGCATGACTAGTTCTATGAGCTATAAAAATGTTCTAGCATTTTTATTAATTCAACAAAGTTGCAAAAGAAATGAAACAGAAAGTAAATAGAAAAAAAGGAAGAAGCAGACTTACCTGAGCCCACTTACCTGCTGGCCCAGATGGCCCAGCCCACCAGGGGCACGCCCGTGTTCTTCACCGTGCCGGCGCACGAAGCAGCTCGGTGGCGAGCGCCGCCGATGCGCCTGTCAGGACCCCGATCCTAAGTCACACCGATCTAGCTGTAACACGTCATATCACTTTGCGGCCTCACGCACGATAACCCCACGGGTGCCACCTTACCTGGCCCGGGACCGTTTGCGCATCTTGGCACATGTATATGACAGTGTCGCTAGCATCCATATGACAGAGAACCCGGGCCGACATGGCTAGTTATAAACCAAAAGTGGCACTAGATTACAGAGACACGCATCCATGACCCAGCAACGAACGTGTCGGTCATCAACGTATGAACCCAAGTTGTAGCAAGCTACATGGACTTAAAGGAACAATGCGTGACATTTCCCCTAAGGGACAGACACAGGAACGAAGAAGGACACATGCCGGCCAGCCTACGTGTTCCGAGCAGTAGCAAGCTACCAAGGCTCATTGGAATCACTAGGAGGCATTTCCCTGTAAGGTAGGCTACCAAAGGAAAAGCACTAGGTGTCGGATCCCTCACATACCAAGCATTTCAACCATACATACAATATGCTCAATATGTGCAAATACAACATTGCATCACAACAGAACTCTATGACTCAAAGTACTTTATTTAAGAGGCTCCAAGAGCCATACATAACATATCCATACAGGTAGGGGTCACATGACCCAACATTCAAGTCATACAGTCATACAAACAAAAGCGGAAAGCTACATGTCTGAGAACAGACAACTTAGAAAATAAAACAGGCTTGGTGTAGCCTGACTATCTACAAGGCCCTTCACAAGCTCCAGATCTCCGTCTGGGTGTCAAGCTACTCGTCGATGTCAACGTCTATGTAGAACCCCTCAGCAGGGGCAGGGTTCTCCTCTGCAACAGGTATTAAGCAAACATGAGTACAAAGGTACCCAGCAAGTCTTACAGCAGAACCTATCATACATGCAACATTATCAAAGGGGGGTAGTGGAGTTCATAGCAGAAAGCCAGCTTTGACTCTTGGTTAACCTATACTACAACTCTCAACAGATTGCAAGATGTTAATACGAACACGAGTCCTCTACTCACCACAACAATACACTACCGAGGATCCTCTTCCGTCATCCTACGGAAGGGCCATCCACGGCACTCACACTTATCTTGAGGCTTTTAGTAGTATCCATCAACTTGTCTATGAACTGTAAGAGTAACCAAGTAGTCCGTACCGCGAACAACGGCTATTCGAAAAGATTGATAACCCTGCAGGGGTGTACCTCTTCACACACGCTCCCACCACTTATCGCCGTTTACTCAACATGTACTCGGCAACCTTCAAGCGGAAGCCGAGCGAGGGTGTCGGCCACGACCTGACTAACTACACAAGTCTCTCGTCCAGGTTTATCGCCTATTTGGGTTCCATCCGTGGGGAGATCCGGCCGGGGTGTCGCTCACGGCCCCAAACGATGTGTACAGGGTTCCCGAGTCACCAAACGGGCAACCGGTACACCGTGCCACGTACCTGTCGCATCACAACCCACCCCGAGGGTCAGCACTGTGCACGACCTCCAGTAAACTATAAACACCAGAAACTAGTTGCAACTCCTGGACAGAGATCGAGGGTAATTAATAAGCCGAGAGGGTCAATTAAGGATCCCAATGTGTGGTAGTAACTGTAACTTGAACCACACATACAGATCTCGGGTCCTATGGACGATTCCAATGAAACAACCCACCATGTACTCCTACATGGCCTTTCATCGATACCTTTACCAAGCGTATTCCACACTTCCTTCTCTTTATCGGTACGATCATTTCACTCTGATCCATCACCCAGATGAACCAGACCAGACACAACTCTAAGCATAGCAGGCAACATAAACAAATAGCATGGTGGATCACACATCACATGGCTCAATCAACTCCTACACATGCTAGTGGGTTTCAACTATTTACTGTGGCAATGACAGGTCATGCAAGGGAATAGGGTTCAACTACCGCAGCAAGTAGCAGTTCACACGCTGTTGCCTTAATGCAGTAAAAGAGAGCAGGAGCGAGAAGATTGGGTTTGTATCGGAATGATCAATGATTGCTTGCCTGACAAAGTGGTTGTCGGGTACTGCTCTTCAACTGGATATGCAGCAGTATCCTCGGGAGCAGGACCTAACACAAAGAATACCGGCGATACAATCATTAAACAAACAAATGCAACAATATGATGCATGCTCATGACATGGCAAGATGCATGTGTTTTGGGCTAATGCAACTATAACCAGAAGGGTTTGAGCCTATTTGAATAAAAGATTCAAATTGGCACTTTAGCTATTATTTAAATAAGTGCATTATAGTGTTTTAATGTATACAGCAAGGTTAACTTGCTCAAACATGCATGAAACCAGTGCCATTGGAAAGATTGGATTTTTTTGATCATTTTTCATATATAAATATTTTCCATCTGAGCTACTGTTGAATTTATATGATTTTTTGAAGTTTAGGCATTTTCTGGAATTTCCTGAATTATTTTTAAATCTAAAAATCCCAGAAAATCCTTTACTGCGTCAGCATGACATCATGCTGACGTCAGTCAGTCAACAGGGTGGCCCAAGTCAAACCTGACCAGTGGGACCCATTGGTCAGTGTCACAGTTAACTAATTAACTAATTCGAATTAAATTAACACCTAATCTAGGTTTGACTTGCAGGCAGGGCCCACATGTCAGTGACCCAGGGGGGTCAAACCCATGGTCAAACAGGTCCAACTCGCCGGCGTTTAGCCGCCGGCGAGGCCAAACATGGCGGTGAGATGCGGGTTTTGTGCTCCGGCTGCCAAAACGACGGCGGAGCACACCTACGGGTAGCTGGAGGCAAGCCGCATCGAGTGGAGGTGGTGGCTGGCCTCGGGGTCGCCGGAGATGACGCCGGCGACGAGTCCAGCGGCTGCCGGAGTTCGCCGAAGTCGAAACGATGATGCTGTGCTCGTAGAGGAGCGTGAAGTGGTCCTACAGCACCTACGCGTGACGGTGAAGCTGATAGGCATGGTGGCCGAACCAATGGATGGCCGGAGCCTCGTCGACGACGAGCTCTGCGGCGGTGCGTGCAGGTGAGCTTCGTGCGGTGCGTTCCAGGGTAGTAGAGATCCAACGGAGAGGGGGAGGACGAAGCTGGGCTCACAGGGGTTGCGGCAGACGCCGGAGCGAGCTTGGAGGTGGTCGGAGCTGAGCGGGATGGCGAGGGGGATCTCCGTGGCCGGAGTTGGGGAAGAAGGGGTCGGGGGCGTCTCCTGGGCGGGGGAGCGCTTGGGGCTCGGCCTGTTCGAAGTAGTCGAGGGCGGCGGAGATGACGGACACGGCGACGGGGATGAGGGACGACGGTGGGCGCGGCTACTACGACGGTGCGAGCACGGCGGCGTCGGCCATGGTGCGGGGAGGGCGAAGGAGAGGAGCTGGGGAGAGTGGGGGGTGTCTACGAGGTCGGGGGCGAGGTGTACGACCGATCCAGGCCTCCAGGGCGGCGAGGGGAGGAAGCAGGGTGGCGGGCAGTTGCGTGGCGCGTGCTGCGGCCGCCGTCGAGCACCTGCCTGCCTGCCTGGCCGAGCCAAGCAGCTCGCTGGAGCGGCAGCTGGGCTGGGCCGGCAGGTGGGCCGGGTGGGGCGCCAGGTAACTCCTTTCCTCTCTCCTTTTTCTATTTCTTTTTCTGTTTCATTTCTTTTGCAACTTTGTTTAATTAATAAAAATGCCAGAACATTTTTATAACTCATAAAATTTGTCATGCCCACTGTATATAATATGAACAGCATGGAACATTATAGTTTATGATTATTTGAGCATTTAAAATATTTTATAGCATTTAAATGCCCAAATACAAATACCATATGATTTAATCCAGAGACCTTGGATGTCCTAGAAAATTGTGCACCATTTTTGGCAGAGGTTTAAGACCAAGGCAGAAATGATGGACATTTTTGAAGGGCATTTTGGGTACATTGGAAAAGATTTTATCAAACCTCAGTTGTTAGAAGAGGGGTGCTGGGGTTTCTGTCATTCCCATTTCAAGTTTCTTTGATAAGTAAACATGATGCACACTCTAGCTAGTCCTAGTGCAAGTACTAAACTAGGGATGTGACAACTCACCCCCTCTTAATAGAATCACGTCCCGAGATTCGGGTTCCTCCGGAAAGAGGGTGGGGTACTCAAGTCGAAGACGATCCTCCCTTTCCCAAGTAGCTTCACTCTCGGAATGATGTGACCATTGAACCTTAAGAAACTTGATATTGTGGCGTCGAGTGGTGCGCTCGGTTTGATCAAGAATATGAACGGGGTATTCTCGATATGTGAGATTGTCCTGGAGATCAAGCGTTTCGTGGTCCACTCCGCGGATAGGATCCGAGAGGCAACGCGTGAGTTGAGAAACGTGGAACACGTCATGAACTCTGGATAGGTGCGGAGGTAGTTCCAATTGGTAGGCAACTTCTCCTCGTTTGGCAAGAATGCGAAAAGGACCGATGTAACAAGGGGCCAATTTGCCTTTGATACCGAAACGATGGGTTCCCATAAGAAGGGTAACCCGAAGGTAAGCCTTATCGCCGACTTAAAAAGTCACAGCCTTATGATGACTATCATATTGGCTCTTCTGGCGAGACTGGGCTGTTTTCAATCTCTCACGAACGATGTGAACTTGCTCTTCTGCTTCCTGGATCATATCTGGGCCAAAGAATTGTCTTTCCCCGGTTTCTGACCAGTTAAGAGGTGTTCGACACCTTCGTCCATATAGAACTTCGAAGGGGGCTTTGCCCAAGTTGGCTTGATAACTATTGTTATAAGCGAATTCGGCAAATGGAAGACACTTTTCCCATTCCATACCGAAAGAAATGACAGAGGCTCGAAGCATGTCTTCCAGAATTTGATTGACTCGTTCCACTTGACCACTTGACTGCGGATGGAAGGCAGTACTAAAGGAGAGATGAGTTCCCATAGCATTCTGGAAACTTTCCCAAAATCGTGAAGTGAAAAGACTTCCACGGTCTGAGTTAATCTCCAACGGCACACCATGAAGTGATACTATCCGAGAGATATACAAGTCTGCTAACTAGCTAGCGGTAATACTCTCTCGAACAGGCAGGAAATGAGCTACTTTAGAGAGGCGGTCGATAACGACGAAGATAGCATTATTCCCTTTCCTGGTCCTGGGAAACCCGGTAATGAAGTCCATACCGACTTTGTCCCATTTCCATTCAGGAATAGCTAAAGGTTGAAGGGTGCCAGCAGGCCGTTGATGCTCTACTTTGACTCGACGATAAACGTCGCAGTTAGCAATGAATTGAGCGATTTCTCTCCTCATCATAGTCCACCAGAATCTCTGACGTAAATCCTGATACATTTTGGTACTACCGGGATGAATTGTGAGAGGAGATTCATGAGCCCCTTTAAGAATCATCTGTCGCGGTTGTTGTTTCTTGGGTACCACCAAGCGGTTCTCGAAGTACACAACACCTCGATCATCCATAGAGAAACTTCTAGCAACTCCGCTAGCAATGTTCTCCTTGATCCGAGATATGCCTTTATCATACCGCTGGGAAACTATGACTTGATCCATAAGGGTAGGTTTCGCCACCAAGGTGAAAAGGAATCCTCGAGGAACAATGTGAAGGTTAATCTTACGGAATTCCTCGTGGAGAAGTGGTTGACCTTGTTGTAACATTAAGTTGTTACAATAAGACTTACGACTTAGCGCATCAGCCATGACATTGGCCTTTCCAGGTGTATAGGTGATTCCTAAGTCGTAGTCTGTGAGCAACTCAACCCAACGTCTTTGCCTGAGATTCAGATCCGGTTGGGTGAAGATATACTGCCCACTTTGATGATCAGTGAAGATTTCACAGCGATTACCAAGGAGGTAATGTCGCCATGTTTTGAGTGCATGGACTACAGCTGCAAGCTCTAAATCATGAGTAGAATAGTTATCCTCATGTGGACTCAACTGTCGAGATGCGTATGCAATCACTTGACGATCTTGCATGAGTATGCAACCTAGTCCTTGTCGCGAGGCGTCGCAGTAGATAATAAAATCCTTGGAAAAGTCTGGTGGTACCAGTACAGGTGCAGATGTCAGGTGTCTTTTCAGTTCCTGAAAACTGGACTCGCATTGTGGGGTCCACTCAAACTTTTTATCTTTCTTGAGGAGTTCAGTTAGAGGTTTAGCAACCTTGGAGAAATTTTCGATGAAGCGTCGGCAATAGCTCGCTAAGCCAAGAAAACTCCTAACTTGCTTGACCGATTCAGGGGGAGTCCAATCAAGGACGGCTTGAACTCGCTCGGGATTGACAGCAATACCCTTGCCAGAGATCACATGACCTAGATAGGTTACTTCCGGCAACCAAAATTCACATTTAGAGAATTTGGCATAAAGGTGGTGCTCTCGAAGTTTCGTCAATACCAGCCTTAAATGCTCGGCATGATCTTCCTTGTTCTTGGAATAGATGAGTATATCATCGAGGTATACCACGACGAATTTATCCAAGTACTCCATGAAAATAGAATTCATTAACCGGGAAAAGGTAGCTGGGGCATTGGTTAACCCGAAGGACATGACGGTGTACTCATATTGGCCATAACGAGTAACAGAAGCCGTTTTAGGAATGTCCCTGTTCTTGATTTTGATTTGATGGTAACCCAACCTCAAATCCATCTTAGAGAAGACTGAGGATCCAGCGAGCTGATCATACTGGTCGTTGATCGTGGGAAGCGGATACTTGTTCTTTATGGTGACCAGATTGACAGGTCGGTAATCTACAACCATCCGCTCTGTTCCATCCTTCTTCTTGACGAAGAGGACGGGGCAAGCCCAAGGGGAAGAACTAGGACGGATGAAACCTTTTTGCAAGGATGCATCGAGTTGTTTCTTTAGCTCAGCTAATTCTAGTGGTGCCATCTTATAAGGTCTCATAGAGATTGGGACAGTTCCAGGGATAAGATCTATCACGAACTCGACATCTCTGTCAGGTGGAATTCCTGGCAGTTCTTCTGGAAAAACATCCGGAAAGTTACGGACTACCGGGATATCTTCGAGTTCGGGTAGAGGGCTGGCATTAAGAGAGTAGAGCTGACGCTCAGCCATTCGGGTCAAGACATTGACTATCTTGCCGGATGGGTGTGTAAGTTGAACAGTCCTAGTATAGCAATCAATCTTGGCGTAATGAGTTGTCATCCAATCCATACCCAAAATGATGTTTATGTCCGAGGACTTGAGAGCGATTAAAGATGCTAGGAAAACAAGTCTATCGACAAGGATTTCATTTCCATGGCTTACCCTAGAGGTTTGCCAGTTTGAACCAGGAGTTTGAATAAGCATGGAAGTAGGCTTGTCACAGAAAGTCATGTTGTGCATTCGAGCATAGCTCTCAGATATGAACGAATGGGATGCTCCAGTATCGAAAAGAACAGATGCTGGATGGCAGTTAACGAGAAGCGTACCAAGGACGACGTTAGGATCCTCATAAGCTTCCTCAGCACAGACGTAGTTGACATGACCACGTGCAGTGAGGATTGGCTTGACATAATTCACCTTGCCGGTTGGCTTACCACGGCCAACGGGTTTTCCTGGTTGGTTCTGAGGACACTCACGCATGTAGTGCCCTGGTTCTCCACACTTGAAGCATGTCACAGTGCTAGTGCGTGGAGCAAAGTTGGAAGGTGGTCCTCCATAGGTCTTAGCAGGTGCAAACTGTTGAGTTGGGCGAGGGGCCTCATAGGATGGCCTCGGTGTGTACTTGGGCGGCAGAGCAGTGTTAGGAACCCACACACGGCGCTTGTGAGAGCCAGAGCCGGATGAGGAACCAAAGTCTCGAGTATGCTTGCGTGTGGCCTCGAAGTCGGTCTGGCCCGTTTCAGCACTGATAGCCTTGTTTACCAGCTTATGGAAGGAAGTGCACTCGTGCAGACGTAGATATCGGCGGAGTTCAGGGCTGAGTCCCTTGCGGAACCTTGCCTGCTTCTTGGCATCGGTGGATACTTCCTCAGGTGCATAGCGTGCCAAGTTGCCAAACTCGCGACTATAGCCATCCACAGTTAACCGGCCCTGGGTGAAATTGCAGAATTCCTCCCGCTTGCGATCCATGAGACCTTCCGGAATGTGATGTTCACGGAATACCTCACTGAACTCAACCCAAGTAGTGATTTGGCCAGCAGGACGCATAGCTTCAAAGTTTTCCCACCAAAGACTGGCAGGGCCCTCAAGATGGTAGGCGGCATAGGTAACCTTGTCAGCTTCGGCCACACGGGCAGAGTGTAGCTTATGGGTGATGCTACGTAGCCAGTCATACGCATCGAGAGGTTCAGTGGAGTGATGGAACTTCGGTGGGCACATCTTGATAAAGTCATTGATTGACACCACGTCATTCCTCTGACGGAACCTAGTGTTCTGCTCTATGCGTTCCAGCAGACGGTTGGTCTCTCTCTTGTTCCGTTCTGCCTCGAGCATAACTTCCGCCAAGGAGGGTGGCTGGGGCAGATTCCCATCTCTAGCCCCACTAGCCTCACCCTGCTCCTGAGCAGCAAGAGTGTTGCGAGTGTTGACCATCCTAGGAAAACAAAACAACGGTTTAGACAAGGATGGCAAAAATTTGACATAGAATTGCAGAATGTAATGGATGACACGGAATGCAGAGATGTTCATCCGTACGACATGGTAATATAGAAACTGCTATATATACACCAGTGGTCATACACACCATACATAGTGTAGTACAAGCCAAGGCTAAAGTACAACTGCGGTGAAAGACGATACATCCCATCAGAGGCATTCCAAGCTCCTATACATTATTTAACTACACCTCCGTAACTCAGTACACTCTAAGTCATATTCCACAAGACGCGGAGGACTGTGGGAATACAACTACTACAATACTACTACTGCCACGGTCTAGCTCAGACATTCCCGTAGTAATCTTCGTAAAGATTACCACCGTAGCCTGGAAGTGGAACAGACGGATCTTGAAACTCGCGAGCGCTCGAAGGCTGTGGACCATAGGGACATGGATGTGGTCTCGGTCCCGATGCTGGTGGTAACCGACGCCCGCGTGGAGGTGTAATACCCCCAACGTCACGCCAATCCACGCGGTCAGGCAGACGAGTCCGCACGGGGTACAAATCCCGCATGTCCAGATATCCGGCGTGCACAGCAGGTGCAAGCCATGTAAAAGTAGTCCAGTGGGCGGCTCGATTGTTATACAGCTCCATTTGGAGGGCTCAAACCTCATGGTCCTTATCCTCCAGCATCTGAACAGTAGTCTGAAGCAGTGGCTCTTCATGAGCAGCATCAGTATACAGACTAGTGTAGTAGCCTTCCTCTCCGGGAAGTGAGGCTGGCATGTAACAGAACTCAGTGTTCAGCAACAGGGTATGCCTAGCCCGGAGAATGGTCATCATCGAATAGGCGGCATCCTGCACTGCCATCTCGATGGTAACCCCGAGTCCATAAGACCAATGGATGGGGTCGTTAGCTCCGGGATATGAGGGGTATATCCGGACTGTGCAGAAATTCTGACTCTGATTGAAATCCCGGTACTGTTCCTCCACGGTGTACTCAGGATACCAGCGATAACCGGTCTCATTTAGCACACAGACTAGCATGGCCGTGTGACCGGGCACATTAATGCACCGAGTCAAACGAACCACTTCGTGAGGGGTGCGGCCAGACATCTGAAACACGAAATAATGCAAAGGCATTAGTGTTTCTAGAAGAAATCGGGCAGCATAACAACTGTAAATGCTCAAACAAAGATTTGAGACATCATACAAATGATAGCATAGCCACTCAACAATTCCATATCAAGGTTCCGGGTCCAACAATCATCATACTAAAAGGATAGAAACTGAACTGAGGCTTGAAACCAACAATCCTAAGAGTCTACGGATTAGTAACACGTGAACCTAGAAAGGATAAGAGGCCTAGTCCTAAATCCCCGTAGAAAGAATAGACTGACTCAGATCAGAAGGGCATAAGGTAAAGGAGTAAAAAGAGCCTTACGTTCCCTTCCACAATCAATTCCCCTACATATAACTAAGAATTTTTCTAGACTCAACATCGACCAGTTTGGCTTGAGAAACCTACAGGCAGTCCAGCTCTGATGCCAACGCTGTCAGGACCCCGATCCTAAGTCACACCGATCTAGTTGTAACACGTCATATCACTTTGCGGCCTCACGCACGGTAACCCCACGGGTGCCACCTTACCTGGCCCGGGACCGTTTGCGCATCTTGGCACACGTATATGACAGTGTCGCTAGCATCCATATGACAGAGAACCCGGGCCGACATGGCTAGTTATAAACCAAAAGTGGCACTAGATTACAGAGACATGCATCCATGACCCAGCAACGAACGTGTCGGTCATCAACGTATGAACCCAAGTCGTAGCAAGCTACATGGACTTAAAGGAACAACGCGTGACATTTCCCCTAAGGGACAGACACAGGAACGAAGAAGGACACATGCCAGCCAGCCTACGTGTTCCGAGCAGTAGCAAGCTACCAAGGCTCATTGGAATCACTAGGAGGCATTTCCTTGTAAGGTAGGCTACCAAAGGAAAACAACTAGGTGTCGGATCCCACACATACCAAGCATTTCAACCATAGACACAATATGTTCAATATGTGCAAATACAACATTGCATCACAACAGAACTCTATGACTCAAAGTACTTTATTTAAGAGGCTCCAAGAGCCATACATAACATATCCATACAGGTAGGGGTCACATGACCCAACATTCAAGTCATACAGTCATACAAACAAAAGCGGAAGCTACATGTCTGAGTATAGACAACTTAGAAAATAAAACAGGCTTGGTGTAGCCTGACTATCTACAGGGCCCCTCACAAGCTCCAGATCTCCGTCTGGGTGTCAAGCTACTCGTCGACGTCAACGTCTATGTAGAACCCCTCAGCAGGGGCAGGGTTCTCCTCTGCAACAGGTATTAAGCAAACATGAGTACAAAGGTACTCAGCAAGTCTTACAGCAGAACCTATCATACATGCAACATTATCAAAGGGGGGTAGTGGAGTTCATAGCAGAAAGCCAGCTTTGACTCTTGGCTAACCTATACTACAACTCTCAATAGATTGCAAGATGTTAATACGAACACGAGTCCTCTACTCACCACAACAATACACTACCGAGGATCCTCTTCCGTCATCCTACGGAAGGGCCATCCACGGCACTCACACTTATCTTGAGGCTTTTAGTAGTATCCATCAACTTGTCTATGAACTGTAAGAGTAACCAAGTAGTCCGTACCGCGAACAACGGCTATTCGAAAAGATTGATAACCCTGCAGGGGTCTACCTCTTCACACGCGCTCCCACCACTTATCGCCATTTACTCGACATGTACTCGACAACCTTCAAGCGGAAGCCCAGCGAGGGTGTCGGCCACGACCTGACTAACTACACAAGTCTCTCGTCCAGGTTTATCGCCTATTTGGGTTCCATCCATGGGGAGATCCGGCCGGGGTGTCGCTCACGGCCCCAAACGATGTGTACAGGGTTCCTGAGTCACCAAACGGGCAACCGGTACACCGTGCCATGTACCTGTCGCATCACAACCCACCCTGAGGGTCAGCGCTGTGCACGACCTCCAGTAAACTATAAACACCAGAAACTAGTTGCAACTCCTGGACAGAGATCGAGGGTAATTAATAAGCCGAGAGGGTCAATTAAGGATCCCAATGTGTGGTAGTAACTGTAACTTGAACCACACATACAGATCTCGGGTCCTATGGACGATTCCAATGAAACAACCCACCATGTACTCCTACATGGCCTTTCATCGATACCTTTACCAAGCGTATTCCACACTTCTCTTTATCGGTACGATCATTTCACTCTGATCCATCACCCAGATGAACCAGACCAGACACAACTCTAAGCATAGCAGGCAACATAAACAAATAGCATGGTGGATCACACATCACATGGCTCAATCAACTCCTACACATGCTAGTGGGTTTCAACTATTTATTGTGGCAATGACAGGTCATGCAAGGGAATAGGGTTCAACTACCGCAGCAAGTAGCAGTTCACACGTTGTTGCCTTAATGCAGTAAAAGAGAGCAGGAGCGAGAAGATTGGGTTTGTATCGGAATGATCAATGGTTTCTTGCCTGACAAAGTGGTTGTCGGGTACTGCTCTTCAACTGGATATGCAGCAGTATCCTCGGGAGCAGGACCTAACACAGAGAATACCGGCGAGACAATCATTAAACAAACAAATGCAACAATATGATGCATGCTCATGACATGGCAAGATGCATGTGTTTTGGGCTAATGCAACTATAACCAGAAGGGTTTGAGCCTATTTGAATCAAAGATTCAAATTGGCACTTTAGGTATTATTTAAATAAGTGCATTATCATCTTTTAATCTATACAGCAAGGTTAACTTGCTCAAACATGCATAAAACCGGCGCCATTGGAAAGATTGGATTTTTCTGATCATTTTTCATATATAAATCTTTTCCATCTGAGCTACTGTTGAATTTATATGATTTTTTGAAGTTTAGGTATTTTCTGGAATTTCCTAAATTATTTTTAAATCTAAAAATCCCAGAAATTCCTTTACTGCGTCAGCATGACATCATGCTGACGTCAGTCAGTCAACAGGGCGGCCCAAGTCAAACCTGACCAGTGGGACCCACGGGTCAGTGTCACAGTTAACAAATTAACTAATTCGAATTAAATTAACACCTAAACTAGGTTTGACTTGCAGGCACGTCCCACATGTCAGTGACCCAGGGGGTCAAACCCGTGGTCAAACAGGTCCAACTCGCCGGCGTTTAGCCGCCGGCGAGGCCAAACACGGCGGTGAGGTGCGGGTTTCGTGCTCCGGCTGCCAAAACGACGGCGGAGCACACCTACGGGTAGCTGGAGGCAAACCGCATCGAGTGGAGGTGGTGGCTGGCCTCGGGGTCGCCGGAGATGACGTCGGCGACGAGTCCAGCGGATGCCGGAGTTCGGCAAAGTCGAAAACGATGGTGCGGTGCTCGTAGAGGAGCGTGAAGTGGTCCTACAACACCTACGCGTGACGGTGAAGCTGATAGGCACGGTGGCCGGACCAATGGCTGGCCGGAGCCTCGTCGGCGACGAGCTCCGCGGCGGTGCGTGCAGGTGAGCTTCGTGCGGTGCGTTCCAGGGTAGTAGAGAGCCAACGGAGAGGGGGAGGACGAAGCTGGGCTCACAGGGGTTGCGGCAGATGCCGGAGCAAGCTTGGGGGTGGTCGGAGCTGAGCGGGACGGCGAGGGGGATCTCCGCGGCCGGAGTTGGGGAAGAAGGGGTCGGGGGCGTCTCCAGGGCGGGCGAGCGCTCGGGGCTCGGCCTGTTCGAAGTAGTCGAGGGCGGCGGAGACGACGGACACGGCGACGGGGCTCAGGGACGATGGTGGGCGCGGCTACTACGACGGTGCAAGCACGACGGCGTCGGCCATGGTGCGGGGAGGGCGAAGGAGAGGAGCTGGGGAGAGCGGGGGGTGTCTGCGAGGTCGGGGGCGAGGTCTACGACCGATCCAGGCCTCCAAGGCGGCGAGGGGAGGAAGCAGGGCGGCGGGCAGCTGCGTGGCGCGTGCTGCGGCCGCCGTCGAGCACCTGCCTGCCTGCCTGGCCGAGCCAAGCAGCTCGCTGGAGTGGCAGCTGGGCTGTGCCGGCAGGTGGGCCGGGTGGGGCGCCATGTAACTCCTTTCCTCTCTCCTTTTTCTATTTCTTTTTCTGTTTCATTTCTTTTGCAGCTTTGTTTAATTAATAAAAATGCCAGAACATTTTTATAACTCATAAAATTTGTCATGCCCACTGTATATAATATGAACAGCATGGAACATTATAGTTTATGATTATTTGAGCATTTAAAATATTTTATAGCATTTAAATGCCCAAATACAAATACCATATGATTTAATCCAGAGACCTTGGATGTCCTAGAAAATTGTGCACCATTTTTGGCAGAGGTTTAAGAACAAGGCAGAAATGATGGACATTTTTGAAGAGCATTTTGGGTACATTGGAAAAGATTTTATCAAACCCCAGTTGTTAGAAGAGGGGTGCTGGGGTTTCTGTCATTCCCATTTCAAGTTTCTTTGATAAGTAAACATGATGCACACTCTAGCTAGTCCTAGTGCAAGTACTAAACTAGGGATGTGACAGCGCCGGCCACCTCCTGCCTGCATGGCTGCTCCCTCGACACCCTGGACGCCCCTAGGTGACGCCACGCACCCCCTGGCGCCTCTCTCACTCTCCCCCGTGTCTTCCCCCTCCTCTCTCCCCTCCGCCGAGCTCCACCGAGCGAGCTCGTCGCCGCCGATCGCTGCCACCGCGCCCTAAGCCACTCCCTCGCCTCCTCGAGGCACCATTAGCTCCGCCGCATCGCCCTGAAGCTCCCCACCGACGCACACGACGCCAGAAGTCCTACAACACCCTCCCCGCCGTCGTCTTCAACCTTCGGCACCGGAGATCGCCGCCGCCCGTACGTCGCCGTCCGACCTCCCCCAAGCTTGCTTCGACGCCCTCTGCGACCGCTGTGAGCTCATGCTTCGAATCCCCCTCTCCCCGGGCTCGATTACGCCTTGTAGTCGCCGCCCCCTTGCTGACCGAAGCTCACCGCCGCCGGCCAACTCGCCGCCGTGGCCACAGGCACTGTGCCTCGCAGCCGAGCACGCAACTAGGATCAGTAGATCACCAGCAAGCTAACGCCACCCCTAACTCCTCCTCCCGTGCACCACAACGCCGTTCCGGCCAACTCCGTGCGAGCGCCGCCGCGGACGAGCTCATCACCGTCAACTCCGGCGACCAATCGACCAACAAGTGGCACCGTTGGATGCGGTGCATCACCAGGAGCACATAGGACCCATCCGCGCGACCAATGGTCGCCGGAACAAAGATTCCGGCGAGTCACCACCGTGCGAAATGGTTGCCGCCGGCCAAACTCCGGCGGGCTGACGTGTCCTGTTAATTAGGAGCTAATGATGTTTAGTTTAACCACCACAGTCACTGACAGTGGGCCCCACTGCATAGTAAAACCCAGTCAACTCCAGTTTTGACCGGGATTAGCCCAGAGACACTGACATGAGGGACCCACCAGTCAGGTTTGACCTGGATCAGGTCTGTTGACTTGCTGACGTCAGCATGCTGTCATGCTGATGTAGTAATGGATTTTTTTGGGATTATTTGATTTAAAAACAATTCAGGAAATTCCAGAAAATGCTTTAAACTTTAAAAAATCATATAAATTCAACAGTAGCTCAGATGGAAAAGATTTATATATGAAAATTGATCAGAAAAATCCAATCTTTCCAATGGCACTGGTTTCATGCATGTTTGAGCAAGTTAACCTTGCTGTATACATTAAAACATGATAATGCACTTAAATAATTAATAGTTTGGGTTTCAATTTGAATCTTTGATTCAAATGGGTTCAAATCCTTCTGTTTATAGATGCATTAGCCTAAAACACATGCATCTTGCCACATCATGAGCATGCATCATATTGTTGCATTTGTTTGCTTATTGATTGTATCGCCGATGTTCTCCGTGTTAGGTCCTGCTCCCGATGAAATTTCTGTGTATCCAACTAAAGAGCAGTACCCGACAACCACTCTGTCAGGAAAGCAATCATTGATCATTCCGATACAAACCCATCTTCTCGCTCCTGCTCTCTTTTACTGCATTAAGGCAACAACGTGTGAACTGCTACTTGCTGCGGTCGTTGAACCCTATTCCCTTGCATGACCTGTCATTGCCACAGTAAATAGTTGAAACCCACTAGCATGTGTAGGAGTTGTTTGAGCCATGTGATGTGTGATCCACCATGCTATTTGTTTATGTTGCCTGCTATGCTTAGAGTCGTGTCAGGTCTGGTTCATCTGGGTGATGGATCAGAGTGAAATGATCATATCGGTAAAAAGAGGGATGTGTGGAACACGTTTGGTAAAGGTATCGGGGCCATGTAGGAGTACGTGGTGGGTTGTTTCATTGGAACCGTCTACAGGATCTGAGTTCTGTATGTGTGATTCAAGTTACAGTTACTACCACGCATTGGGCTCCGGGCGTGTCACATCCCTAGCTCCTGTCTGCCTAGTGCTAGGTTGGCTGTGCATCATGTTTAAAATTTTGTTAACTTGAAATGGGGATTGTTCAAACCCTAGCACTTCAAATTCCAAATAGGTCCAGTCAAACCAAAATGCATTCAATGTTTCCAAAATGTTCCTAATATTTGTTGGATATTTTTGGCAAGGCTTTTGTAGCAAACCAAAAATAATGGACATTTCTGTGGAATATCTTGGGCATGGAATTTAATTTATTATTGTATTTGAATTTGGAACTATATTCATAATATATAGAATATATTATCAAATAACTTTGAAATATTTTATGTGCTTTTGGAAAAGTCCATCTAGCAACATAAATTTGTTCAGAGGAGTTTTTGGCATTGTTTGAAATTGTTTAAATTTCAAAACAGTGGCAAAAGAAAATAAAACAAAGAAAGAAAAATAGAAAACAGAAACTAAAATAGAAACAGAGAGAGAGAGGAAACTAACCTGGGCTTACCTCACCTAGCCTTCTCCTGTAGCAGCCAGTCCCAGCTCCTGAGCCGGCCCAGCCCACCAGGCCTCCCCACCGTCTTCAACCTCTGCCAGTAGGCAGAGGCGTGCCGACGCGCGCGCGCCCGAGCTCCACCTCCTGCTTCGCGCTGGAGGCCGCCTCTTCGCCCTGATCTGCGCCGCTGGAGACGCCTCGAGCCCCCCTTGCCTTTCCCCTCACTCTCTGCCTTCTCCCTCGTCCTTTCTCTCGCAACCACCGAACACCATCGCCGCCTCGCTCGCTGCCACCGCGGCCAAATCCACCGCCTCGCCCTTCTAGCATGCCCACGAGGTTCGCATCGTCCCTCTCTTCCTCCTCGCCAAGCCGCCCGACGCCGGAAGCCCCGAAACGCCGCCGTCTTCGTCTTCTTCAACCTTCGGCCGCCGTCGACCTCGCCGTCGATTCGCTACGTCCGGTGCCTCCCCGAGCCTCCTGAGACCCCCGTCGACCCCGCTGTGAGCTCCTCCGCCGTTTCCCCGTGTCCCCGTGGCCTGTAGCTCACCGTAGCCGTCGCCCCCTTCCTTACCGTCACCGGCCGCCGCTGAGCTTGTCGCCGTCGTAGCCACAGACGCGCAAGCCCGCAACTGAGCGCGTCACCGTGCTCGCCGAGCCCCCAGGAGCCCGTAGCACCACTTAGCTCACCTTCCCGTGCTCTGTAGCTCCTACCCCGTCGGTGTCCGAACTCCGGCGCCGCCGCGAGCTCGTTCCCGACGAGCTCCGGCCACCCCAGCTCCTCCCACTTGCGTGGATGGATGCGGGAGAGCACGGGCTCCCTTCTAGTGCCCTTAGCGTGCCCAGCCGCAGCCTACAACGCCGCCCCGATCAACTCCGGCGAGCCTCCGCCGCTATTTTGGTCGCCGGCGTTAAGCCGCCGACGTGGCTCACCTAGTTAGCTCTAATTACCCCACTAATCACCCTCACAGCCACTGACAGTGGGCCCGAGCCCTGGTCAAACCCCAGTCAGTGCTGGTTTTGACCGGAATTAGCCCATGTGTCACTGACGTGTGGACCCCACACGTCAGGTTTGACCCTGGCCGGTCAGTTGACCTGCTGACCTCATCCTGACGCAGTGCTGACGCAATAAAGCCTTTTTGGAATTTAAATAATTTAGAAAAGGTTTAGAAATTCCAGAAAATGCTTTAAACTTCTAAAATTCGTATAAAATCAACCGTAGCTCAGATGAAAATAATTTATATATGAAAATTGATCAGAAAAATCCAAGGAATCTGTTTATGGCATTTTCATGCATGTTTGAATAACTTACAGCCACTGTTTAGGACAATTTGAATAAATGGCATTTAAATAATCACATATGAAGTTTGAATTTGAACCTCTGGTTCAAACCAACTTCATTTAATTGTGTTGCTAGTTGCATTAGCTCAACCAACCGTATATTGCCATGTCATGATCATGCATCATATTGTCGCATTGCATTGATTGTGTTCTCTCTTGTTTGCCGGTGCTTGTCCCCTTTCAGTAGACGTGTTCCGACGATGTGATCGATGACACCGATGAAGACTCAATGTTATCTTCAGAAGTGCCAGGCAAGCAAAACCCCGTTGAGCATTCCGATACAATCCCACTCTCTCGCTCTTGCTCTCTCTTAATGCATTAGGACAAAAACGCTTCAACTGTTACCTGCTGCGGTAGTTGAACCCCTTTCCACTGCATGACCTGTCATTGCCACAGTAAATAGTTGAAACCCACTAGTATGAGTAGGAGTTGTTTGAGCCATGTTGTGCCTACTCATTCATGCTTTCTGGTTATGCCTGCAATTGCTTAGAGTTGAGTCAGGTCTGATTCATCGGGGATGAATTGGAATGGTGATGAACATGTCCTAATGTGTGTGAGCTAAGTGTGTGAACACGATTTGGTAAAGGTAGCGATGAGAGGCCATGTAGGAGTACATGGTGGGTTGTCTCATTGCAGCCGTCCTCAGGAACTGAGTTCTGTGTTGGTTGATCCATGACCAGTTACTACCACACATTGGGCCCGAAACCAATGGACCCTCTCGACTTATTAATCAACATGATCTCTGTCCAGGAGTTTCCACTAGTTTCTGGTGTTTGTAGTTTACTGGAGGTCGTGCGCAGTGCTGACCCTCGGGGTGGGCTGTGACGCGGCAGGTACGTGGCACGGTGTACCGATCGCCCGTTTGGTGATGCGGGAACCCTGTACACATCGTTTGGGGCCGTGAGCGACACCCCGGCCGGATCTCCCCACGGATGGAACCCAAATAGGTGATAAACCTGGATGAGTGACTTGTGTGGTTAGTCAGGTCGTGGCCGACACCCTCGCTGGGCCTCCGCTTGAAGGTTGCCGAGTACATGTCGTGTAAACGGCGGTAAGTGGTGAGAGCGTGTGTGAAGAAGTACACCCCTGCAGGGTTATATATATAATCTATTTGAATAGTCGTGTCCGCGGAAATGGACTTCTGGGTTACCTCTACAGTTCATAGACAAGTGAAAGTGGATACTCTAAAATGCGCAAGATAAGCGTGAGTGCTATGGATGGCCTTCTCGTAGGGAGACGGGAGTGGATCCATAGTGGTGTATTGATTGGTGAATATGTGGACTCGTGTGCTCCACCTCAAAAGAGTTACTTGCAGTCGTAGTTCAGGATAGCCACCGAGTCAAAGCTGGCTTGCTGCAGTCAAACTCCACCACCCCTTTGTTGTTACCGATGCATATGTAGCTAGTTCTGATGTAAGTCTTGCTGAGTACGTTTGTACTCACGTTTGCTTAATTTATGTTTTGCAGAGAGACTTCAGTCTCGCTAGTGGTTCCGCGTGGACTTCGACGTTTAGCTTGTTACCTCAGCTACGGTCTTGTACCCTTGTAGGATCTTGTAGATAGTCAGGCTTCTCAGCCTTTTTCATTTGTAGTTGTCTATGATCAGACATGTTATGCTTCCGTTGCATGTATGCTCTGTATGTTGGGTCATGTGACCTCTGATTGTAATAAATGCTATGATGGCTCTTCTGGGCCTTTATCTATATGAGTTGTTGAGTTATGTTGTGATGCCATGTTGTACAGCACATACTTGCATGTTATGCGTACATGTAATGTGTATTGCTATGTGTGGGATCCGACACCTAGTTGTTTACCTTTGGTAGCCTATCTTACAGGGAAATGTCTCTTAGTGCTTCCACCGAGCATTGGTAGCTCGCTACTGCTCCGGAACACTTAGGCTGGCCGGCATGTGTCCTTCTTCGTTCCTGTGTCTGTCCCTTAGGGGAAATGCCACGCGTTGTTCCTTTAAGTCCTTGTAGCTTGCTACGACTTGGGTTCATACGTTGATGACCGACACGTTCGTTGCTGGGTCATGTATGCCTGTCTCTGTAATTTAGTGCCACTTTTGGTTTATAACTGGTCATGTCGGCCCGAGTTCTCTGTCATATGGATGCTAGCGACACTATCATATACGTGTGCCAAAATGCGCAAACGGTCCCGGGCCAGGTAAGGTGGCACCCGTGGGGATACCGTGCGTGACGCCGCAAAGTGATATGGTGTGTTACAGGCTAGACCTGTGTGACTTAGGATCGGGGTCCTGACAGCTTTGGTATCAGAGCCTGACTGCCTGTAGGATTAGCAAGCCAAACTGGTCGAAGTCGTGTCTAGAAACTCTTTAGTTATGTAAGGGAATTGTTTGTGGAAGGGAACGTAAGGCTCTTTTTACTCCTTTGCCCTATGACCTTCTGATCTAAGTCACCTTCTTCTTTCTACGGGGATTAAGAACTAGGATTCTCATTCTATTTATCAGGATCACGTTATTGTGGATTCAACTCTCAGTTCAGTTGATTCTACTTCTGTGTGTTCAATTGTTGATCTCAGAACCTTGACATTATGATGTTGAGTGGTTATACTATCTTGTGCACGGATCTCAAATGTATTTTCGAGCATTTACAGCCATTATGCTGTCCGAGTCATCCCAGGTCTCTAAACAATCTGATGCATTTGCAAATCATTCCTACCTGTTCTTAATGTCCTTTTAGGCCAGATTAACCACACTAGACAGTGAGTTGTGGTACTCTGTTACCTCGACACATATGTTGGAGTTATTATTATGGCCCTAAGTATCTTAGAAGATCACCCAGTAATGCAGCAATACTTTGTATCCTCAGCGTGATGGTTCTGACCGTCATTCTCAAAAGCATCCCGTGATGCCATTTAGTTGGTAGGCATTCTATTCCTGGGTTCTTGAACCCAAGATTCTTTCTACCTACTTCATGTTGGTAGTATTTGCTCGTCCCTTTAGGATATTAGTAACCTTGTGATAGTCCTCGAGGTCTGTGGTATATCCTTCTTCCAAATACCATGAACCATCATGGCAGAAGTTCTTCTGAACCAAAAGATCACAACCAGAGTGCTCCTGAGTAGTACTCCATTCATATGTGACTCTGCCAATTCTACTTTCTGCATGGGTTATCTGGAAGAAATATGTTGAACTTGTTCGACATGTTAATCTATGCATCCACAACTCAGAAAGATATATGTTCCTTTGAGTTGTCCCCTTTTAGTTGTATTATGACCCTCGTCTATCAGTTGATAGTTAGGAGTAGTTGTGCACTCGTGTTCATCGATGCCTTTTACTCTTGTGGTCCGTCAAGCCATTCTATTCCGGAATGACTAGGAGAAACAAACTCCAGTACCTTATCCATATCCAGGATTGGGTCAGAGAAGTTGTACTTTGCAGATGAAGAATGCTAATGTAGATTCTAAACTGTTCTGTCCTGGAGTATTACCATTTTTATGTCAAGAATGTCATGAGCATTGCACTATCTCTTATGAACTCTTGATGCAGTGATACTTCTCACCATCATCGTCCATTCCTCGGTCTCCGTGTTGTTGTAACCGGAATACTGACATGTGAAATGTGATGTGTGAAATCAATACTCCTAGCAACTCCGTTGCTTGGTAGCTAAAGGACAACAATCTCATTCTTAGCGTGTTGACTATTGAATCACCATTCTAAGATTGATCGTGCTACCTAGTCCACTTTCTTGGTGCACTCCTTGATTGATGAGTTAGGATTTTGTTAAGTCCTTGCTCATTTGATCATATCGTCTCGCCCTGAAAAGCAAGATTGATCTCGAGCTTAGTAACATATCGGTGGTTCGTGATTTCCGAACATCTTCTCGGAAGTATTACCAGGTTGTTCCCTGACCGCTATGTTGAGCTCGTGATCAAGTTGGTTTCTTGTAACCAATCCTTCTCCAGGAATCTGTATTGCATACCCTTGAGCTAGTTGGTTAAGCTAAACGAAAACTTGGAGAGTTGGAAGATAAAAGCTTGCCTGACTTAGTTCCTTTCAAGGGTTATGTTTGCGTGTGTTGAAGATAGATGACATCTTCATCAATTGGTCCCTGTGATCAGTTGTTGGCCCTATTGTCATATCAAAACTTTGATTTGAGTATGGTCTATCATCAAATCAAATCAGAACCAACGATGTTCATAATGTTGTCTTACTCGGGGATGATTCCTCGAGCCTACACCATTATATCCCCTTGGTCTGACCAATGCTACCACCTTGTTCATATAAATTGTGGAATTCCATCTTCATGGATATCTCGATGACCCGTTGTTGAGCCCATCAACATCGTTTATCTTGACCACGATTCATGCTGAACATTTAAGCTAGTATTGGAAACTTTGTAAGCATTGCCTTCGTGTCCCGTTCATGAGGTATATGTTGGATGAGAGAAGAGATTTTCCCAAATTCATGTGTAATTGATGCAAGTTGTCACCGTGAGTTCGAGAAAGTTTGTTTTGCTTCCTGTGGAATCATCCCAAGTCAGTCATGCATACGTGCGAAGTATTCTATGGTTTGGAGATTTGCAACCTTCACTCTATATGTATCCCTAGCACACCAAGCCACTGATTGATTTGTTCAAAGAAAAGAAGTTCAAATGCTATTCCCGAAGGGCCCGGACGGACATGCACAAGACTTCGCTATCTCCAATGATGATTCCCAATCTGAACTCAATAGTATTTTGTTATAAGAATACTATGTGGTCACGTTTGTCTGGGACAACGTGTTCACAGGTACGTAGCAGAACCAGCTCATGTTTTGGAGCTTGCTATCGTAGCTCACTCCCCGAGAATCTCGCAACGCCATCTCGTCGATTTGTGTTGTAAACTTTCATTTTTCCTTCTAGACTCGATGAGTCTGGAATATCCTGACACCAACCAGAACTGAATCTCAGGCAGATATGATGGTTGGTGCATTTCCCAAGAGCTATAATATTGGTCTCTCGATAACCGGTAAAGTGGATGTCGTGGCCAACACACCCAGCCGGAAGACCTATTATTGTAGAATCTAGATTGAAGAGGTTGGCCACCTCCCCATAAGAACTTCGTAGAATTTACTCCCTAGTTGTTCTTTATGGATTCTTGTGCTTCCGAAGTCCAACCTTTACTTGATGTTCAAGATACCAAACATATCTATGAATGGTTTACGCTAACACATAAAGGAGAACATTAGAAGCGGAGTGCTATATGTCTCTCGGTCGATTATCCAAATTCTGCTCCTGACACCGCAAAGGTGGAATCTGAGAAAGTGTTATCTTCCTTTGCATCTGCATCGTCCACCACTATTCATCATGGTAGTATGTTGTGTTGCCAGGATCCTTGACACGGATATTGGTAAAACCATGATGATTATGGGAGTGCTCAAGTTTTTGAGAGCACGCACAAGCACTAGGTGTTATCCTCGGCACTAACCGGGATTGCTTCCAGTGTTCTTGATTATTTTATACACTCTCAAAGAGTAGATCTACTCTCTACTGTTGGGATTCTTCCTAGTTACCAGGATCATTCCCTACATTTGCATTTTGTTCCCAGCTTGTACCACCATCATGCCAATTTCCCATGGGTTACCGTTCTCAATCACTGCTGTTCAGGATTATCTTCAAAATTGGTTCTACCATAGGTTCCATCCATTTCCGATGATAAGCAAAATCATCCCTTGTGATGTCTTTAACAAGGTAGTCCACATCATCCATTCTGGCCGAGTATGTCATTCTTTCGGACACCGTCAAACGATCGATTGTGATTTGCCTCCAGCTGGTATAGAGAATTTTAATGATCTCTATATCAAAAGTAATTCTTTTCGCCACTTAAGGGAATAACTCTACGAGTCACCTTCTCCAAGGTGCCCCGTCTGGTGGTATCGATCACCATCTTCTTAGGTGTGGAATTATTGCCACTAGGTGAACCTTCATCATTTGTTTCACTCCATCCCCCTGGAGGTGTACTCCGTGTCTCAGCTCAAGAGATGTTTCAATGTCTCACTCCATGGGTTGATCTTGAGTTGCTCGGTCTTTTGGAAGATCAATGTTGTAGAGTTTCTCTCATCATCACCGTTTGGACGAAGATCTCGAAAGCAAGGAAGCTAGGATCAACATGAGGCAAGCAATCAACACTTATATAGAGGGCCCTTGGATAATGAAGATTGTGTTAGCTAGTGTCCCCTCTGATTTCTTACCCTACGTCCTGAATCTCGAGACGAGATTCTTGTTTTAGTGGGGGTGAGTTGTCACATCCCTAGCTCCTGTCTGCCTAGTGCTAGGTTGGCTGTGCATCATGTTTAAAATTTTGTTAACTTGAAATGGGGATTGTTCAAACCCTAGCACTTCAAATTCCAAATTGGTCCAGTCAAACCAAAATGCATTCAATGTTTCCAAAATGTTCCTAATATTTGTTGGATATTTTTGGCAAGGCTTTTACAGCAAACCAAAAATAATGGACATTTCTGTGGAATATCTTGGGCATGGAATTTAATTTATTATTGTATTTGAATTTGGAACAATATTCATAATATATAGAATATATTATCAAATAACTTTGAAATATTTTATGTGCTTTTGGAAAAGTCCATCTAGCAACATAAATTTGTTCAGAGGAGTTTTTGGCATTGTTTGAAATTGTTTAAATTTCAAAACAGTGGCAAAAGAAAATAAAACAAAGAAAGAAAAATAGAAAACAGAAACTAAAATAGAAACAGAGAGAGAGAGGAAACTAACCTGGGCTTACCTCACCTAGCCTTCTCCTGTAGCAGCCCGGCCCAGCTCCTGAGCCGGCCCAGCCCACCAGGCTTCCCCACCGTCTTCAACCTCTGCTAGTAGGCAGAGGCGTGTCGACGCGCACGCGCCCGAGCTCCACCTCCTGCTTCGCACTGGAGGCCGCCCCTTCGCCCTGATCTGCGCCGCTGGAGACGCCTCGAGCCCCCCTGGCCTTTCCCCTCACTCTCTGCCTTCTCCCTCGTCCTTTCTCTCGCAACCACCGAACACCATCGCCGCCGCGCTCGCTACCACCGCGGCCAGAGCCACCGCCTCGCTTTTTCTAGCATGCCCACGAGGTTCGCCTCGTCCCTCTCTTCCTCCCCGCCAAGCCGCCCGACGCCGGAAGCCCCGAAACGCCGCCGTCTTCGTCTTCTTCAACCTTCGGCCGTCGTCGACCTCGCCGTCGATTCGCTACGTCCGGCGCCTCCCCGAGCCTCTTGAGACCCCCGTCGACCCCGCTGTGAGCTCCTCCGCCGTTTCCCCCTGTCCCCGTGGCCTGTAGCTCACCGTAGCCGTCGCCCCCTTCCTTACCGTCGCCGGCCGCCGCTGAGCTTGTCGCCGTCGTAGCCACAGACGCACAAGCCCGGAACTGAGCGCGTCACCGTGCTCACCGAGCCCCCAGGAGCCCGTAGCACCACATAGCTCACCTTCCCGTGCTCTGTAGCTCCTACCCCGTCGGTGTCCGAACTCTGGCGCCGCCGCGAGCTCATTCCCGACGAGCTCCGGCCACCCCAGCTCCTCCCACTTGCGTGGATGGATGCGGGAGAGCACGGGCTCCCTTCTGGTGCCCTTAGCGTGCCCAGCCGCAGCCTACAACGCCGCCCCGATCAACTCCGGCGAGCCTCCGCCGCTATTTTGGTCGCCGGCGTTAAGCCGCCGACGTGGCTCACCTAGTTAGCTCTAATTACCCCACTAATCACCCTCACAGCCACTGACAGTGGGCCCTAGCCCCGGTCAAACCCCAGTCAGCGCTGGTTTTGACCGGAATTAGCCCATGTGTCACTAACGTGTGGACCCCACACGCCAGGTTTGACCCTGGCCGGTCAGTTGACCTGCTGACCTCATCCTGTCGCAGTGCTGACGCAATAAAGCCTTTCTGGAATTTAAATAATTTAGAAAAGGTTTAGAAATTCCAGAAAATGCTTTAAACTTCTAAAATTCATATAAAATCAACTGTAGCTCAGATGAAAATAATTTATATATGAAAATTGATCAGAAAAATCCAAGGAATCTGTTTATGGCATTTTCATGCATGTTTGAATAACTTACAGCCACTGTTTAGGACAATTTGAATAAATGGCATTTAATTAATCACATATGAAGTTTGAATTTGAACCTCTGGTTCAAACCAACTTCATTTAATTGTGTTGCTAGTTGCATTAGCTCAATCAACAACATATTGCCATGTCATGATCATGCATCATATTGTCGCATTGCATTGATTGTGTTCTCTCTTGTTTGCCGGTGCTTGTCCCCTTTCAGTAGACGTGTTCCGACGATGTGATCGATGACACCGATGAAGACTCAATGTTATCTTCAGAAGTGCCAGGCAAGCAAAACCCCGTTGAGCATTCCGATACAATCCCACTCTCTCGCTCTTGCTCTCTCTTAATGCATTAGGACAACAACGCTTCAACTGTTACCTGCTGCGGTAGTTGAACCCCTTTTCACTGCATGACATGTCATTGCCACAGTAAATAGTTGAAACGCACTAGTAGGAGTAGGAGTTGTTTGAGCCATGTTGTGCCTACTCATTCATGCTTTCTGGTTATGCCTGCTATTGCTTAGAGTTGTGTCAGGTCTGATTCATCGGGGATGAATTGGAATGGTGATGAACATGTCCTAATGTGTGTGAGCTAAGTGTGTGAACACGATTTGGTAAAGGTAGCGATGAGAGGCCATGTAGGAGTACATGGTGGGTTGTCTCATTGCAGCCGTCCTCAGGAACTGAGTTCTGTGTTGGTTGATCCATGACCAGTTACTACCATGCATTGGGCCCGAAACCAATGGACCCTCTCGACTTATTAATCAACATGATCTCTGTCCAGGAGTTGCAACTAGTTTCTGGTGTTTGTAGTTTACTGGAGGTCGTGCGCATCGCTGACCCTCGGGGTGGGCTGTGACGCGGCAGGTACGTGGCACGGTGTACCGATCGCCCGTTTGGTGATGCGGGAACCCTGTACACATCATTTGGGGCCGTGAGCGACACCCCGGCCGGATCTCCCCACGGATGGAACCCAAATAGGCGATAAACCTGGATGAGAGACTTGTGTGGTTAGTCAGGTCATGGCCGACACCCTCGCTGGGCCTCCGCTTGAAGGTTGCCGAGTACATGTCGTGTAAACGGCGGTAAGTGGTGAGAGCGTGTGTGAAGAAGTACACCCCTGCAGGGTTATATATATAATCTATTTGAATAGCCATGTCCGCGGAAATGGACTTCTGGGTTACCTCTACAGTTCATAGACAAGTGAAAGTGGATACTCTAAAATGCGCAAGATAAGCGTGAGTGCTATGGATGGCCTTCTCGTAGGGAGACGGGAGCGGATCCATAGTGGTGTATTGATTGGTGAATATGTGGACTCGTGTGCGCCACCTCAAAAGAGTTACTTGCAGTCGTAGTTCAGGATAGCCACCGAGTCAAAGCTGGCTTGCTGCAGTAGAACTCCACCACCCCTTTGTTCTTACCGATGCATATGTAGCTAGTTCTGATGTAAGTCTTGCTGAGTACCTTTGTACTCACGTTTGCTTAATTTATGTTTTGCAGAGAGACTTCAGTCTCGCTAGTGGTTCCGCGTGGACTTCGACGTTTAGCTTGTTACCTCAGCTACGGTCTTGTACCCTTGTAGGATATTGTAGATAGTCAGGCTTCTCAGCCTTTTTCATTTGTAGTTGTCTGTACTTAGACATGTTATGCTTCCGTTGCCTGTATGCTCTGTATGTTGGGTCATGTGACCTCTGATTGTAATAAATGCTATGATGGCTCTTCTGGGCCTTTATCTATATGAGTTGTTGAGTTATGTTGTGATGCCATGTTGTACAACACATACTTGCATGTTATGCGTACGTGTAATGTGTATTGCTATGTGTGGGATCCGACACCTAGTTGTTTACCTTTGGTAGCCTATCTTACAGGGAAATGTCTCCTAGTGCTTCCACCGAGCCTAGGTAGCTCGCTACTGCTCCGGAACACTTAGGCTGGCCGGCATGTGTCCTTCTTCGTTCCTGTGTCTGTCCCTTAGGGGAAATGTCACGCGTTGTTCCTTTAAGTCCTTGTAGCTTGCTATGACTTGGGTTCATACGTTGATGACCGACACGTTCGTTGCTGGGTCATGTATGCCTGTCTCTGTAATTTAGTGCCACTTTTGGTTTATAACTGGTCATGTCGGCCCTGGTTCTCTTTCATATGGATGCTAGCGACACTATCATATACGTGTGCCAAAATGCGCAAACAGTCCCGGGCCAGGTAAGGTGGCACCCGTGGGGATACCGTGTGTGAGGCCGCAAAGTGATATGGTGTGTTACAGGCTAGACCTGTGTGACTTAGGATCGGGGTCCTGACAGGGCGCTCCAAGCCCTCTCGTCTTATTAACTGCCCTTGTTATCTATCCAGGTGTTGCAACTAGTTTATGGTGTTTGTAGTTTACTGGTGGTCGTGCACAGCGCTGACCCTCGGGGTGGGCAGTGATGCGATAGGTACGTGTCCGGGTGTACCGAGCGCCTGTTTGGTGACTGGAGAACCCTGTACACATCGTTTGGGGCCGTGAGCGACACCCCGACCGGATCTCCCCACGGATGGAACCCAAATAGGCGATAAACCTGGACGAGAGACTTGTGTAGTTAGTCAGGTCGTGGCCGACACCCTCCCTGGGCTTCCGCTTGAAGGTTGCCGAGTACATGTCCAGTAAACGGGGATAAGTGGTGGAAGCGTGTGTGAAGAAGTACACCCCTGCAGGGTTTTCAATCTATTCGAATAGCCGTTGTTCACGACACGGACTACTTGGTTACTCTTACAGTTCATAGACAAGTTGATGGATACTACTAAATGCCTCAAGACAAGTGTGAGTGCCGTGGATGGCCCTTCCGTAAGATGCCCGAATAGGATCCTCGGTGGTGTATTGTTGTGGTGAGTAGAGGACTCGTGTATGTAGTATTATCTTGCAATCTGTTGAGAGTCGTAGTATAGGTTAGCCAAGAGTCAAAGCTGGCTTGCTGCTATGAACTCCACTACCCTTGTTGATAATGTTGCATGTATGATAGGTTCTGTTGTAAGACTTGCTGAGTACCTTTGTACTCATGTTTGCTTAATAACTGTTGCGGAGGAGAACCCTGCCCCTTGTGATGGGTTGTACATAAACGTTCACGTCGACGAGTAGCTTGCTACCCAGACGGAGATCCTGAGCTTGTGAAGGGCCTTGTAGATAGTCAGGCTACACCAAGCCTGTTTTATTTTCTAAGTTGTCTGTACTCAGAGATGTTAGCTTCCGCTTGTGCTTGTATGACTGTATGACTTGAGTGTTGGGTCATGTGACCCCTACCTGTATGGATATGTTATGTATGGCTCTTGGAGCCTCTTAAATAAAGTACTTTGAGTCATAGAGTTCTGTTGTGATGCAATGTTATATTTGCACATATTGAGCATATTGTGTGTATGATTGAAAGGCTTGGTATGTGCGGGATCCGACACCTAGTTTTTTTCCTTTGGTAGCCTATCTTACAGGGAAATGCCTCCTAGTGCTTCCAATGAGCCTTGTTAGCTTGCTACTGCTCGGAACACGTAGGCTGGCCGGCATGTGTCCTTCTTCGTTCCTGTGTCTGTCCCTTAGGGGAAATGTCACGCGTTGTTCCTTTAAGTCCATGTAGCTTGCTACGACTTGGGCTCATACGTTGATGACCGACACGTTCGTTGCTAGGTCATGAATGCCTGTCTCTGTAATTTAGTGCCACTTTTGGTTTATAACTAGCCATGTCGGCCCGGGTTCTCTGTCATGTGGATGTTAGCGACACTATCATATATGTGTGCCAAAATGCGTAAACGGTCCCGGGCCAGGTAAGGTGGCACCCGTGCGGAGTCCGTGCGTGAGGCCGCAAAGTGATATGACGTGTTACAAGCTAGATCGGTGTGACTTAGGATCGGGGTCCTGACACTCCCTCTCACTCGGGCGCTTAGTTGCGACCAGTCGTCCCCTAAGTTAAAAACTATTCCGAGTGATAGCGTCCCTCTCACTCGGGGTCTTAGCCGCGAGCCAGACCTCGCCTAAGTTAAAGACAACTCCGAGTGAGAGCGTCCCTCTCACTCGGAGGCTTAGTGGCGAGCCAGTCCTCGCCTAAGTTAAAAACTACTCCCAGTGAGAGCGTCCCTCTCACTCAGGGGCTAAGCCACGAGCCAGTCCTCGCCTAAGTTAAAATCTCCTCCGAGTTAGAGCTCCCCTCTCACTCAGGGCCTTAGCCGCGAGCCAGTCCTCGCCTAAGTTAAAAACTCCTCCGAGTGAGAGCATCCCTCTCTCTCGGGGGTTTAGCCACGAGACAGTCCTTGCCTAAGTAGAAAACTACTCCGAGTGAGGGCGTCCCTCTCACACGGGGGCTTAGCCACAAGCCAGTCCTCGTCTAAGTTAAAAACTTCTCGGAGTGAGACTGTCCGTCTCACTCGGAAGCTTAGCCACGAGCCAGTCCTCGCCTAAGTTAAAAACTACTCGGAGTGAGAGTGTCCCTCTCACTCAGGGGCTTAGCCGAGAGCCAGTCCTTGCCTAAGATAAAAACTACTCCGGGTGAGAGCGTCCCTCTCACTCTGGGGTTTAGCCGAGAGCCAGTCCTCGCCAAAGTTAAAAACTACTCCGAGTTAGAGCATCCCTCTCACTCGGAGGCTTAGCCGCGAGCCAGTCCTCGCCTAAGTTAAAAACTCCTTCGAGTGAGAGCATCCCTCTCACTCGGGGGTATAGCCGCGAGCCAGTCCTCGCCTAAGTTAAAATCTACTCCGAGTGAGAGCGTCCCTCTCACTCGGCGGCTTAGCCGCGAGCCAGTCCTCGCCGAAGTTAAAAACTCCCCTGAGTTAGAGCACCCCTCTCTCTTAGGGGCATAGCCGCGAGCCAGTCATCGCCTAAGTTAAAAACTCCTCCGAGTGAGAGCACCCCTCTCACTTGGGGGTTTAGCCACGAGACAGTCCTCGCCTAAGTAAAAAACTACTCCGAGTGAGGGCGTCCCTTTCACATGGGTGCTTAGCTGCAAGCTAGTCCTCGCCTAAGTTAAAAAGTACTCCAAGTGAGAGCGTCCCTCTCACTCAGGGGCTTAGCCGCTGCCCAGTCCTCGCCTAAGTTAAAAACTTCTCTGAGTGAGAGCCTTCCTCTCACTTGGGTGCTTAGTTGCCAGCCAGTCCTCGCCTAAGTTAAAAGCTACTCCGAGTGAGAGCGTCCCTCTCACTCGGGGGCTTAGCCGCGAGCCAGTCATCGCCTAAGTTAAAAACTACTCCAAGTGCGAGCGTCCCTCTCACTCGGAGGCTTAACCGCGAGCAAGTTCTCGCTTAAGTTAAAAACTCCTCCGAGTGAGAGCATCCTTCTCTCTCGGGGGTTTAGCCATGAGCCAGTCCTCGCCTAAGTAAAAAACTACTCCGAGTGAGGGCGTCCCTCTCACATGCGGGCTTAGCCACAAGACAGTCCTCGTCTAAGTTAAAAACTTCTTGGAGTGAGAGTGTCCCTCTCACTCGGAAGCTTAGCCGCGAGCCAGTCCTCGCCTAAGTTAAAAACTACTCAGAGTGAGAGTGTCCCTCTCACTCAGGGGCTTAGCCGCGAGCCAGTCCTCGCCTAAGATAAAAACTACTCCGAGTGAGAGCGTCCCTCTCACTCGGGGGTTTAGCCGAGAGCCACTCCTCGCCAAAGTTAAAAACTACTTTGTGTTAGAGCATCCCTCTCACTCGGAGGCTTAGCCGCGAGCCAGTCCTAGCCTAACTTAAAAACTACTCCGAGTGAGAGCGTCCCTCTCACTCGGAGGCTTAGCCGCGGGCCAGTCCTCGCCTAAGTTAAAAACTCCGTCGAGTGAGAGCGTCCCTCTCACTTGGGTGCTTAGTTGCGAGCCAGTCCTCGCCTAAGTTAAAAACTACTCCGAGTGAGAGCGCCCCTCTCACTCGGGG
>LR738712.1:286783584-286808909 GCA_902687465.1 Secale cereale
CCCTCTCACTCGGGGGTATAGCCGCGAGCCAGTCCTCGCCTAAGTTAAAATCTACTCCGAGTGAGAGCGTCCCTCTCACTCGGCGACTTAGCCGCGAGCCAGTCCTTGCCTAAGTTAAAAACTCCCCTGAGTTAGAGCACCCCTCTCTCTTAGGGGCATAGCCGCGAGCCAGTCATCGCCTAAGTTAAAAACTCCTCCGAGTGAGAGCATCCCTCTCACTTGGGGGTTTAGCCGCGAGACAGTCCTCGCCTAAGTAAAAAACTACTCCGAGTGAGGGCGTCCCTTTCACATGGGTGCTTAGCTGCAAGCCAGTCCTCGCCTAAGTTAAAAACTACTCCAAGTGAGAGCGTCCTTCTCACTCAGGGGCTTAGCCGCTGCCCAGTGCTCGGCTAAGTCAAAAACTTCTCCGAGTGAGAGCCTTCCTCTCACTTGGGTGCTTAGTTGCCAGCCAGTCCTCGCCTAAGTTAAAAATTACTCCAAGTGAGAGCGTCCCTCTCACTCGGGGGCTTAGCCGCGAGCCAGTCATCGCCTAAGTTAAAAACTACCCCAAGTCCGAGCGTCCCTCTCACTCGGAGGCTTAACCGCGAGCAAGTCCTCGCTAAAGTTAAAAACTCCTCCGAGTGAGAGCATCCCTCTCTCTCTGGGGTTTAGCCATGAGCTAGTCCTCGCCTAAGTAAAAAGCTACTCCGAGTGAGGGCGTCCCTCTCACATGGGGGCTTAGCCACAAGACAGTCCTCGTCTAAGTTAAAAACTTCTCGGAGTGAGAGTGTCCCTCTCACTCGGAAGCTTAGCCGCGAGCCAGTCCTCGCCTAAGTTAAAAACTACTCGGAGTGAGAGTGTCCCTCTCACTCAGGGGCTTAGCCGAGAGCCAATCCTCGCCTAAGATAAAAAGTACTCCGAGTGAGAGCGTCCCTCTCACTCAGGGGTTTAGCCGAGAGCCACTCCTCACCAAAGTTAAAAACTACTCCGAGTTAGAGCATCCCTCTCACTCGGAGGCTTAGCCACGAGCCAGTCCTAGCCTACCTTAAAAACTACTCCGAGTGAGAGCGTCCCTCTCACTCGGAGGCTTAGCCGCGGGCCAGTCCTCGCCTAAGTTAAAAACTCCTTCGAGTGAGAGCGTCCCTCTCACTCGGGGGTATAGCCGCGAGCCAGTCCTCGCCTAAGTTAAAAACTACTTCGAGTGAGAGCGTCCCTCTCACTCGGCGGCTTAGCCGCGAGCCAGTCCTCGCCTAAGTTAAAAACTCCTCTGAGTTAGAGCACCCCTCTCTCTTAGGGGCATAGCCGCGAGCCAGTCATCGCCTAAGTTAAAAATTCCTCCGAGTGAGAGCATCCCTCTCACTCGGGGGTTTAGCCGCGAGACAGTCCTTGCCTAAGTAAAAAACTACTCCGAGTGAGGGCGTCCCTTTCACATGGGTGCTTAGCTGCAAGCGAGTCCTCGCCTAAGTTAAAAACTACTCCGAGTGAGAGCGTCCCTCTCACTCAGGGGCTTAGCCGCTGGCCAGTCCTTGGCTAAGTTAAAAACTTCTCCGAGTGAGAGCCTTCCTCTCACTTGGTTGCTTAGTTGCGAGCCAGTCCTCGCCTAAGTTAAAAACTACTCCGAGTGAGAGCGTCCCTCCCACTCCGGGGTTTAGCCGAGAGCCAGTCCTCGCCAAAGTTAAAAACTACTCCGAGTTAGAGCATCCCTCTCACTCGGAGGCCTAGCCGCGAGCCAGTCCTCGCCTAAGTTAAAAACTCCTTCGAGTGAGAGCGTCCCTCTCACTCGGGGGTATAGCCGCGAGCCAGTCCTCGCCTAAGTTAAAATCTACTCCGAGTGAGAGCGTCCCTCTCACTCGGCGGCTTAGCCGCGAGCCAGTCCTCGCCTAAGTTAAAAACTCCCCTGAGTTAGAGCACCCCTCTCTCTTAGGGGCATAGCCGCGAGCCAGTCATCGCCTAAGTTAAAAACTCCTCCGAGTGAGAGCATCCCTCTCACTTGGGGGTTTAGTCGCGAGACAGTCCTCGCCTAAGTAAAAAACTACTCCGAGTGAGGGCGTCCCTTTCACATGGGTGCTTAGCTGCAAGCCAGTCCTCGCCTAAGTTAAAAACTACTCCGAGTGAGAGCGTCCCTCTCACTCAGGGGCTTAGCCGCTGCCCAGTCCTTGGCTAAGTTAAAAACTTCTCAAAGTGAGAGCCTTCCTCTCACTTGGGTGCTTAGTTGCGAGCCAGTCCTCGCCTAAGTTAAAAACTACTCCGAGTGAGAGCGTCCCTCCCACTCGGGGGTTTAGCCGAGAGCCAGTCCTCGCCAAAGTTAAAAACTACTCCGAGTTTGAGCATCCCTCTCACTCGGAGGCTTAGCCGCGAGCCAGTCCTCGCCTAAGTTAAAAACTCCTTCGAGTGAGAGCGTCCCTCTCACTCGGGGGTATAGCCGCGAGCCAGTCCTCGCCTAAGTTAAAATCTACTTCGAGTGAGAGCGTCCCTCTCACTCGGCGGCTTAGCCGCGAGCCATTCCTCGCCTAAGTTAAAAACTCCCCTGAGTTAGAGCACCCCTCTCTCTTAGGGGCATAGCCACGAGCCAGTCATCGCCTAAGTTAAAAACTCCTCCGAGTGAGAGCATTCCTCTCACTTGGGGGTTTAGCTGCGAGACAGTCCTCGCCTAAGTAAAAAACTACTCCGAGTGAGGGCGGCCCTTACACATGGGTGCTTAGCTGCAGGCCAGTCCCCGCCTAAGTTAAAAACTACTCCGAGTGAGAGCGTCCCTCTCACTCAGGGGCTTAGCCGCTGCCCAGTGCTAGGCTAAGTTAAAAACTTCTCCGAGTGAGAGCCTTCCTCTCACTTGGGTGCTTAGTTGCCAGCCAGTCCTCGCCTAAGTTAAAAATTACTCCTAGTGAGAGCATCCTTCTCACTCTGGGGCTTAGCCGCGAGCCAGTCATCGCCTAAGTTAAAAACTACCCCAAGTCCGAGCGTCCCTCTCACTCGGAGGCTTAACCGCGAGCAAGTCCTCGCTTAAGTTAAAAACTCCTCCGAGTGAGAGCATGCCTCTCTCTCTGGGGTTTAGCCATGAGCTAGTCCTCGCCTAAGTAAAAAACTACTCCGAGTGAGGGCGTCCCTCTCACATGGGGACTTAGCCACAAGACAGTCCTCGTCTAAGTTCAAAACTTCTCGGAGTGAGAGTGTCCCTCTCACTCGGAAGCTTAGCCGCGAGCCAGTCCTCGCCTAAGTTAAAAACTACTCGGAGTGAGAGTGTCCCTCTCACTCAGGGGCTTAGCCGAGAGCCAATCCTCGCCTAAGATAAAACGTACTCCGAGTGAGAGCGTCCCTCTCACTCGGGGGTTTAGCCGAGAGCCACTCCTCACCAAAGTTAAAAACTACTCCGAGTTAGAGCATCCCTCTCACTCGGAGGCTTAGCCACGAGCCAGTCCTAGCCTACCTTAAAAACTACTTCGAGTGAGAGCGTCCCTCTCACTCGGAGGCTTATCCGCGGGCCAGTCCTCGCCTAAGTTAAAAACTCCTTCGAGTGAGAGCGTCCCTCTCACTCGGGGGTATAGCCGCGAGCCAGTCCTCGCCTAAGCTAAAAACTACTTCGAGTGAGAGCGTCCCTCTCACTCGGCGGCTTAGCCGCGAGCCAGTCCTCGCCTAAGTTAAAAACTCCTCTGAGTTAGAGTACCCCTCCTTCTTAGGGGCATAGCCGCGAGCCAGTCATCGCCTAAGTTAAAAATTCCTCCGAGTGAGAGCATCCCTCTCACTCGGGGGTTTAGCCGCGAGATAGTCCTCGCCTAAGTAAAAAACTACTCCGAGTGAGGGCGTCCCTTTCACATGGGTGCTTAGCAGCAAGCGAGTCCTCGCCTAAGTTAAAAACTACTCTGAGTGAGAGCGTCCCTCTCACTCAGGGGATTAGCCGCTGGCCAGTCCTTGGCTAAGTTAAAAACTTCTCCGAGTGAGAGCCTTCCTCTCACTTGGGTGCTTAGTTGCGAGCCAGTCCTCGCCTAAGTTAAAAACTACTCCGAGTGAGAGCGTCCCTCCCACTCGGGGGTTTAGCCGAGAGCCAGTCCTCGCCAAAGTTAAAAACTACTCCGAGTTAGAGCATCCCTCTCACTCGGAGGCTTAGCCGCGAGCCAGTCCTCGCCTAAGTTAAAAACTCCTTCGAGTGAGAGCGTCCCTCTCACTCGGGGGTATAGCCGCGAGCCAGTCCACGCCTAAGTTAAAATCTACTCCGAGTGAGAGCGTCCCTCTCACTCGGCGGCTTAGCCGCGAGCCATTCCTCGCCTAAGTTAAAAACTCCCCTGAGTTAGAGCACCCCTCTCTCTTAGGGGCATAGCCGCGAGCCAGTCATTGCCTAAGTTAAAAACTCCTCCGAGTGAGAGCATCCCTCTCACTTTGGGGTTTAGCCGCGAGACAGTCCTCGCCTAAGTAAAAAACTACTCCGAGTGAGGGCGTCCCTTTCACATGGTTGCTTAGTTGCTAACCAGTCCTCTTCTAAAATAAAAACTACTCCGAGTGAGAGCGTCCCTCTCACTCGGGGGCTTAGCCGCGAGCCAGTCCTCGCCCAAGTTAAAAACTACTCCATGTGAGGGCATCCGTCTCACAAAGGGGCTTAGCCGCGAGCCAGTCCTCACCTAAGTTAAAAACTACTCCGAGTGAGAGTGTCCCTCTCACTCGGAGCTTAGCAGCAAGCCAGCCCTCGTTTAAGTTAAAAACTACTCCAAGTGAGAGCGTCCCTCTCACTCTGGGGCTTAGCCGCAAGCCAGTAATCGCCTAAGCAAAAAACTACTCCAAGTGGGAGCATCCCTCTCACTCGGAGGCTTAACCGTGAGTCAGTCCTCGCCTAAGTTAAAAACTACAACGAGTGAGAGTGTCCCTCTCACTCGAAGGCTTAGCCGCGAGCCAGTCCTCGCCTAAGTTAAAAACTACCCCGAGTGAGAGCATCCCACTCTCTCGGAGGCTTAGCCATGAGCCAGTCCATCCTAACTTGAAAACTACTCCGAGTGAGAGCGTCCCTCTCGCTCGGGGCTTAGCCGCGAGCCAATCATTGCTAAGTTAAAAAATCCTCCGAGTGAGTGCGTCCCTCTCACTCGGGGGCTTAGCCACGAGCCTGTCCTCACCTAAGTTAAAAACTACCCAGAGCGAGAGTGTGCCTCTCACTCGAGGGCTTAGCCCTGAGCCAGCCCTCGTCTATGTTAAAAACTACTATGAGTGCGAGTGTCCCTCTCACTCAGGGGCTTAGCCGCGAGCCAATCCTCGCCTAAGTTAAAAACTTCTGCGAGTGAGAGCCTCCCTCTCACTCGGGTGCTTAGTTGCGAGCCAGTCCTTGCCTAAGTTAAAAACTACTCCGAGTGAGAGTGTCCCTCTCACTCGGGGTCTTAGCCGCGAGCCAGTCCTCGCCTAAGTTAAAAACTACTCCGAGTGAGAGCATCCCTCTCACTCGGAGGCTTAGCCGCGAGCCAGTCCTCGCCTAAGTTAAAAACTACTCCGAGTGAGAGCGTTCCTCTCACTCGGGGGCTTAGCCGCGAGCCAGTCCTCGCCTAAGTTAAAAACTCCTCCGAGTTAGAGCACCCCTCTCACTCAGGGGCTTAGCCGCGTGCCAGTTCTTGCCTAAGTTAAAAACTCCTCCGAGTGAGAGCATCCCTCTCACTCGGGGGTTTAGCCGCGAGCCAGTCCTTGCCTAAGGAAAAAACTACACCAAGTGAGGGCGTCCCACTCACATGGGGGCTTAGCCACAAGCCAGTCCTCGCCTAAGTTAAAAACTACTCTGAGTGAGAGTGTCCCACTCACACGGGGGCTTAACCGCGATCCAATGCTCGCCTAAGTTAAAAACTACTCCGACTGAGGGATTCCCTCTCACTCAGGGGCTTAACCGCGAGCCAGTCTTCGCCCAAGATAAAAACTACTCGGAGTGAGAGCGTCCCTCTCACTCAGGGGCTTAGCCGAGAGCCAGTCCTCGCCTCAGTTAAAAACCACTCCGAGTGAGAGCATCCCTCTAACTCGGGGGCTTAGCCACGAGCTAGTCCTGGCCTAAGTTATAAACTACTACGAGTGAGAGTGTCCCTCTCACTCGGAGGCTTAGCCGCGAACTAGTCCTGGCCTAAGTTAAAAACTAATCCGAGTGAGAGCATCCCACTCTCTCAGAGGCTTAGCCGCGAGCCAGTCCTTGCCTAACTAAAAAACTACTCCGAGTGAGAGCGTCCCTCTCCCTTGGGTCTTAGCCACGAGCCAGCCCTCGTCTATGTTAAAAACTACTATGAGTGCGAGCATCCCTCTCAATCAAGAGCTTAGACGCGAGCCTGTCCTCGCCTAAGTTAAAAACTTCTCCGAGTGAGAGCCTCCCTCTCACCCGGGCGCTTAGTTGCGAGCCATTCATCGCATAAGTTAAAAACTACTCCGAGTGAGAGCGTCCCTCTCACTCGGGGTCTTCGCCACGAGCTAGTCCTTGCCTAAGTAAAAAACTACTCCAAGTGAGGGCGTCCCTCTCACATGGGGGCTTAGCCACAAGCCAGTCCTCGCCTAAGTTAAAAACTACTCTGAGTGAGAGTGTCCCACTCACACGGGGGCTTAGCCGCGAGCCAATGCTCGCCTAAGTTAAAAACTACTCCGACTGAGAGTGTCCCTCTCACTCGGAGGCTTAGCCGCGAGCCAGTCCTCGCCTAAGTAAAAAACTACTCCGATTTAGGGCATCCCACTCACACGGGGTTTAGCCACGAACCAGTCCTCGCCTAAGTTAAAAACTACTCCGAGTGAGGGAGTCCCTCTCACTCGGGGGCTTAACCGCGAGCCACTCCTCGCCTAAGATAAAAACTACTCACAGTGAGAGCGTCCCTCTCACTCAAGGGCTTAGCCTAGAGACAGTCCTCGCCTAAGTTAAAAACTACTTCGAGTGAGAGCATCCCTGTCACTCGCTGGCTTAGCCGCGAGCCAGTCCTTGCCTAACATAAAAACTACTCCGAGTGAGAGCGTCCCTCTCACTTGGAGGATTAGCCGCGGGCCAGTCCTCGCCTAAGTTAAAAACTCCTCTAAGTGATAGCGTCCCTCTCACTCGGGGGTACAGCTGTGAGCCAGTCCTCGCCTATGTTAAAAACTACTCCGAGTGAGAACGTCCCTCTCACTCTGGGGCTTAGCCGCAAGCCAGTCATCGCCTAAGCTAAAAACTACTCCAAGTGGGAGCATCCCTCTCACTCGGAGGCTTAACCGTGAGTCAGTCCTCGCCTAAGTTAAAAACTACAACGAGTGAGAGTGTCCCTCTCACTCGGAGGCTTAGCCGTGAGCCAGTCCTCGCCTAAGTTAAAAACTAGCCCGAGTGAGAGCATCCCACTCTCTCGGAGGCTTAGCCACGAGCCAGTCCTTCCTAACTTGAAAACTACTCCGAGTGAGAGCGTCCCTCTCGCTCGGGGCTTAGCCGCTAGCCAATCATTGCTAAGTTAAAAAATCCTCCGAGTGAGTGCGTCCCTCTCACTCGGGGGCTTAGCCGCCAGCCTGTCCTCACCTAAGTTAAAAACTACCCAGAGCGAGAGTGTGCCTCTCACTCGAGGGCTTAGCCCCGAGCCAGCCCTCGTCTATGTTAAAAACTACTATGAGTGCGAGTGTCCCTCTCACTCAGGGGCTTAGCCGCGAGCCAATCCTCGCCTAAGTTAAAAACTTCTGCGAGTGTGAGCCTCCCTCTCACTCGGGCGCTTAGTTGCGAGCCAGTCCTCGCCTAAGTTAAAAACTACTCCGAGTGAGAGCGTCCCTCTCACTCGGGGTCTTAGCCGCGAGCCAGTCCTCGCCTAAGTTAAAAACTACTCCGAGTGAGAGCGTCCCTCTCACTCGGAGGCTTAGCCGCGAGCTAGTCCTCGCCTAAGTTAAAAACTCCTCCGAGTTAGAGCACCCCTCTCACTTAGGGGCTTAGCCGCGTGCCAGTCCTTGCCTAAGTTAAAAACTCCTCCGAGTGAGAGCATCCCTCTCACTCGGGGGTTCAGCCGCGAGCCAGTCCTTGCCTAAGAAAAAAACTACTCCAAGTGAGGGCGTCCCTCTCACATGCGGGCTTAGCCACAAGCCAGTCCTCGCCTAAGTGAAAAACTACTCTGAGTGATAGTGTCCCACTCACACGGGGGCTTAGCCGCGAGCCAATGCTGGCCTAAGTTAAAAACTACTCCGACTGAGGGATTCCCTCTCACTCGGGGGCTTAATCGCGAGCCAGTCTTCGCCCAAGATAAAAACTACTCAGAGTGAGAGCGTCCCTCTCACTCAGGGGCTTAGCCGAGAGCCAGTCCTCGCCTCAGTTAAAATCCACTCCGAGTGAGAGCATCCCTCTCACTCGGAGGCTTAGCCGCGAGCCAATCCTTCCCTAACTTAAAAACTACTCCGAGTAAGAGTGTCCCTCTCACTCGGGGGCTTAGACGCAGGCCAGTCCTCGCCTAAGTTAAAAACTCCTCCGAGTGAGAGCCTCCCTCTCACTCGGGGGCTTAACCGCGAGTCAGTCCTGGCCTAAGTTATAAACTACTACGAGTGAGAGTGTCCCTCTCACTCGGGGCTTAGCCGCGAGCTAGTCCTGGCCTAAGTTAAAAACTAATCCGAGTGAGAGCATCCTACTCTCTCAGAGTCTTAGCCGCGAGCCAGCCCTCGCCTAAGTTAAAAACTACTCCGAGTGAGAGCATCCCACTCTCTCGGAGGCTTGGCCGCGAGCCAGTCCTTGCCTAACTTAAAAACTACTCCGAGTGAGAGCGTCCCTCTCGCTCGGGGCTTTTCCATGAGCCAGTCATTGCCTAAGATAAAACATCCTCCAAGTGAGTACATCCCTCTCACTCGGGGGCTTAGCCGCGAGCCAGTCCTCACCTAAGTTAAAAACTACCCCGAGTGAGTGTGTGCCTCTCACTCGGGGGCTTAGCCATGAGCCAGCCCTCGCCTAAGTAAAAATCTTCTCCGAGTGAGAGCCTCCTTCTCACTTGGGCGCTTAGTTGCGAGCCAGTCCTCGCCTAAGTTAAAAACTACTCCGAGTGAGAGCGTCCCTCTCACTCGGGGTCTTAGCCGCGACCCAGTCCTCGCCTAAGTTAAAAACTACTCCGAGTGAGAGCGTCTCTCTCACTCGGAGGCTTAGCCGCGAGCTAGTACTCGCCTAAGTTAAAAACTAAACCGAGTGAGAGCGTCACTCTCACTCGGGGGCTTAGCCACGAGCCAGTCCTCGCGTAAGTTAAAGACTCCTCTGAGTTACAGCACGCCTCTCACTTAGGGGCTTAGCCGTGAGGCAGTCCTCGCCTATGTTAAAAACTCCTCCGAGTGAGAGCATCCCTATCGCTCGGGGGTTTAGCCGTGAGCCAGTTCTTTCCTAAGTAAAAAATTACTCCGAGCGAGGGCGTCCCTCTCACATGGGGGCTTAGCCACAAGCCAGTCCTCGCCTAAGTTAAAAACTACTCTGAGTGAGAGTCTCCCTCTCACTCGGAGGCTTAGCCGCGAGCCAGTCCTCGCCTAAGTAAAAAACTACTCCGATTTAGGGCATCCCACTCACACGGGGTTTAGCCACGAACCAGTCCTCGCCTAAGTTAAAAACTACTCCGAGTGAGGGAGTCCCTCTCAATTGGGGGTTTAACCGCGAGCCAGTCCTCGCCTAAGATAAAAACTACTCACAGTGAGAGCGTCCCTCTCACTCAATGGATTAGCCGAGAGCCAGTCCTCGCCTAAGTTAAAAACTACTCCGAGTGAGAGCATCCGTGTCACTCGCAGGATTAGCCGCGAGCCAGTCCTTGCCTAACATAAAAACTACTCCGAGTGAGAGCGTCCCTCTCACTTGGAGGATTAGCCACGGGCCAGTCCTCGCCTAAGTTAAAAACTCCTCCGAGTGATAGCGTCCCTCTCACTCGGGGGTACAGCCACGAGCTAGTCCTCGCCTATGTTAAAAACTACTCCGAGTGAGAACGTCCCTCTCACTCTGGGGCTTAGCCGCAAGCCAGTCATCGCTTAAGTTAAAAACTACTCCAAATGGGAGCGTCCCTCTCACTCGGAGGCTTAATCGTGAGTCAGTCCTCGCCTAAGTTAAAAACTACAACGAGTGAGAGTGTCCCTCACACTCGGAGGCTTAGCCGCGAGCCAGTACTCGCCTAAGATAAAAACTACCCCGAGTGAGAGCATCCCACTCTCTCGGAGGCTTAGCCACGAGCTAGTCCTTCCTAACTTGAAAACTACTCCGAGTGAGAGCTTCCCTCTTGCTCGGGGCTTAGCCGCGAGCCAATCATTCCTAAGTTAAAAAATCCTCCAAGTGAGTGCGTCCCTCTCACTCGGGGGCTTAGCCGCGAGCCAGTCCTGACCTAAGTTAAAAACTACCCAGAGCGAGAGTGTGCCTGTCACTCGGGGGCTTTGCCACGAGCTAGCCCTCGTCTATGTTAAAACTACTATGAGTGAGAGTGTCCCTCTCACTCAGGGGCTTAGCCGCGAGCCAATCCTCGCCTAAGTTAAAAACTTCTCCGAGTCAGAGCCTCCCTCTCACTCGGGCGCTTAGTTGCGAGCCAGCCTCGCCTAAGTTAAAAACTACTCCGAGTGAGAGCGTCCCTCTCACTCGGGGTCTTAGCCGTGAGCCAGTCCTCGCCTAAGTTAAAAACTACTCCGAGTGAGAGTGTCCCTCTCACTCGGAGGCTTAGCCGCGAGCCAGTCCTCGCCTAAGTTAAAAACTACTCCGAGTGAGAGCGTTCCTCTCACTCGGGGGCTTAGCCGTGAGCCAGTCCTCGCCTAAGTTAAAAACTCCTCCGAGTTAGAGCACCCCTCTCACTCAGGGGCTTAGCCGCGTGCCAGTCCTTGCCTAAGTTAAAAACACCTCCGAGTGAGAGCATCCCTCTCACTCGGGGGTTTAGCCGCGAGCCAGTCCTTGCCTAAGTAAAAAACAACTCCAAGTGAGGGCGTCCCTCTCACATGGGGGCTTAGCCACAAGCCAGTCCTCGCCTAAGTTAAAAACTACTCTGAGTGAGAGTGTCCCACTCACACGGGGGCTTCGCCGCGAGCCAATGCTCGCCTAAGTTAAAAACTACTCCGAGTGAGAGCGTCCCTCTCACTCGGGGTCTTCGCCTTGAGCCAGTCCTCGCCTAAGTTAAAAACTACTCAGAGTGAGAGCGTCCCTCTCACTCAGGGGCTTAGCCGAGAGCCAGTCCTCGCCTCAGTTAAAAACTACTTCGAGTGAGAGCATCCCTCTCACTCGGAGGCTTAGCCCCGAGCCAATCCTTCCCTAACTTAAAAACTACTCCGAGTAAGAGTGTCCCTCTCACTCGGGGGCTTAGCCACAGGCTAGTCGCCGTCTAAGTTAAAAACTGCTCCGAGTGAGAGCCTCCCTCTCACTCGGAGGCTTAACCGCGAGTCAGTCCTCGCCTAAGTTATAAACTACTACGAGTGAGAGTGTCCCTCTCACTCGGGGGCTTAGCCGCGAGCTAGTCCTGGCCTAAGTTAAAAACTAATCTGAGTGAGAGCATCCCACTCTCTAAGAGGCTTAGCCGCGAGCCAGTCCTTGCCTAACTTAAAAACTACTCCGAGTGAGAGCGTCCCTCTCCCTTGGGGCTTAGCCACGAGCCAGCCCTCGTCTATGTTAAAAACTACTATGAGTGCGAGCATCCCTCTCAATCAAGAGCTTAGACGCGAGCCTGTCCTCGCCTAAGTTAAAAACTTCTCCGAGTGAGAGCCTCCCTCTCACCCGGGCGCTTCGTTGCGAGCCATTCATCGCATAAGTTAAAAACTACTCCGAGTGAGAGCGTCCCTCTCACTCGGGGTCTTCGTCTCGAGCCAGTCCTCGCCTAAGTTAAAAACTACTCCGAGTGAGAGCGTCCCTTTCACTCGGAGGCTTAGCCACGAGCCAGTCCTCGCCTAAGTTAAAAACTACTCCGAGTGAGAGCGTCCCTCTCACTCGGGGCTTATCCGCGAGCTAGTCCTCACCTAAGTTAAAAACTCATCCAAGTTAGAGCACCCCTCTCACTCAGGGGCTTAGGCGCGAGCCAGTCCTCGCCTAAGTTCAAAACTCCTCCGAGTGAGAGCATCCCTCTCACTCGGGGGTTTAGCTGCGAGCTAGTCCTCGCCTAAGAAAAAAACTACTCCGAGTGAGGGCGTCCCTCTCACATGGAGGCTTAGCCACAAGCCAGTCCTCACCTAAGTTAAAAACTACTCTGAGTGAGTGTGTCCCTCTCACTGGAAGGCTTAGCCGCGAGCTAGTCGTCGCCTAATTTAAAAACTACTCCGATTTAGAGCATCCCACTCACACGGGGGCTTTGCCGTGAGCCAGTCCTCGCCTAAGTTAAAAACTATTCCGAGTGAGAGCATCCCTCTCACTCGGAGGCTTAGTCGCGAGCCAGTCCTTGCCTAACTTAAAAACTACTCCGAGTGAGAGCGTCCCTCTCACTCGGGGGGTTAGCCGCGGGCCAGTCCTCGCCTAAGTTAAAAACTCCTCCGAGTGAGAGCGTCCCTCTCACTTGGTGGCTTAGCCTCGAGCTAGTCCTCGCCTAAGTTAAAAACTACTACGGGTGAGAGCGTCCCTCTCACTCGGTGGCTTAGCCGCGAGCCAGTCCCCGCCTAAGTTAAAACCTCCCATGAGTTAGAGCACCCCTCTCTCTCAGGGGCTTAGCCGCGAGCCAGTCAGCGTCTAAGTTAAAAACTCGTCCGAGTGAGAGCATCCTTCTCACTTGGGGGTTTAGCCGGGAGACTGTCCTCACCTAAGTAAAAAATTACTCCGAGTGAGGGCGTCCCTCTCACATGTGGGCTTAGCCGCAAGCCAGTCCTTGCCTAAGTCAAAAACTACTATGAGTGAGAGTGTCCCTCTCACTCGGAGGCTTAGCCGTGAGCCATTCCTCGCCTAAGTTAAAAACTACTCCGATTTAGAGCATCCCACTCACTTGGGGGCTTAGCCGTGAGCCAGTCCTCGCCTAAGTTAAAAACTACTCCGAGTGAGGGAGTCCCTCTCACTCGGGGGCTTAACCGCGAGCCAGTCCTCGCCTAAGACAAATACTACTGCGAGTGAGAGCGTCCCTCTCACTCAGGGGCTTAGTCGAGAGCCAGTCCTCGCATAAGTTAAAAACTACTCCGAGTGAGAACATCCCTCTCACTCGGAGGCTTAGCCGCGAGCCAGTCCTTGCCTAACTTAAAAACTACTCCGAGTGAGAGCATCCCTCTCACTCGGGGGCTTAGCCGCGGGCCAGTCATCGCCTAAGTTAAAAAAATCCTCCGAGTGAGTGTGTCCCTCACAGTAGGAGGCTTAGCCGCGTGCCAATCCTCTCCTAAGTTAAAACCTCGTCCGAGTGAGAGCGTCCCTCTCACTCGGGGGCTTAGCCGCGAGCCAGTCCTTGCATATGTTAAAAACTACTCCGAGTGAGGGCATCCCTCTCACTCAGGGGCTTAGCCGCAAGCCACTTCTCGGCTAAGTTAAAAACTACTCCGAGTGAAAGTGTCCCTCTCACTCGGAGGCTTAGCCGCGAGCCAGTCATTGCCTAAGGTAAAAACTACTCCTAGTGAAAGTGTCCCTCTCACTCGGAGGCTTAGCCGCGAGCCAGTCCTCGTCTAAGTTTAAATTTACTCCGAGTTAGAGCATCCCTCTGACTCGAGGGCTTAGCCGTGAGCCAGTCATCGCCTAAGTTAAAAACTACTCCAAGTTAGAGTGTCCCTCTCACTCGGGGGCTTAGCCGCCAGCAAGTCCTCGCGTAAGTTAAAACTACTCTGAGTGAGAGCGTCCCTCTCACTCGGAAGCTTACCCGCGAGCTAGTCCTCGCCTAAGTTAAAAACTACTCCGAATGAGAGCGACCCTCTCACTCGGGGGCTGAGCCACGAGCTAGTCCTCTCTTAAGTTCAAAAACTACTCCGAGTGAGAGAGTCCCTCTCACTCAGGGTCTTAGCCGCGAGCTAGTCCTCACCTAAGTTAAAAACTACTCCGAATGAGAGCGGCCCTCTCACTAGGGGGCTTAGCCGCGAGCTTGTCCTCGCCTAAGTTCAAAAACTACTCTGAGTGAGAGCGTCCCTCTCACTCAGGGGCTTAGCCGTGAGCCAGTCCTCACCTAAGTAAACACCTACTCCGAGTGAGAGCGTCCCTCTGACTCACGGGCTTAGCCACGAGCCAGCCCTCGTCTAAGTTAAAAACTACTCTGAGTGAGAGCGTCCCTCTCACTAAGGGGCTTAGCCGCGAGCCAGTCCTCACCTAAGTTAAAAACTTCTCCGAGTGAGAGCCTCCTTCTCACTCGGGTGCTTAGTTGCGAGCCAGTCCTCACCTAAGTTCAAAACTACTCTGAGTGAGAGCGTACCACTCACTTGGGGGCTTAGTCGCGAGCCAGTCCTCGGCTAAGTTAAAAACTACTCCGAGTGAGGGCATCCCTCTCACTTGGGGGCTTAGCCGTGAGCCAGTCCTCGCCTAAGTTAAAAACTACTCCAAGTGAGAGCGTCCCTCTCACTTGGGGGCTTAGCTGCAAGCCAGTCCTCGCCTAAGTTAAAAACTACTCCGAGTGAAAGTGTCCCTCTAACTTAGAGGCTTAGCTGCGAGCTAGTCCTCGCCTAAGTAAAAATGTACTCCGTGTTAGAGCATCCCACTCACTCGGGGGCTTAGCTGCAAGCCATTCATCGCCTAAGTTAAAATCTCCTCCGACTGAGAGTGTCCCTCTCAGTCGGGGGTTTAGCCACGAGCCAGTCCTTGCCTAAGTTAAAAACTACTCCGAATGAGAGCGGCCCTCTCACTCGGGGGCTTAGCCGCGAGCTACTCCTCGCCTAAGTAGAAAAACTACTCCAAGTTGGAGAGTCTCTGTCACTCAGGGGCTTTGCCGCGAGCAAGTCCTCACCTAAGTTAAAAACTACTCCAAGTGAGAGCGTCCCTCTCAATCGGGGGCTTAGCGACGAGCCAGCCCTCGTCTAAGTTAAAAGCTACTCCTAGTGAGAGTGTCCCTCTCACTCAGGGGCTTAGTCGTGAGCCAGTTCTCGCCTAAGTTAAAAACTACTCCGAGTGAGAGTATCCCTCTCACTCGGGCGCTTAGTTGCTAACCAGTCCTCTTCTAAAATAAAAACTACTCCGAGTGAGAGCGTCCCTCTCACTCGGGGGCTTAGCTGCGAGCCAGTCCTCGCCCAAGTTAAAAACTACTCCAAGTGAGGGCATCCGTCTCACAAAGGGGCTTAGCCGCGAGCCAGTCCTCACCTAAGTTAAAAACTACTCCGAGTGAGAGTGTCCCTCTCACTCGGAGCTTAGCAGCAAGCCAGCCCTCGTTTTAGTTAAAAACTACTCCAAGTGAGAGTGTCCCTCTCACTCGGGGGCTTAGCCGTGAGCGAGTCATCGCCTAAGTTAAAACCTCCTCCGAGTGAGAGTGTCCCTCCCAGTCGGGGGCTTAGCCGCGAGCTAGTCCTTGCCTAACTTAAAAACTACTCTGAATGAGAGGAGCCCTCTCACTCGGGGGCTTAGCCGCGAGCTAGTCCTCGCATATGTTCAAAAACTACTCCGAGTGAGAGTGTTGATAACCTACAAGTGTAGGGGGTCACAACAGTTTTCGAGGGTAAATTATTCAACCCCAATTTACTGATTCGACACAAGGGGAGCCAAAGAATACTCTTAAGTATTAGCAGCTGAGTTGTCAATTCAACCACACATAGAAATTTAATATCTGCAGCAAGATAATTTAGTAGCAAAGTAATATGGAAATAGTGGTAACAGCAATAAAAATAATAGTAGTATTTTTTAGGTTTTGTAAGAGTAGCATCTAAAAAGTAAATAAGAAGCAAGCAAGATGTGAAAAGCTTGTACGCATTGGATCGATGATGGAGAATTATGTCGGATGTGATTCCTCTTGTAATAGTTATAACCTAGGGTGACACAGAACTAGCTCCAATTTATCAATGTAATCTAGGCATGTATTGTGAATATAGTCATACATGCTTATGGGAAAGAACTTGCATGACATATTTTGTCCTACCCTCCCGTGGCAGTGGGGTCCTAATGGAAACTAAGGGATATTAAGGTCTCCTTTTAATAGCATACCAGAACAAAGCATTAACACATAGTGAATACATGAACTCCTCAAACTACGGTTATCACCGGGAGTGGTCATGACTATTGTCACTTCGGGGTTGCCGGATCATAACACATAGTAGGTGACTATTGACTTGCAAGATATGATCAAGAACACACATATATTCATGAAAACATAATAGGTTCAGATCTGAAATCAAGCACTTGGGCCCTAGTGACAAGCATTAAGCATAGCAAAGTCATAGCAACATCAATCTTAGAACATAACGGATATTAGGGATCAAACCGTAACAAAACTAACTCGATTACATGGTAAATCTCATCCAACCCATCACCGTCCAGCAAGCCTGTGATGAGATTACTCACGGACGGCGGTGAGATCATGGAATTGGTGATGGAGGAAGGTTGATGATGACGACGGAGACGATCTCCCATCTCTGGAGCCCTGAACGGACTCCAGGTCAGCCCTCCCGAGAGAGATTATGGCTTGGCGGCGGCTCCGTATCGTAAAACACGATAATTCTTCCTCTCTGATTTTTTTTCTCCCCGAAAATGAATATATGGAGTCGGGGTAGACGTCGGTGGAGCAACATGGGACCCACGAGGCCGAGGGCGCGCCCAGGGGGAGGGGGAGCGCCCCCTCCCTCATGGACAGGGTGTGGGCCCACTGGCTTGGTTCTTTCCACTCATATTTTTTATATATTCCAAAATAATTCTCCGTTGAATTTCAGGTCATTTCGAGAACTTTTATTTTTGCAAAAAAATATCACCATGGCAGTTCTGCTGAAAACAACGTCAGTCCGGGTTAGTTCCATTCAAATCTTGCAAGTTAGAGTCCAAAACAAGGGCAAAAGTGTTTGGAAAAGTAGATACGTTGGAGACGTATCAACTCCCCCAAGCTTAAACCTTTGATTTTCCTCAAGCAATTCAGTTGATAAACTGAAACTGATAAAGAAAAACTTTGACAAACTCTGTTTGCTCTTGTTGTTGTAAATATGTAAAGCTAGCATTCAAGTTTTCAGCAAAGATCATGAACTAACCACATTCACAATAACTTTCAGGTTTCATGTTTACTCATATCAATGGCATAATCAACTAGCGAGCAATAATAATAAACCTCGGATGACAACACTTTCTCAAAACAATGATAATATGATATAACAAGATGGTATCTCCTAGCCCTTTTTGAGACCGCAAAACATAAATGCAAAGCACCTTTAAAGATCAAGGACTCACTAGACATTGCAATTCATGGTAAAAGAGATCCAATCATAATCATACTCAATGCAAATTATTAGCAATACATGCAAATGACGGCGGTGCTCTCCAACTGGTGCTCTTTAATAAGACGACGGTGACTCAACATAAAAGTAAATAGATAGGCCCTTCACAGAGGGAAGCAGGAATTTGTAGAGGTGCCAGAGCTCAATTTTGAAATAGAAATGAATAATGTTTTGAGTGGTATACTCTCATTGTCAACATAGAAACCAAGAATCTCGATATCTTCAATGCTACACATATTGTAGGCGGTTCCCAAACTGAATGGTAAAGTTTATACTCCCCCAACCACCAACAAGCACACTCCACGGCTTGCCCGAAACAATGAGTACCGTCCAAACTAGCAACAACCCTGGGGGAGTTTTGTTTAACTATTATGATTTGAGCATGGGACTGGTCATCCCGGTTACCAGCCATTTTCTCATGAATGATGAGTGGAGTCCACTCATCGTGAGAATAACCCACCATGCATGGATGATATAGACATCCCTAGTTGATACATGAGCTGTTCGAGCATACAAAACAGAATTTCATTTGAAGGTTTAGAGTTTGGCACATGCAAATACTTGGAACGGCATGTAGATACCGCATATAGAAAGGTATGGTGGACTCAAATGGAATAACTTTGGAGTTTATGGAAATGGATGCACAAGAAGTATTCCCGCTTAGTACATGTGAAAGCTAGAAAGAGACTGGGAAGCGGCCAGCTAGAGAGCGACAACAGTCATGAACATGCATTAAAATTAATCAACAATGAATGCAAGCATGAGTAGGATATAAATCACCATGAACATAAATATCGTGAAGGCTATGTTGATTTTGTTTGAACTACATGCTTGAACATGTGCCAAGTCAAACCACTTGAATCGTTCAAAGGAGGATACCACCCTATCATACCACATCACAACCATTTTAATATCATGTTGGCACGCAAGGTAGACCATTATAAACTCCTAGCTAATTAAGCATGGCATAAACGGCTATGATCTCTAATTGTCATTGCAAGCATGTTTCACTCATAATAGGCTGAATCAAGAATAATGAACTATCATATTTAGAAAAACAAGAGAGGTCGAGTTCATACCAGCTTTTCTCATCCCGATCAATTCATCATATATCATCATTATTGCCTTTCACTTGCATGACCGAATGGTGTGGATAATAATAATAGTGCACGTGCATTGGACTAAGCCTGAATCTGTAAGCATTTAATACAAGAGAGAAGACAAGGTAAAATGGCTCAAGGTTAAATTAACAATAAAGCATATGGGAGCCACTAAAAATTTTCAATCATGGTCTTCTACTCTTGACCCCCAAAGAAAGAAAAGAAACTATTTACACGGGAACACTCCCAACAAGCAAAAGAAGAACGAGAAATCTTTTTGGGTTTTCTTTTAACTACTACTACTACAAGCATGGAAAGCAAACTAGCTAAAACCTACAACTAATTTTTTTGTTTTTCTTAAGGTTTTTTTCTAACTCGCAAGAAAAAGACTAAGAAAAGAATTGAAACTAGCATGGATGGTACAATGAAAGAGTGTGATCACCGACTACTGGAATAACTGTGTGAACATGAATGTAATGTCGGTGAGAAATACGTACTCCCCCAAGCTTAGGATTTTGGCCTAAGCTGGTCTATGGCCACAGATCGAAGAGACTCTCTCCGGTGTACTGGGGAGCGTCCTCTCAGTGCCACTGGCTGGCAATCTCATCCGGATCCCACCCATAAACAGACTACTGGTAAGGGTCAAGTGGTGGCTCCGGCTCCGGCTCTGAAGCTTGTGCGTGGCTCTGTTACTTGTAGAAGGCATTTGATGAAACGAGGTATATGCTTGAAAACAGATCAAACAGAGATGGTGCAGGCAAGGTAATAATCTCACCATATTTTTCATCAAACCTCAATTTATACTTTAGCAACTTCTCCTTGTCTTTAACAGTAAATTTATGTGATATCATAGTCTTATAATCTAGATAAGCAGGGGCTAGCAATTTTTCTTCCTTCTCATGATGCCTAATAGGTATTATAAAGTGTTGAGCAAGGCGAGAAGCAAAGATGCCTCCAAAGACGGGACCATTTGTGCGGTTCAAACATAATCGTTTAGCAACGACGTCACCCAAGCTAAAGGTTGTGTCTCAAAACAAAGCATGGCGCAAAATGACAATATCATGGGCACTAAGAATCCCACTGTTCCAGCGATCAATTAAACATCTACTAGCAAATATAGCAAAGTAGCGTAGAACAGGAAAATGTATACTAATAAATCTTGCCCCTGAAACTTGCCTAGTTTTCCCTACATCTATCGTATCAATAAACACCTCAACATCCTTACGATGGGGTTCCTCAAGACTACCAGTAAGAGGTATCTTACATACTTGACAAAAATCATAGAACGACATCTCCTTAACCTCATCATATAAACGAAACTCCACTGAAGGTGGTGATTTCTTAGCATGAAAGTGAAAGTTTTGCGTGTAAATATTAGTGAGTAAGAGATACTGTTCACGCTTGTCGTGGAGGAAGTCATGAGGCCCGCATTATCCGCCAAATAATAAAAGTCTTTATAAATCCCGGCGGCTTCCAAGAACTCATTACAAGGCCATTCACATGGCCAAACTTCCGCAGTGCGAGGAAAATTATATTTGGGCTTCTTATTCTCTTCCTTCTGCTTATCCTTTGTACCTTGGCTAGAAGAGCCTCTCAACAATCTCCTCAACATTTCCCCCTCCGAAAATTTCTGAAATTTTTAGTAACTCAAGATAAAAGTGAACCAAACTCAACAAGATTGATAGCAACTTCTCCCACAAGCGCCTAGAGACTATATCATGCATTAGAACTACTTGGGACCAACAAAATTTAACATGCAAGCTCAAGAACAAGGTCACCACAGCAACAAAAATTTGCAATAAATAAAACACTAGAATAAAAACTAATTGGATCAATGCAGGAGTCACATACCAAGGAATAACTCCCCAAACAGTTTTGTGAATGGAGCTTTGAGCAAAGAAATCGAAAATGGCCGCAAGATGAGCTAGAACTCGTGCTTGAGTTGGATAGTATTTTTTTTGGAGGAAGAACGAGTGTGTGGGTGCAGGAATAAGTGGAGGGGGGCCATGTGGGGCCCACGAGGCAGGGGTGCTCCCGGTGAGGGTGGGCAAGCCCTGGACCCTCGTGGCCAGATGCTGGCTCCCCATGCTATGTTCTCTGTGCCAAATATTCTCAAATATTCTAGAAAAAATCATATTTCATTTTCAGGGCATTTGGAGAACTTTTATTTTCGGGGTATTTTTTTATTGCACGGATAAGTATGGAAATAGACAGAAAATACTATTTTTTATTTATTTAATCTAATTAACAGAAAGTAAAAAGAGGGTACAGCAGGTTGTGCTATCTAGATTCACCCATCTCATGCTCATCCAAAGAAATCCATTAACAAGGTTGATCAAGTCTTGTTAATAAAATATATTCGAATAACTTGAAACCATAGAATTTTTGAATAACACTAGGTTGCCTCAATGGGGATATGTATGTCCTCAACAATAAGAATATCATATGTCTTCTTCACAGTAGGAAGAGGAAATTTAAAACCTCCGATAGTAATAGTTGGAATTTTTCCAATAGAATTGATACTGTGGACCTTAGGTTGTTTCCTCGGAAAGTGTACCGTATGCTCATTACCATTGACATGAAAAGTGACATTGCCTTTGCTGCAATCAATAACAGCCCCTGCAGTATTCAAAAAGGGTCTACCATGGATAATAGACATACTATCGTCCTCGGGAATATCAAGGATAACAAAGTCTGTTAAAATAGTAACATTTGCAACCACAACATGCACATCCTCACAAATACCGAGATGTATAGCAGTTGATTTATTGGCCATTTGCAAAGATATTTCAGTAGGTGTCAACTTACTCAAGTCATGTCTACGATATAAAGAGAGAGGTATAACACTAACACCGGTTCCAAGATCACATAAGGCAGTTTTAACATAGTTTCCTTTAATGGAGCAAGGTATAGTAGGTACTCCTGGATCTCCTAGTTTCTTAGGTATTCCACCCTTAAAAGTGTAATTGGCAAGCATGGTGGAAATTTCAACTTCAGGTATCATTCTTTTATTGGTAATAATGTCTTTCATATACTTACCATAAGGATTTGTTTTAAGCATGTCAGTCAAACGCATACGCAAAAAGATAGGTCTAATCATTTCAGCAAAGCGCTCAAAATCCTCATCATCCTTTTTCTTGGATGGTTTAGGAGGAAAATGCATGGGTTTCTGAACCCATGGTTCTCTTTCCTTACTGTGCTTCTTAGCAACAAAGTTTGTCTTATCATAACATTGATTCTTTGATTGTGGGTTATCAAGATCAACAACAGGTTCAATCTCTACATCATTATCATTGCTAGGTTGAGCATCACCATGAACATCATCATTAACATTATCACTAGGTTCATATTCATTACCAGATTGTTTCTCAGCATCAGAAACGGAGATATCATTGGGATTCTCAGGTGTGTGAGCTATAGGTTCACTAGAAGCACGCAAAGTTCTATCATTATTCTTTTTCTTCTTCTTAGAAGAACTAGGTGCATCTAAATTAGCTCTCTGAGAATCTTGCTTAATTCTCTTAGGGTGGCCCTCAGTATACAAAGGTTCCCGAGTCGCTTTACCACCTCGAGTTGCAACTCTAACAGCAAAGTGATTATTCCTACTATTTAATTCATTGAGCAAATCATTCTGAGCCTTATGTACTTGTTCTGCTTGAGTGGTAACCATCGAAGCATGTTTACTAATGAGTTTCAATTCACCTTTAACTCTAGACATATAATCACTCAAGCATTCAATCATATAAGCATTACGTTGCAATTTTCTACCAACATAAGCATTGAAGTTTTCTTCTTTCACAATAAAATTGTCAAACTCATCTAAGCATTGGCTAGCAAACATATAACGAGGAATATCACCTTCATCAAATCGATAAAGAGAATTTACCTTTACTACCTATGTCGGGTTATCAAGATCATCTATTTCTTCAATAGGTGGTAAATTCTTAACATCTTCATCTTTAATACCTTTCTCTTTCATATATTTCTTTGCCTCTTGCATATCTTCGGGATTGAGAAACAGAACACCTCTTTTCTTCATAGTTGGCTTAGGGACTGGTTTAGGAAGAGTCCAATTATTTTCATTGGCCAATATATTATTCAATAGTAATTCAGCTTGATCAACTGTTCTTTCCCTGAAAACACAACCAGCATAACTATCGAGGTGGTCTCTAGAAGCATCGGTTAGTCCATTATAAAAGACATCAAGTATTTCATTGCTCTCAAGAGCATGATCAGGCAAAGCATTAAGTAGTTGGAGAAGCCTCCCCCAAGCTTGTGGGAGACTCTCTTCTTCAATTTGCACAAAATTATATATTTCCCGTAAGGCAGCTTGTTTCTTATGAGCGGGAAAATCTTTAGCAGAGAAGTAATGAATCATATCCTAGGGACTACGCACATAACCAGGATCAGGAGAATTAAACCATGTCTTAGCATCACCTTTTAACGAGAACGGAAATAGCTTAAGGATATAGTAATAATGAATATTTTCATCGTTGGTAAACAGGGTGGCTATATCATTCAACTTAGTAAGATGTGCCACAACAGTATCAGATTCATAGCCATGGAAAGGATCAGATTCAGCCAAAGTAATTAACTCAGGATCAACAGAGAAATCATAATCCTTATCAGTAACAAAGATAGGTGAAGTAGCAAAAGTAGGGTCATATTTCATTCTAGCATCCAAAGACATTTCTTTCAGCTTAGCTAATAATTTCTTAAGATCATATCTATCATTGCAAGCAAAAAGTCTCTAGCTGTTTCTTCATCCATAACATAACCCTCAGGAATAACAGGCAATTCCGATCTAGGGGGAGAATCTTCATTATCACTTTCATCTATATTATCAGTTTCAATATTTGCATTCTCCCTAACCTTAGCAATTTGTTCATCTAGAAATTCACCTAGTGGCACAGTATTATCAAGCATAGAAGTAGTTTCATCATACATAGCAAAAGTGGCATCATCAAGAACATGCGACATATCAGATTCAATAGCAGGAGAAGGTGTCGCAAATTTACTCATAACAGAGGGTGAATCAAGTGCAGAGCTAGATGGCAGTTCCTTACCTCCCCTTGTAGTTGAGGGAAATATCTTGGTTTTTGAGTCCTTCTAGTTCTTCATAGTGATCAATAGATATAAATCCCAAGTGACTTAAAGAATATAGCTATGCTCCCCGGCAACGACGCCAGAAAATAGTCTTGATAACCCACAAGTGTAGGGGATCGCAACAGTTTTCGAGGGTAAAGTATTCAACCCAAATTTATTGATTCGACACAAGGGGAGCCAAAGAATACTCTTAAGTATTTTCAGCTGAGTTGTCAATTCAACTACACCTGGAAACTTAGTAACTGCATCAAGGTAATTAAGTAGCAAAGTACTATGGAAATAGTGGTAATAGCAATAAAAGTAATAGTAGTATTTTTGTAGTTTTTGTAATAGTAGCAATGGAAAAGTAAATAAGCAACAAGCAATATGTGAAAAGCTCTTAGGCATAGGATCGGTGATGGATAATTATGTCAGATGTGATTCCTCATGCAATAGTTATAACCTCAAGTGACACAGAACTATCTCCAGTTCATCAATGTAATGTAGGCATGTATTCTGAATATAGTCATACGTGCTTATGGAAAAGAACTTGCATGACATCTTTTAGCCTACCCTCCCGTGGCAGCGAAGTCCTAATGGAAACTAAGGGATATTAAGGCCTCCTTTTAATAGAGTACCAGACCAAAGCATTAACACATAGTGAATACATGAACTCCTCAAACTACGGTCATCACCGGGAGTGGTCCCGACTATTGTCACTTTGGAGTTGCCGGATCATAACACATAGTAGGTGACTATTGACTTGCAAGATAGGATCAAGAACACACATATATTCATGAAAACATAATAGGTTCATATCTGAAATCATGGCACTCGAGCCCTAGTGACAAGCATTAAGCATAGCAATGTCATAGCAACATCAATCTTAGAACATAATGGATACTAGGGATCCAACCCTAACAAAACTAACTCGATCACATGGTAAATCTCATCCAACCCACCACCGTCCAGCAAGTCTACGATGAGATTACTCATGCACGGAGGTGAGCATCATGGAATTGGTGATGGAGGAAGGTTGATTATGATGATGGCGATGATATCCCCTCACCGGAGCCTCGAACGGACTCCAGATCCGCCCTCCCGAGAGAGATTAGGGCTCGGCAGCGGCTCCGTATCGTAAAACGCGATAATTCTTCCTCTCTGATTTTGTTCTCCCCAAAAGTGAATATATGGAGTCGGGGTAAACGTCGGTGGAGCAACAGGGGGCCCACGAGGTAGGGGGCTCGCCCAGGGGGAGGGGGTGCGCCCCCCACCCTCGTGGACATGGTGTGGGCCCCTTGGCTTGTTTCTTTCCGCATATATTTTTTATATATTTCAAAATAATTCTCCGTTGAATTTCTGGTCATCCGAGAACTTTTATTTCTGCACAAAAATAACACCATGGCAGTTCTGCTAAAAACAGCATCAACCCGGGTTAGTTCAATTCAAATCAATCATGTTGGAGTCCAAAACAAGGGTAAAAGTATTTGGAAAAGTAGATACGTTGGAGATGTATCAAGCGTCCCTCTCACTCAGGGGCTTAGCCGCGAGCCAGTCCTTGCCTAAGTTAAAAACATCTCCGGGTGAGAGCCTCCCTCTCACTCGGGCACTTAGTTGCGAGCCAGTCCTCGCCTAAGTTAAAAACTACTCTGAGTGAGAGCGTCCCTCTCACTCGGGGGCTTAGCCGCAAGCTAGTCCGCACCTCAGTTAAAAACAACTCCGTGTGAGGCCATCCCTCTCACTTAGGGGCTTAGTCGTAAGCCAATCCTAGCCTAAGTTAAAAAATACCCCATGTGAGAGCATCCATCTCATTCGGGGGCTTAGCTCCAAGCCAGTCCTCGCCTAAGTTAAAAACTACTCCGAGTGAAAGTGTCCCTCTCACTCGGGGGCTTGGCCGCGAGCTAGTCCTCGCCTATGTTCAAAAACTACTCCGAGTGAGAGCGTCCCTCTTACTCGGGG